>KZ505720.1:341662-485699 GCA_002844005.1 Limosa lapponica baueri
CGGCCCGGCCGCTGCCGCTGTTGTTGTGGCCGCTGCCGCCGGCCTCCTGCCCGGTCCGCCGGGCTGGCACCGCGCGGGCCGTGGGCCGCCCTGCTCCTGAGGGGCGGCAGGCCCCGTCTGGCGCTTGGCGGCGGCCTGGGGAGCGGGGGGAAGCGGGAGCCGTTGCCCAGCAGGTACCCGCCGCCGCCGGGCTGGTCCGCGGGGCGTAGAGGTGGGGGTCGAGGGGGCGGCGGAGGCGGCGGCGAGCGCGTGCCAGGCACGCGGGACTCGCGTGCGTGACGCAGGGTGGGTGTGAACGCGTGACGTGGGGCCACCACCGGCCAGGACTCGGGGGGGAGGAGGAGGAAGGAGGGGGACACCAGGGGACGGGAAGGGACTCGGTGTTTGTTTACGAGGCCGCTCTCGAAATCGTTTCTGCGAAATGGCGCAAGGCAGAGGGAGAGCCCGCGCCCCCGCCCGGGGCAGGAGGCCCCCCCCGTCACTATATATCGCCAGTCTGGGGTCCGGCTGCACGGCGGCGGCGGCGGTGGTGACCCCTCAGGAGGGCTGGCAGAGGTGGGACCGGCCCAGCGTAGGTTCAGGCAGCCGCTGAGGGAAACTGTAAGTAAGGACGCTGCTGCCTGCGGCGGTATCGCCTCTGCTGCTGATTTGGCGTCGGGCTGCGCGGGTGTCAGCCTGCCTGACCTCTGGCACTTGTCACAGGAGCTAGAGAAGTCTGGGCTTGTCATTTAGGCAAATAGTGGATTTGCTTCTGCAGTTTCAGTGCAACTCTTGTATCCTGCGCAAAATTCTGACCCACCCCAGAAACATCTCTCTTTCCAGCGTAAGGATTTTATACTGCCTTCAGCTGTTAGGGTAGGAATGTTGTGTTGAACTTGTGACTTCATACTGAAACTTTGCTCAAAGAGTTGGTGTCCTTTCTCCCCTGGGAAGAGTTGTGCAAAGGGGTGGTAATGTAATGACAGTTTGATTTGAAATTTGGTCTCTGCACAAGATAATTTGCTAAAGAGATGCATATTTCTCTCTATTGTAAAGACCAGGAAGCAATGTTATAATGCTTTCAACAAGTACTTTGCATTGCTCAAGATGGACTTAAACTGGCCTTTAGGGAATAACATGTTGAAATTAAAATGTTGCGATAATATTACCAGATGTCCTGAGCAATAGATATTCCCGTGAGATTGTTCAATTTGAATGTTTATCTTTACTGAAGCAACAAATAACCTGCATCTGCTTGAAGCAACTCTGTGATTTTAGTTTAGCGTGTTAGTGGTTTTGGGTTTCCATTGTTGGGTTGTGTTTTTTTTTTCTGTTTTTCAGACAACACCGTGATATGAGACTTATTTATTGAAATATATGTTCTGCAATGAAGTAGACAAGCAACATAGGAAAGGTGTAGCTATTTATAAGTAATGACAGTTCATTTATCTTTAGACGCATATTTGTTCTTTGTGATTAATCCAAAAGGCCTTTGGTGGAAGCAAAGAAACAAATACTTGTATTTGTATAGACCTAAAGCCTGCTGGAGGATAAATCATGCCGTTCACCCCAGAGTTTTTCATACAAGCGAGCCTCGGTGTAAATGGGCCAGAAGCAGAACATTTTGGTATAACAAATACATTTACAGCCATGACTATTTATACTACAGAGTTTCTCAACTTTTAACTTCTTCCAAAGGACTTACAAAAGTGAACAATCGCATGTCACGAATTAAGAATACTATAGACTCTGTTTCAAAGGCAGTGTCTGGCACTCACAGTGAACTGGTTTCACGGATAGCTCGATTAAAGTCACACTCAGGTAGTCTGGGAAAAACAAATAAAAGTAATGCAGGTGCAAATAACATCAATGCAAATCTAGAAAATGCTAAACAAGTCACAGATGCCAGAACACAGGAGGATTGCAACAGAGGCCCAGCTGCAAAGAAATCCACTTGTGCAAAGGAGAGCTCAGAGTCTATGTTAGGAAGCTCAAGTAACAGTCATCAAGATACTCCAGAAGATTCAGCATCTACTAAAACCCACCTTTTTCATATAAGCTACTTTTCTACAAATTTTGGACAGACTTACAACTTCGTAGCTGATCACGTCAACTGGTACTTTAACAATATTTCTGTTATGGATCAAGAGAAAAAAAGAAATGCTTTATTCCAGGACTCTAAAAGTGAAGAGAGGAATAAGCTTGATTCGTCAGAAAATACTGTAATGAGTGAAGAAAAGACAGTGGATTCGGCAGCTCTAGCTCCTGAAGCAGAGATTCAGGGTGCTGTAAAGACAAATACTACTCTTCCAATTTCCACCAAAAAAAGTATTGCAAACTTTCTTTCATATCCCACTAACAGTGTACAAGCTTTTGTAGACAGTTACATTGGTGGGTTGGTTCCCAAGTTAAGATCTGATACAAAAGCTGTTTCACAAGAAAAGAGTAAACAGCCAGAACAAGAAGTGTCTGAGAAAGATGAGGAGGACAAAGCAAAAGAGGTGAAGATTGCAGAAGAGAGAGAAAGGCATCTGTCTCTTCAGAGGGAAAAGGCAAGTCTTTATTGTTTCTATGTGTATGTATATTTTATACAAGTGCATATGTACACACATGCATGTTTATATACCTATATGTAAACTTACATATCATAGAATAGTTTGGGTTGGAAGAGACCTTTAAAGGTCATCTAGTCCAACCTCCCCTGCAATGAGAAGGGACATCTACAGCTAGATCAGGTTGCTTGGAGCCCCGTCCAAGCTGACCGTAAATGTTTCCAGGAATGGCACATCCAGCACTGCTCTGGGCAGCCCGTTCCAGTGTTTCACCACTCTCATCCTAAAAAGTTTCTTCCTTCTATCTAGTCTAAATCTTTCCTCTTTTAGTTTAAAACTATTGCCCCTTGTCCTATTGCAACAGACCCTGCTAGAAAGTTTGTCCCCACCTTTCTTACAAGCGCCCTTTAAGTACTGAAAGGCTGCAATAAGTTATACATACTTACATAAATAAGTATATACATAGGTATGTGTTTACATACATATAAGTACATCTATATGTACATACATTTATTTATATGTATACGTACATATGTACTTAAGTATATATGTATATACATGTATAAAAACTATATAAACGTATACTGATACTGTATGTAAGATGTAAACTTACATATAGATGTTTGTACTTATAAATACATGTATAAATGTATGTATACATGTAAAAATGTGTATATACTTTCAATATAAGTACAGACATCTATATCTAAGCTTATAAATAAAGTATATAGTGTGTGTGTATACTATATGCATATATTTAGTTTATATATATGCAGAGAGTGCATAAATATAGATAAACTAGTTGCTGTTTTGTTGTTGTAGTTACAGCAATATTACACTCCATCATAGTCCAAATGCGATGATTTCACAGTTGTCCTGAAAATACCTCTGAGTACATGCTGACACATGTTTTTTTCAGGTATTGTTGCTGTGAACGTTCCTTATTTATTTTTCCAGTAAACAAAGACTCAAAAGATTGCCTGTTTATGTTTAAGCAATGCTTACTTGGAGCCTGTAGAAGATCTCTACTACAACATGCTGTCCGTTACTTCTGAGAAATCTTAAAATAACAGTGTGGAATTAGTCTTGACAAATTGTACTTGTTTCTTAGAGCTGTTTTGTGCTATCTGTATGACTTTATCTTTTTTTAGATTATTGCAAGAGTGAGTATTGATAACAGGACTCGAGCTTTAGTTCAAGCCCTACGAAGATCCTCTAATCGAAGAGTCTGTATCAGCAGGGTTGAAGAACTGACCTATCATCTTCTAGAATTTCCAGAGAGCAGAGGAGTTGCAATTAAGGTGCAAACAGTCTTTATGCTTAGACAAGAAATAAATAGCTGACAGACAATCAAATAGAATAACATAAAACTTTCTCTGTGCTTTTGCGGGCTAGTCATATTTTCTGTTTGTAGAAATTACAATGTGAATGTCTATAGCTATTTTTTAGCTGGTTCAAGCAGACTTGTATGCAAACTATCAGTAGTTTAGCTAAAGGCTCTTAAGATTGCAATGTTTAATTTAGAAGCACACAGCATTGTCATGTGGATAGATAGTATAGCTTATTCTAGTGGTAGATAAAGGTCGTACGCTATGTCCTCTGTCACAGTTGACCAGACGGGAATGTACGGTACAGTTGATCTGCATATGCACAACAGTTTTTATGCTTGTTTGCATGCTTCCTTTGAAGAGAGATGACAAGAGTGGAGCATAACCATCAAATAAGTTCATATAATCTAGTCCTACTCGTTCTCTTTCCTTCAGTGAGAGGACAGGAGGTGGGTGATAGGCTATTCGAGCAGTACTAGCCAAGTCACAGCATTTGCCAGTCCCATGCCATTTACTAAAAGATATGGCAGATGTGTGACATAGATTGTAGAATTGCTGTAGAGGAGATCTTTGGGAATGAAGTACAAACCAGATGAATCATCCAGGCAGGGTACAGGTGGGGCATCCACAGGAATAGATGTGAGTTACTTTGTTATGAAAGAGTACGTTCAGTACTCCCATTTTGGTTATAATACTCTATATCTTTGTGATAATAATTGACATTTAAAAGTTACTCAGTGTGAGGAAGAATTTTAAGTTTTGCTTTGTTTAAATATTAGCGCACTTAGAAGGCATTTCCTGTTTTGAAGGAGTGTGATGCTTATCCAGCAAAATCTGGACTTTCAGCTATACTTGGTGTGCACCATACTTGAGTTTATAATTGACCAATGTGATGTTAAAGTCAATAAAACTAAACTGCTGGTAAATACAGCTTTTTCTAGCTATTTGACAGACTTACATTTCACCTTGATTGTTTAATTCTGATAGGTAGTTTAGCAATGAGGTGTGTCTGACGTAATATTGGAGTCCTTTCTTTCTCTTGTTAGAAAGAGAGTTGGGTACATACAGATGTAAAGAAGTTTTTCTCTGATTTTAACTGGTGTATTATATTTATACTTAAATGCCAAACTAGTGGGTTTAAGCATGGATTTTTTTTGATATAAGCATATAGTTAGAATGAAATATCTTTGTATTTATCAATAGGAAAAATTAATCCCGTGCCTACTGCGACTGAGACAAGCAAATGACGAAAGTCTTCAGGCTGCTGTTAGAGAGACTTTAGCCATAATTGGATATACAGACCCTGTGAAAGGCTGGGGAATCCGAGTCCTCACTATTGATGGAGGAGGAACAAGGTGAAACTTTGTTTTTATATATAGTAGCCTTTTTCATACTGTAACTGGAAATAAATTTTCAGTTTCTCTTTGATAAGTTTGTGCCCAAAGATGCAGTTTATCATTTACAGTTCTGTTACATTTGACTATCCAAGTAAGGGGTGTTATTTTTGTATGCATTTGTGCTTAATTTTCCATGCATTAGTAGTCCCATGGCACTGAAATTACCCATTTAAAGTTGGCTACACGCTTAAGTGCTTGGAGTTCTCTTTTTGGAAGTAAATTTAATGGTTATTTGAGTTAGTCTGCTCACAATTCTAATCTCAGAAATACAAAATTGATATGAAATGCTACAAGTAGTTTATACTCTCATGATTGGGGTGACTTTGTAATACAAGAAATGTTCTTGTACTTGTTTGGAGGGCGACCTGCCTTAGCAGGACTGGTCTCGTATGAAAGAATGAATAGGTTAGTGGTGAAAGCTATTCTAGCCATGCTGTTGATTTATATTTCCTCATAGCTAACGCTTTTTTTTTTTTTTAAATTTATGCACCACATGTCCTTAGTTACGTGTGCCCTAGTTCTGCGTCAATTTGTGCACCTACCACAGTTTGTAAAGAGTAGTAGCAGAAGCATGTTCATTAAATTTGAAGCCTGATGTTTACTAAAAGCTGTGTTTTCAGGCATATTTGAAGAAATCTTGTTGGCAAATATTTACTGATTCACAAATCTTTATTCATACAAAGTGTGAAGTCATTGCAGAAATACTGTTTCGTGAACTTTTTGTTTCCCCATAGTATTTCTTTACTTGCATCAAAATCAGTTGTCTTCAGTAAGGAGTAAGTGTATGTCACAACTTCAACATCTGTGCTTCCAAAAGTTCATTGTAAAACATAAAAATTTTACAAAGTAGAAAGAAGGATACTATATGTATAAATAAAGTGTGTTAATTTTTCTGTTGGATTTCTAGAAGAGTGACATTATAAGACACATCATCTTTAGAAAGCAGTATCTACATCTATAACACTAAATGAAACATGTCCGGAGAGTGAGCCTGAGTAATGACTCCTGCATGTTGTGCCACCTAATTGGTGGTGTTCAGCTGGTTATCATTTTTGACTGGGTTGATTAATGCTCTTCAGCATAAGCCAGGACAGATCTGGGGGCAGCATGCAGGAGGTGCCATTCTCACCAGAATGTGTTGGCAAGATAGGACTTGGTTTGGTGCTCCTTTTGCCATACACAATTCTCTAGCTCAGCACAGTTAGCACCTTTTCCGTTGCATGCTATAGAAGCACAAGTCTGATGGTCTGGAATGTCTCTCTCCTATTATTTCAAACACATTGAATTGAGGCAAAAAAAGACAAACAGAAAAATACTATGTCCCAAGGGACATAGTATATAGCCTTGTTAAGACCAAACTTTGAGTGCTTTGTGGTGTGAATGCAGCTAAAACCTCTCCTGAGTCTATATTGACGGATGATCATCTCTGAGCCTTTGCTGCAGAACAGTATGGCTACAAAACAATATGGCTGTAGCTGTCGAATACTATTTTTGGTATGCCTAAGTATGCAATTCATATTTAATATTCATCATTCCATTTTAATAGTGTTCTGCTACTCTTTCATTCCCTGAAATATTCAGGATTCTTACTGTTGTAGTTTTCAGGTATAGTTAGTTATAATTAAGCAGAGGCGGGCTTAATTAGAGCTATGTAAAATGAAACTACCATTGTATGTGAAGGGCTTTTTCTGTGTTTCAGGGGTTTAGTTGCACTTCAGACTCTACGGAAACTAGAAGAACTAACTGGAAAGCCGGTTCATCAACTTTTTGACTACATTTGTGGTGTAAGCACAGGTAATTAAGCCACACATTAGAATTTTGCTATCAATATAGTAAAAGAACATCTGAGAATAAATAAGATTTTTCAGAAGTTGACGGTTTCCCAGCGTAAGCTGGGAAAGTACAGGTGTGATTTCTAAAGTCTTTTTTTTTTGCCTTCTGAATAAGAACTTTAGGTGATTCTTGATATGCTTGTAACTTCAAACAGAATTGTAATTTTATCAACAAATGTGAAACCTGCATTTTGCACATAGATCTGAGTATCTTAGATGTTTATGGGGCTTTACAGACAACTAAGATAATGTCCCTCAGGGATAATACTGAGTCAGCAGTGTTTCCTGTCTTTACTAGTGACCTGCACAGTGTGACAGAGTGCGCCTGTAGCAAGATACTGGATGATACTAAGTTAGAGGAAGTGGTCAGTGCAGTGATGCCCTCTGTTCAGATTGGCCTGTGTGGGCTGGAGAAATGACTTGACAGGAACCACCTAAGGTTCAGTAAAGCCAAGCACCAAGCTCTCCATCTGAGGTGGGCTGATGGGGCTAGAAACCAGCTTTACAGAAAAATCCCTGGTCCTGTTGGAACAAGTTAAACATGAATCATCAGTGTACCCTTCCAGCAAAGAAAGCTGACCATGTGTTGGTTTGTATGCACAAGAACATACCCAACAGATTAAGTGTCTCCATTTGGCCACTGTATGTCTAGTTTTAGGCTCCTCAGTAGACCCTTAAGCTATTCGGTATGTTCTTGTACATACCCAGTGAGTCTGGCAGAGGGCCAGGTAGATGATCAGGGGACTGGAGGTCATGACAAAAAGGGGAGAGTACAAGAACTGGGTTTATGCAGCCTTAAGAAGAGAAGGCTAAGGGGAGGCCTTACTGCTTTTTCAACTAATGGGAAAATACAGACGAGATGAAGCTAGGCTC
The DNA here is from genome assembly GCA_002844005.1 of Limosa lapponica baueri. Lineage (NCBI taxonomy): Eukaryota > Metazoa > Chordata > Aves > Charadriiformes > Scolopacidae > Limosa > Limosa lapponica. The sequence continues at coordinate 349,624 of KZ505720.1, forward strand.
TTCCTGACGATGCACAGTGATAGCAGAAAAGTCAACAGACAAGTTGGAATATGGGAAGTTATGATTCCTTGTGCCAAATTGTGTTTTCCTTGCAAGGATGGTCAGTCACTGGAAGGAGTTGCCTGCACACACTGTGGAATCTCTGACCCTGGAGATAGTCAAAACTCAGCTGAACAAGTCCTGAGTAACATGTTCTAATTGAACCTGTTTGACCAGGAGGTTGGACTATAGTCCCAGCCTTGTGACCTCCCAGCCTTAATTGCTTTGTGACTCAATGAAAAGTTACTCCTCCCTAGGAAGGAGGAAACTCTAAAGTGTAAGTTTCCTTTTAAGACAGTCATCTCTTTTGGAAATGATGCTAGACCAGTAGCAGCATAGTACTGATTTCTAACATAAGAGGTATGCTGTAGTTCAATAGCTCAGTTTCCTTGACAAACCCAGAATCTTAAATTTTTTGCACTATACTCATCTTCCGTGCAGTTTAATTCAGAAGTAACATTACATGCAGTTCACCATGACTAGATACGATATTTGTGTTTCCAGAGATTTGCTTAGTAGGCTCAGAATAGTAGAGAAGAAGAGAATGTTTAGGTCTGCTAGGCGATTTATTTGTAGGCACAATATAGATCCCTGCTTTACATTTTTAATACTTTGAAAAAAAACCCCTTTGCTAATTAATTTAGTATTCAGTGGTCGTTTCTTTGGAACAGTTTCACTAACCAAATACTTCTTTAATGTCTCCTTCAATCGTGATAAAGACGTTTTTACCTTAGAGAGGCCTGGTGTTCTTAATTTGATCCCACTGCTCTGATTAGAACTCACTTTGTTCTTAATTCTTCACCATATTTTGGGTTTTGTACTGCTAGTAATTATTTAACATGTTATTTAAGCTTCGTTTGCGCTATCAGGCATTTGTCTGCGGTAATCCAGCTTGCAATAATAGGTGGCAGGACATGGCTAGGAGAGGTTGTACATATCTGTCAGTATGTGCTAGCAGTGTACTTCACCGTTTCAGTTTGTGTTGATGGTACATGCATCAATAAAATTTGCAGACGCTTGCGGCAGGATGAATTGGGGTTTAAAGAGTGATGTATTATATGAAAGGAAGGATGTTGCATTACAGTTCTTTTTTTTTTTTTTGTGTTGTGCTTTTTATGTCTTTATCATTTAGCTGTTTTGCATTTGTTTAGAAATAATCAGTTTGCTGTGAATTCAGCATGATAGTCTGTCTTTGTAGTTAGGTTCCCTGTACTTCACTCATTGGTGGTCATAGGGTATAAAAGCAGGCAGTTGCAGAAAGGTCACTGTAAGGATGCTGTAATGCCCTGCCTATTTAGGTCATCTACCTATTGCTGAGCGTAGTCTCTGGGCTTGGAAGCACCAGAAAATCTGAAAGCACGTGCAATGCAGTGATGGCCACTGAAGTTTTTTTTTATGGGGAGCTATGTTAATGTGAATTCTGTACTGAGTTTGTGCCTGTAGAGATGAAAACAAGGCAGTTGAGAGGAGGAAGTATCATTGCCCCATGAACTAAGCTCCTGGGGATTCTCTAAGTGAGAGTAATTATCACTGTTCTCCAGAGAATGACATGCTTTTATAGATGCACAGAGTATTTAACCCATTGAGGGCAATTTATATGCTGGTGTGCTGTGGGTGTGGCTTGTATGTTCTTTTCACCACTCATGCAGTCTCCCAGTATATCAAAGATACTTCTCAGTAGTGATGTACCTACAGTTCAGTCACATGAAGCAGTTTATAATGTCAAGAGTATGTAATCAGGCAAAGTGTGTACTACCGTGTTTTCAAATGTGCTGGCCTGCTTCAAGGATTTTTAAAATACACTTTTTTCCCTAAATTTCTATATCGATCTAATAATTAGTGGCAGTCAGATGTATCATATGAGGGATTCAATCATTGACATACTGTGATCAAAGGTTCTTTAAGCATATTGTTTTCCAGTGCATTTTACTACAAAGACATCTGAATTGTACTGGTCTCTTTGTTCGTCAGCTTTGGATGTATGTGAAGTTTGCATAAGGACTTCACATAAGAATATTGTCCCAATATATTCCTCCCAAGTTGTTAAGAAGATCATAGGGCTAGTGCTCCCATGTATCCTTCCAGCTGTCAGTGATTTGCAGATGAGGAGCCTCCTTAAACAAAGCTGGCATCGCTCTGTGTTGATGATTTTTTTTGCCCATGATGTCTTTCCAGTTTTGAAATGCATTTTGAAAACCTTTCTGATGAAAGAAGTGTTTTTTTCAGGAGAACTCATGATTTAAGTCAAGACACGCTGCTATACTGCTGGAAGTGTCCTTAGGAGGTTATCCCATTTCCCAAGGCAAGGATCAGCTGTATGTGTTTCACTACTGACAATTTTCTATGATTTTTAATCATGTCAGACCTCTTCTTCAGAAGATTTGTACTACTGTTCTGCTGTCTTTACATTTGGGGGGAAAAAAAAATACAGATGTGTAATGTGGATCTTCCTGTTGCAGTCCAAATTTGTTTCCTCTTGGCCTGACTCCCCAGCAACATGGATAATGGATTCTTTCTTCTCTCTTTGCAGCAGCCTTCTGTGCATTTAAAAGCTTTTGTCGTAGTCTGTTTACTCAGGCCTTCTTACAGACTGATTTCCTCAACCTGTGATTGTTTTTTGGAGACTTCTTTGTTTGTTTCTTATGTTTTTTCAATTGGTCTACATCTTTTTTGAAGAATGTTATTCAGGTACACATATAGCACTTCAGCTGAAATCTTACTAGTACCAAATAAGGAAGGAATACTTCTGTCTTTCAGGTTATATTTGTGTCTATCATGTGTCTTACTAGCCAGTTGTATTCTTATGTTCTTGAAGATATGCTCCTTAGCCTCATGGGTTTTATTTAGGTATTTTTTCCCCCTGCAGCGTTGGCCTGGTTGAAATGGTGAGATGGTGGCTGGAGTGTAGAAGTTTGTGATACAGAGCAGGATGTGATGGAAGCATCAGAAACCTTTTTCACTGGACCATCGGACAGAGCCTGCACTATATGTTTGATTTTGACTTTACTCTCCCGTGAATATCTGATTGCCATCTAGGACGTTTCAGCAAAGCCTTTTAATGTGTACCTTGACTCTGATACTCGCTGCTGCCACTTGTGTGCTGATGCGGACTGCAGTTTTTGGTGCTGTTTCTCAGGAGGTGAAGTGAAAATGAGTTTTGCATTTGGTATGAATTTTGGCTCTTTGGCTTTGAAATTGTACACCAAAATAGAAAATGTGTGATATTTTATAATTGGTGCTGGAGAGTTAAGAGGAAAAGAAGGTAGCATAGGATTTGCATAATTCAGGAAAATGATGTTTCTCGGCTGCTAGATGTTTAGTCTGTGTCGAATAGAGGCATTCGGTGATTTGGCAGTTGAGTAAGTTCCTCTTGATGAAACTTTGATGTGTCAGGTAGGCCCAGGTTATATTAAGCATGCGTGCTATGTTTTTAAAATAAGGGACCATCAATCAACTAACACTTGGCTACGTGGTGGTGGGTTTTGTGAGAGCAAAAGAAGCTTGGAAGTTACGTCTCCTTTAAAGCCACAGTCTTTTTAATGGTATTCTGCAACCGTGCTTTTATACTGTTGTTTTATTCCTACAAGGGTAGGTCACATATGTGTTTTTTGGGCACACGCTAGATGGCAGTGTGTATGAATGACTTATTATAAATGGTTGCAACCAAATGTATTCCAAACTAGTCAAAACTGCCTTCTTTTTACAGAATTTTCCTAGAATTTTTCTTTAGTGGCTTGGAGTTTGCCAGGTAGCAAGTAATGCTGCAAATATGTTTTTAATACCACAGCACTGATTTCTCTTACTCTTTCCAAATAAAGCAGTGGATTTGCTTTCTGCCGTGTACATGCTTGCAGGGATGAAATCTGCAAAATGAAATAATGCCATTTGTCAACTTCTTAATAGTTTTGTTTTTTAAAGTAGACTCTTCCTATCTTGTGTATGTCCTTTAAAACATAGTTTGTGGTCTTTGAACAGGAATTCAGTGATATAAATGTAAATTGATCTTCCCTTTTCAAGATAGGTATCCTGCTAACCTGTGAACTACATTAAATGGTAAGACTTCTTTACAATCTTACTCCAGGCTGTATTTTACATTTCAAAATATTTCTTTTTCAGGAGCTATATTAGCTTTTATGTTGGGGTTGTTCCATATCCCTCTGGATGATTGTGAAGAACTGTATCACAAGTTAGGATCAGATGTTTTTAAGCAGAATGTCATTGTTGGAACAGTCAAAATGGGTTGGAGCCATGCCTTTTATGACAGTGATGTCTGGGAAAAAATGCTCAAGTAAGTAAAAAATGATCAGGTGAAAAATAATTAGTATAATGTCCGAGAGCCTTTAGTTTTGTTATTGTTTCACTGGTAAGCAAGTTCTTAAAACAAGTAGAAAGGATTAGCATATACTCTCATTCTTTTGAAATAACTGTTTTACCAAAACATTGAAAGCCTTTAATGTAATGATTTCTGGGGAATAAAGTAAGCTTTAGTGCACTGATTTCTGATTATATTCCTGTATGCTTGCCAGCTCTGCCTGATCTGACTCATTATAGATCTGCTACAAATTTTACTAGCCACCTGCTGTGCCTTTTTTTCTTATAGGCGACATGGTGAGAAATGAAATAATCTGCTGTAGTAGGAATTTTTAATCTTAGCTGCTGTATTGAGGGATTTTACCCATTGCCCCTTTCTTTGAAAAGGGAAATGAGCTGTAAAGATAGCAATTAAAAAATATCTGCGATGTCAGAGTTGCCAATGAAATGGTATTTGTTCATAGATATGTTTACAAATGCATTAGTGGCTGTTCAGGAAAAGTCACTGGAAGAAATTAATATTTATTACAAGCTTTATTACTTAGTTTTATTCATTGTATTTGTACTGACAGTTCCATTGTTTATAGATTTTAGCAAACTAATGTCATAGTTTCCCAGACAGTAAGCTGTCACTCCTACTGAAAGAACTGAAACAGCCTTCCCTGAGACAAAATGTAAAATGATAAAAAGCTGCTTTGGATAAGTAACTGAAGTTCCTTTGGGAACATGATTAATATGTTTTATGGGATTGAAAGAGTTTTTTCTAGACATTGTAGTGGGAATACCTATGCTGCCTGATTTTTAAGCATCTCACTTCTTTGCTGAAGTAGAGAGAGAAGCTTCCAAGCACCTTCTTCTCTGTGCTCAGGCATATTTTTAGGAGTAAGTGTGTTATCAAATGAATGTCTCAAGTTTCTCTTCTTGGATACCTGGAGTTCCTCTCTTTGTTAAAAAAGAGATTTTTCTCTGCCTTCCATCTTTTTCTCCCCTACTCAGCTAAAAGAAGTCTTGTGAAAATCAGAATTACCTCGTGAAAGTATTTTACATGCCTCTAATTAAATTGCTATTATTCTTTGTGACTACATGTAACACGAGGGAGGTAAAGCATTCTACTTCTGTGCAATGGACAGAAGCCAGGCAATTATTATATTATCCATAGATTAAATTAAAAACTAAATTTACTAATCAACAACTGACTTTTTGTTGACCTGATTCTGCAATGTTGAAGGGAGATGCTATGTCTACACAACATTTTATTGAAACAGTAGGGATTACTGCAGGCTTCCTTGTGGTGTGGAAGCCTAGAACTAAGAAGGGAATTTAAAGGTTATATAACATCTCTTTATGGCAATAAGAAGGTCAGGTCTAACTTTCTGTTATTGCATGGGAAAACTGCTTCATGTTTTGTTTTAAATTTAAAAGCCTTACCTGTGCTGGGTGGCTTAAATGATAGTAGACTTGTCAATCTTGCTTGAAATAGAGAGTATCCATTTACCATATACAGGCATGCAATATACATTTAGCCTTAACACAATATTGATGGTATTATTTTCTGTCAGAAAGTATTCTTGCTGAAAATAATTAGGCTAATGTTGCATTAGGCTAATGTTGCATGCATTCATGAGGCATATAATAAATTCCATTTCAGAAAATGACAACTGATTTTGGTTAACTATATTTTTATTTTAAGTGCTCTAGGGAATTGATTTTATGTCTTACATACATGTTTATTTTAACTCTTCTTATGTATTCCTTGAATTACAGTTTGAGGACTGGTTTTAATCAGCTATTTTTATTACTTTGTGCAGAAAATTATAGTTACTGTACATCAACGTATGTAATGCTACATTGAATTGCATTTGTAAGAAAAAACTGGTTTATAGTTTTCTGAGTTCTTTTGACTGATGTTTACATATACAATTTTCTTCTGTCATACTGTCCTGAGAAACTACAGGAGAAATCTGGTGAGCAGCTAGAGGTTTTCACAAGCTAACTAAAATCCTGTACTGGGAATTTGTAATCTCAAGAAGCAATCAAGCATAGCATAGGGGGTAGGGTAAAAGTTACATGTTCCCTGTTGGTAGGAAAATGGATAATGCGTGTGTTTGGGATTACAAGTAATAATACTTCAAACCAGTATTTCTTACACAAAATGAAGTATAAATTGAGACCTCTCCCCAGTGACTAGATGGGCAACACATTCTGTTCCAGTTAGTCACTCCAGACATACTTAACAGATTCTGCAGCATTGTCAGTGAGATGTTCTGTATCTTTATGGAGCATGTGATAAAAGCCTCTCCTGTATGTTTGGTAAATAGTCGTAGTTTCCTGGTACTGTTGTTGTTGTCAAAAGGGGGTAAAAGTTACAATTTTGCCTTTCAAATTGAATGCCCTTTCTCCTGACTGTTTGGTTGTACCCTGGCTGTAGCCCATTAGAATGTTTCTTTAAGCCTACGGTTGGCAATACTTTCTTCATAGCATTATTGAAATAAGTGTTGTAATATTAGTGGTTCAAACCAACGGAAGGGCAACATTTGTAAAGGAGACTTGTTTAGGTGTGTCATGTGTAGAGGACATAGGTCATAGACAGACACAAACAAAGCAAATAAATGAAAAAATAAGATGGCAAATGAAGTGATGTGTAAAGTAATAACCCATGAATGGAAAAATGTAAAATACTTAGCAGGATTTAAACTAATATCAAAAGTGATTCAGGTGTTGTCATGGACAGTTTAGTGAAACATCTGTATGCTTGTGGACAAACAAGATGATGCAGTGTGTGATGGCTGAGATTGTATTGTGGATTAATGTGACAGTATTATAATATTTCCTGTATTTTCAGTTTCATTTAAAATACCGTTTACAGTCCCAGTTACCCCGTTTTAGAGAATGTCTCTGTTGCAAGATTGGTAAAAAGTAGCCAGTGACCTAAAGATAACTCACACAAAGGAACTGGGACTCTTTAGCATTAAAAAAAGAAAACAAGTTAAAGCAGTAATTTGAGACAGTAAGATTTCTTGAGAATTACCGTTCTCATCTCTTCTTCAAGAACAAGAGACTATTCAATAAAATTAAAATTGAGAGACTTTCTCTTTCAACACAGTATGTGACTAAACTGGAATTAATTGTGTTGTGACTTCAGTAGAGAAAATAATTGAACAGCGAGGCTTGACAAAGGCATTTATATAATACAGAATTACAGTATTAATGCTAGCAACAAAGCTAAAATAAATTTGAATTTATCTTTGGACCCTAATGTCTAAAGTTGCATAGTAGTGTAAGGGATTTCTTGTACCTGCTGAGAAGCATCGGTTCCTGGCCCTCATAAGAAACAAGATGTGAGAAAATAATTATTCAGTTTGACCATTCCTATCATTAAGCAGTGGATATTGTATATGCAGCTTTTTAGTATTCAGGGTTTAGGAAAAAAATATCTGATACAGATATTTAGGAAGAAGTAGATGAAAGTGATGCAAATCAGTAGATGTCTTTCATACCTCACCTCCGTCAATCTCATCTTGTTTCTGAATGTTGCTACTTCATGGTTTTGTGTGCCTTCATCCCCTTCCGTAATAAATTAGTGAGTGTAGATGGCACTCTTCCCCTCCTGGTTGATGACTGTGAGTCTGGAATTAATGCAGTTATTGGAAAAAATAACATAAAACAGCGCCATTGATATAAGAATTGTGTGAGCAGCAGTGTTCGATCGTAGGACTAGAAGCTGTCCCCCTTCCGTCCGCCCTCTCAAGGACACATACGCAGCCATCCTTCAAGCACAGATATCCACTAGTGGAACAGTAAATTGTCCTACCTCCAAATACAGTTTACTGCCTACATTGAGGATTGCTGCTATTGTAGCATTTAAAGCTTTTATCTTCTGACCTGACTAGATTGATAAAGGTGTTGTTTTTAACAGTGGAAGCACTGCTACCTACTGTCACAGTAGCGCGAGGTATAGATGGATGATCTCTTAACAGCAACACACGGAGTCACCTTACTTAAAAAGTGTGGCAATACTGAAAACCATCTTTGCAGGCTAAGGTAGATGTGCAACCTGTGTTTGCGTGGGCTGAGTTTGAAGGAAGGGAGAACTTGCTGATTTGAATGAAAACCTGTTTGGAATCGTTATGGATGAGCATCTGCTTTGCAGAGTTTTGTACCTTTTCTGTAAGCAAATCAAAGTTGAAATAGATGCAGATATGAGATTACTGGCTAGTATGCAGATTTCCTCCAGTCTCGTGCACTATGCAGGAGGGCTACTTTCTAGTTGGCAATTAGAATACTGACCCTAATGCTGATGTGATGATAAATTACAGTGCTGACCACTGGTGTGATTTCACTGTCATATTTATAAGAATGCATTGGTATCATAAAATTCCACCTGAAAAATAGATGTTAAATGCATATTGAATTAGTGTTATGGAAAATTACATGTAGATGTTTTAACTTTCTTCTAAATCACGTAGACTATTGTCTTTCTTTGCTTTTGTTTTCATAATAATTCAGGAGAGTAATTTTAATTATTAGAAAACCGCTTAGTAAAGATATTGCTACATTTAAGAATCAAAAACACGAAGTACTTTGTTTTCCTCTCACAAAGTAGTTGAGTAATCCTGGTGATTTATGGTTAAGTATGTGGTGAAGCGAGTAACTTGAGTCGAGATCTCAATCACTCTTCAGACCTATTTGAAATATTGGTCCATTGAAGTCAACCGAAGAAATCTGATTATTAAAGTGAAATCCAAACATTGCTTCTTTTAAATGCAAAGTTCTCAGAAGTAAGGATGATAAAAATGTGTCTTGTTCATGCTAAACTGATGGAGCATTTTCAATTTTTTACACTTATTTGTAGAGAAAAAATGGGCTCAAATCTTATGATTGAAACTGCAAGAAATTCCAAATGTCCAAAGGTAAGTACATTTTTCTAAGGTAAATACTAATTATGCTTCCACAAGTACTTTTTAAGAGTTCTGAGTAAGAGTACTGTCCCTAGAAGAAATTTGGATAAACAGCGTGAGCACTGATACGCTCTCCAAGCTTCCATATGAGATAATCCATGTTTTTATAGGATAAAAATTCATTATATTCTTAAATTTCTGCAGCAATTTCTTATATTTTTATTTAATGCTTGAAGTTAAAATGTGTTTCAGAGATGTTGAAAGGCTTATAAGCAGAGAAATAGTAGGTCAACTTCTTGAAGTTGTGCAAAGTTTGTTTTTTTCATGTAAGAGAACTCTAGTATCTGGAGGTCCTGTCACGTCAGCTGTGATCTGTACTATTGTGTAGTGAGAGAACAGGGTTTCTCCTCAGTTTATCTGGATTACCAAGTTTTCTCCAGTCACATTCACCAGCCCCGAGATCTCTACTTTTCCTGTATGATGTAAAGGGCACCAATTAATTGGAGGGGTGTTATATACAGCAGCAGCACGAGAGTGAAAGATGAGAAAGCAAGGGTATTTTATTTTTGGTAAAGGATAGGGTGTGAAGAAAGAGAAATATAATAGCACGTATTTCAGAACAATCTGTAATTAACAGGTGTTTTGGTGTCATAGCACTATATTCAATGCTTTACTGTTAAATGGAAGATATTCACATTTTTCTAAACATAGAAACGTGTGCTTGACTGACTGCGTTCCTAGTCCATGTCTAAAACCAGGACATGAAAAGGCTGGAGTGGTATGTTGCTTTCTGAGAGAGAAGCTGTCCTACGTTGACTTGAAAGTTATCTTTGAACCAGGATCTTTGGCTTCCTTCCATGTTCTTCAGTAATAAAATGTGAATATAAATAGAGTTGAAACTAGCTATTCCCAGTAATTGCTTTGTAGTGCTGGCAGTGTTGGCTCTGTTCACAAGGCACAGCAAAATCAAAATAAAACATGCAGTTGTGTGCTCAGCTGCTTTTAAATTAATGGAGAGATGAATTTTTCCAGAAGGTGCTCAGCACTTTATAACTTAGACTGATTCGTGAAGTGGAGGAATTACCAAAAATAAATTCAAGCATCAGTTTGATAAGCTTTCTGTTAAATTTTCCAAAATTTTTTTTCTTGCTGCTTCTGGTAGTGCTAAAACCAAACCTTCCTTTTGACAAAAGCAGGAAACTTTTCTGCCATCAATTGATGGAGTGTGAGTCATGCACGTGTTTTGCTTCTGTATTATCATACAGAAGTTATACTTTTCTTTTTTTCTTTTTTATAAGGATGGATTTACTGTGAATGAAATGATTTAACTTAGGTAGCTAAAGAATGGAAATGCATATAGTGATATCACAGTGTCAGCTCTTAGTGCTGTTGAGTGATGTTTCCCAAAAAAACTCTACCATGTGAAACAGTCAACAAAATAGAATTGAACACCCAGTTGTCTGCTAAATACTGTTGTTGTGAACAGTGCCAGCCAGGCTGGGTGCATCGTCACTAAAAGATCTTGCAGATTCTAAAACTCACTCATAACTATCGGTACTCTCGCTTTGTGCCATTATATCTGTAAAATGTGATTTTTTTATTTTATTTTTTTTGCAGTTACATGTTTTGTTTTATGGAAATACTGGCTTAGCTTTTCACATAGATTTACATATGTGACTTTCTGTTAATGACGTTTCAGTGTCCTTGCAAAAAGCCTTGAAACATACATGTTTGATTCTTTTGTGTTTTGTTTTTTTTTTCTTTGGGAGAGATTCTTCCTGTGATCCCTTAACTCAGGTTGCAATATTAAGTAATCATTTTCTTGGAGAAAGAATTTGGTTGATGTGTCCAGCATTTGTATTTAATGGCATTGTTGCATTCCTGGTTACAAACTTTTGAGAACAAACTACTATTGATAAAGGCAAAACATTTTAAAATCATATAGATGACACCAGCTTTTTGTTTAAACATTGATGGATAGATATTGGTAGAATCAGAATAGCCACTGGAAATGGTTAATTTCAGATTAAAAATAGCCTTTTCTTTAGGGAATTTGATTGGGGGGGAGGGTTAGGGTGTTTTATTTTACTTTCCTTTTTTAAAATTTAATAGCCGTTATAAAAAAAAGTCACTAAATAATGAACCAAGTAGGATTCCAGAGATGTATTTAATGTATAAATTGGATTTCATGTTGTGGGAGGTTATCATTATTATTATTGTTATAATCACCATTATATAGAACTACTCTTGTTCCTCCTTATCTCACTAGGTAGCTGCAGTAAGCACGATTGTAAACAGAGGAACACCACTGAAAGCATTTGTTTTCAGAAACTACAATCACTTTCCTGGTGTTAAGTCTCATTATATTGGAGGCTGTCAGTACAAACTGTGGCAGGCCATTAGAGCATCATCTGCTGCTCCGGGTTACTTTCAGGAGTATGTTTTGGGCAACGATCTGCATCAGGTAAGTTGAAATCTTCTCTTTTAGTACATAGTTTCCAATATTATAGCTGAGAAGAAAAGCTGTCTGAATTTCTGAATCAGAACTGAGCAAGTAAGTTGGTAGCAGAAAGGAAATCTAGGATGGATGGGGGTAAGAAAGGAAATTTTTAGCTTGTACAGCCCTTCTAGAACTAGAAAGGGTACAGGCTTAAAAATCTTAGCCTTCTCAATTCGAACATAAGCTCTTCTGCTGTTCCTTTCTTCTCTGCCTGGAGGGAAACCCTATATGAGTTGTAAATTGCTTTTGACTTCCTGCTTACAACTGGTATTTCATTGAGCATTATTTCACTAAGCAGATGGTATGACTTAAAGTCTAACAATACTGTAAAGTGTGAAAAACTCAAGTTATGTATTTCAATGTTCCTTTTATTAGTGCATAATTTCAGTTTACGTTCTGCTTTTAATTCTTTCCATTGATAGCTTATTAAGCTTTACCGTAGTTCTGAGCTCATAAAAAGAATAAGAGATGCTACAGCAGTAAGATTAGACCCAGAGGACAACTGTGAAAGAAATTCCTTTGAGGATAAAGCAATGTCTCCTATCAACAGTGTATGCTATTTTATTGTATTATAGCTTCTGTTGGTGACCCTGGTTAGTAAAGAGCAATGCAAATTAATTTCTTTATTAGTTTTTTAACCATTGTGTTCTTGTCCTCCAGTGGCCCTTTATTGTTCTGCAGTTCTCTGAGTTTTAAAAGAATCCTTTTAATAGTACATATTAATTTAAAAATATTAGTATTTATTTTTAAAAAGATCTGTGGCAGAAAGGACTACAAAGGGTGACTGAACCAGAGACCTTCAACAAAGACAGCATAGGATTCTATCACTTAAATTTAAAGAAAGCATCTATTACGTTTCCATCATATTAATTCATACGGTGGCATTAGCCACTACTAGAAAGCAATAATAGCATATTTTGAGTAAAAAGATGTACCTGGATCACATACAGAATTTCTCATGGTGATCATTAAAAGGCGGTGTGATCTCATTAGCACTGTAATGTGCATAAATAATACTGAAGTTTAAAGACTGACGGATAAATGAGTATAAGGTGAAATAGTGAAAAATGTGTTAGCTTAAGAGATAATAAACAGAAGCATTGATGCAGAGAAACAGCTAGAATTTTATCAAAAAAAAAAAAAGAAAAATTAAAAAAGCCCAGTATACTTCCATATTTTTAATTAAAATTTATAAGGAGATGGAATAATTATATTCAGTTGTGTAAAAGGTCTACATAAGTGAGGGGTGAAGGGGAAGGCTTCCCATGGAGGGTAGGATAGTGCAACTACGTCAGCCAGATTCTGAGAAGAGTTCTTCCATTTTATTCTGTTTCCCTTTTTTGTTTAGCATCTTTCCCCCCTCCCTCTTCCCCCTCCACCCCCCATCCTCCCCAGTATGGTACATGTTGTTATCCCCAAAACATTTTAATCGCATACTACCTGAAATAAGCTAATAAGTTTTGGCATTTTTTTAAAGCTAAAAATGGAGTAACACAACAGATATTCCAAGCCTAAGCACTGCCTGAAATCCTGAAATGTGGTCGTCTTCCATCTGGCCAAGCAAAACTGGAAAGGAAGCTGCTTTAGCCTTTGGAGCTGTTCCAAGCTGCTCCTTAACTGCTTGAATGGGTCAGTGTTAAGCTATGTGAAGCACTTTTCTTCCTCTTCTCACCTTTCCACCCACTTTTTCCTTGAATTGAGAGTACATCAAAGTCTGTCTGTGCTTCTGTATGAAGAATATCTAGATAAACAACATGATTTTTAACTTTTATGCAGTGCTTAGGCAATTATTTGTCTTAACATCATTTCTGAATTGTCAGACTTGCGTGAAATGCAGTAAGGTGGGTATTCATTTCATCTTTTTGATGATTTTTACTTTGAATTGTACTTTTAAGTCCAATTCACAGGACCAGAGGATGTATGATTAGTGTTAATAGAGATTAGATCCAGTATTCTCAGACACACAGGGGTAGAATGAAGTCTAGTTCATTTTTCCTTACTCAGACTCTTTGGATAAAGCCCTTCCATATGATCTTACTAACACTGTTTCACAAACACCGTTCTTTTCTGTTTCACTTACTTTAATTACTAGAAAGTAAGGGCTTAGGATGTGGTTCACCTTTGTAAGCCATAAAGAACTAAATATGTTTTCGGTACTACAACTGTTTATTGTAGTAGAACTAGACGCTAAATTTTCTGACTTAAACTTTCACATCATCTGAAAATCTGTCTTCTACCCAGGCATGGTATTTAAATGCTTTTGAATTCTTTTGGAATCCAAAGGTGGTCATCTTTCATGTCCTTCATGCTTTTCTTTCTCCAGATTACACTTTTTTTACCACACCTCTATTTCCATAATTATGCATTTTCTGTGGGATGTCCTTGGTTTTTTTCTGGACAGCCAGCTAGCAAGGTGCTACATGGCAAATCCTGTGTAACTGTCTTCATGCAGATTTCTGTCTCAGATTCTAAATCCACCACTGCACACTCAAGATACCTTGAATTACCTTGTTTCAAGCCTGGGGTAAGAGTCTTTGTGTATGTAGCAGACTGTTACCCTTATGTTCTTGGGTTTAATGGTATCTCAGTGGAAAATGCAAGGTAATCAAGATTTTTATTTCTATTAAAGTATCCAAGATGAATTGAGAAGAATATATGCGCAGAAAGATGTTTTTATATAAACAGAATCCTAAATGCAGTCATATTCCTGCTTAAAATAGCTGCGATTAGTTTTACAGTCTTAGTCCTTAATTATAGCTTATATCAGAAATACAAGATAGATTTTTGTTAAGAGTCTTTATTCTAAAAGTGCACAGCAATTGTCATGTGAAGTTCATCAACCAGGTCATGTATGATATTGACATTTGTAGTTTATATGGAAATACTTGCTCTTATCCGTCTTACCGCTTCCAGCTTGTGCACTATCTAACAGGTTGGGCTGCTTTTGAACTGCAGAAATAAATGAAGCATAACATTGCTAGACATTCTCAATAGTACCATGATTTTTGTAAAGTGCATCGGCGCAGTACGCATTAATTGTAAACAATAATTTATGCCAAAGGCTTCAATATTGTAGTACAGTGTCAGAAAGATGAGGATCTTTTGAGGATTTTTTTTTTAATGGATTGGAAACTGACATTAATTAATCAACATAAGCTCTTCTCTGAACATGAACCATGCTAGTTTCTTATTAACTTAAGTCTGCTTCTGCAGGTTCAATATTTCTAAATAATTCAAAGAACAGAGATGGTCAGAATGTGAAAAAGATTGTAAAATGTCTGTGAAAATTCAGAATAGTAAATATAATGGGATTTACTTCCTGGCTTTGAAATTTGGGACTCTAAAGGACCCTGTATGAAGACTGGGTTTTGTATTGGTTTATCAGTCAGTTATTTAAATCTGAATGAAAAGCACTCTGGCAGTTGATCTGACTTAGGACTCTTCAAATATGTAAAAATACTTATTTTGTTTTGATAATGGAAATTTAGTAGATTTCTTTTATGGTCAGCCTGCATATTCTGGTCCTATGTTATCTAGCTTCTGTTGAAATTGTAGTCCTTTTGCAAACTGTAGGAAATGGTTGAATGAGAGTTATGTGGAGGGTTGAGATTAGTTCATAAAGATTTTAGGTATGATTCTAGATGTATATGCTGGAATCATGTCTGAACTGAACTGTAGCTGTTTGCTTTATCCCTCACCTTTCCATAATATATATATTTTTATATGCATGTGTATTTGTGTACACACATGCATGCCCTTTCTCTGGGAACACTCCAGTCTGACTTCCTGTTCTAGTCACTGTAAATGTTTGAGGGGATTGTAAAGTGTGTTAATTTTTTAATAAGGTAATAAATTATTTTTACAATTCTTCTGATGTAATCATTTAGAAAGAGATTTCTAGGTGCCTGAATTCTTACTTGTGCTGCAGATAAGCTGATGCCAGGTTTGTTAAATTTCCGCAAAAAAGCAAGCAGTTCAAAACCAAATAGCAATATTTACATTCGGGTCAATCATGCCATGCTATCTAGTTCCACTCTGTCAAGTAGGAAAAACCAGTGCAGCTGTTGGTAGATGAGGGGAAGAGGATTAATATTCTTTGTGGTTCAAAAGAGGAACACATTAACATTCAAAGGGATTTAATCCCTGTAACATGCTTCTCCAGGAACTGTGCAAGTCAAGAGAGACCAGGTCATGATGTTACAATATAGAAGCTGTGTTGCCACATATGTCAGCTTTTTTATATTAAAATCTGTTTATGAAGCACTGATGGTCTCTTAACCTCTCCACCATCCTGTTAAAACCAGTGATTTTATTTTTATTTTTGCTAGTTCCCATGGAGGGGTGTTCTTTCTTATATATATTCCTCTTATTTTTTTCTTTTTTTTTTTTCCTGTAGTGTGAAAAGCATTGGGGTACTCAGTAATTGTCACTTCAGTAGGTAGTACAGTATGCTGAGGAAATTGCCAATTAATTAAAAGAGCAATTCCAGATTTAAAAAAATCATTATGCACACTTCATTTACTAGGTTTTACAGTAAAAACTAAGTTTGTCCCACAGGATTAATTAAAAGGGCAGCAGGGGTTACGTGTGTGCGGTGGTGGTGAGTTTAACAAAGCCACAGATTTTTTTCTCAAAATAAAGTATGTTCAATTTAATACAAAGGACTGGATGACCTTTTTCCTGATAGCTTCTCATGATTTCATTTCTGTATTGCAGTTCCATTTATTAAAATGCTGGTGTTCAAATAATCATATTTTCTTTGAGCAAGATCGGATACTAAAGCGGTTAAATTGGCACCTCATCTCCTAGTGGAGTTTTAATAATGCAGGTGTAACGTGATGTGTGGTGAGAATGCAACCTAGAAATAAAAAACATGTATAGTACAATAATATCATGTACCTAAAATTTCAAGTCTCACCTTCATTCAAAAAGATAATACACAGGTTCTTTATATTTTTCAGCCTCTTCCCTTCCTTTTATTAGGCAGTAAATCTGTAAAGCCATTTCATCTTTGTAGCTTGTTACAGTAGAGGCCTTCAAAAGTGAGTCACTTAGTGGATCCTACCCTAATTGGTTTTACACGGTAGCTTTTAAAATTAGATTCAAGGGTGCTTCCCAGGCTCTAAGAAGACATAGAATATAGGTCACACTGAAGTTCTTTTCATTCTTAGGATATGCCACAGTGATCAGTATGCACCAGAGCTTATACAGACTGTGCTTTAATAGGTGTATCTTGTTCTCACAATGATAGAAACAAATATTTCTTTGTTTCTCTGTCTACTTGTTGCTATACACGTTTTCCTACAGCCTTGGAGGCAATGTTGCCTACTGTTTAAGGAGGAGGGAGTTTACGGGAATGTGTTAGCTATACGAATATGTACATTTCTTCTCTTACGGATTCTAGAGGTTTGGTTAGCAGCTCTTAAGGTGGACACGCGTGATGCAGTTTACCAGTGGGTGAAACTGCTGTGGTTACTGCACCCGTCATATTTCGCAGAGCACACTGCTTGAAAGTGAGGTGTTACTGGAAGATTTGTTTAGTGAAATAAAACTGAGAGTATATTTTATTTAGGCATTTAACTTGGATGCATTATAATTTTTATCTCCAGTGATTCAGAGTGATGCTCTGCTAATGTAATTTTCAGAGAGCTTATTTAAAAAAACCAACCTTCATTCCCAAATGGGCTCTATTACATTTAACTGGTTTTTTTGCTTAGTCTTCTGAGTCCATATATCTTCAGTCACACTGTTTATCAGCTAATGTTTGCTATAAAATAAATCTTCTAAAATCAGAGGAGGATTGTATAGTGAAAGATTAATAAAGGAATCAATTCAGTAATCTCTGTGCAGGCAATCTGGGTTGCTGCTCTCAAGTTCTGATGTTACCAGCCACCATTTCTTAGGTCAAAAAGAACAATTTACCGTCAATTCCTGATAGCTTGTAATTTTTATTTTCGCAGGTTATATATCTGTCTAATACTGACTTGAATGGGGCCATATTTCCATACAAAATAGCCTTGTGATAATCATTGCAAATAAAAACCTAAGAATGTAGCGAGACTATTGATACACTGTTACCTCTTCCCTTAAGGAAAGCTTATTTATGATATGTAGTGGTCTGGTGCTTAATGCAAGAAATCACTTCAGAGATTATCAGCTACTCAGCTACTGATTTGCCATCCTCTGATTTGCCTTCTCTACTGTAGTTTAGGAAACTGCTCTCTTCTTCTTGTTGATACAGGTCTTAGGTCTGTGATAGGAATAATTTTCACCATGTATGCAAAATGTGCATAAAGTCAATTAGTTCAATACCCAGTGCATTCCCATTAGTCAAATTGGGCACAATGTCTAAGCCCTATTTCCTGTGCTGAGCTTCTCTTCCAATACAAAGATTAATCTATAGTGTTACAGTGTTAATTTGCAAATTCCAATTCAGTTGGCAGTCTCTTCAAAGATTCTTTACCTTGCAATGTTTCTTTTACTGGGGGTATATTTACGCTTCTGTTTTTAGTAGCAGATATATTTTAGGGTTTTGGCTACAGAATTTAGAATTATTTCAGCTGGCATTTCCTTAGGAAAAAACAATAAGGGAGTATAGAACAAAACAGTTTCCCTCAGGTCAAATTCAGTCCTCTATCATGGTTGCCAACTTCATCATAGACTGTAGTTCATAAACATAAAGCTGTCTTGGCTGCTGCTACCCTTGTACAAGGTTATTTCAAGAAGATACTTCTGCATTTTTTTCATGGCTAGAAAACTTCTGATTTTCAATCTTAACTGTATTTGTAGCTAATAGATACAAATTGCCCTTGTGCCAGTAATGTTCTCTAGTTTAATTAACTTATCTTCTTGTAGTATTTACCCTTCTGATAGGTATATAGAAAGCGCTCATAGCCTTTTTTATTTTGTTCGTCCAAATATGCCAGTCTGTCTCAGTCTTGCAAAAGAGGCTCTGTGTTCTCTTGATCATCCTAATGGTCCTTCGTTGCACCTGCTGCAGTTTGAGTAATCTGTCATGAAACTGGACTATTCAGCGTGTTTTAGCATGACCCAAGCCATACTGTGTGAAGTTGAACAATATTCCAAATTCAAAATGAGCATTTCTAAATTAGAAGCAAAATTCAGAGGAGTCAGTTTGATCAGGCTGGAACACTGTGTTCTAGATGATGTCTTAACTGTGTCATGTATTTCCTATTTCAGAGGAAGGTACAACTTAGAATTACAGTTACCTTTTCAACAGCTACTTCATATATAGGTGGTTAAATCATTCTGTGGTAGTGCTCTACTCAGATCTTTCTCGTGATTGGTCGGATTCCAACTTCGTTCTGCGGAGCATAGCTTTGTGTTTATGAGCACTTTGCTTGGCTGCATGTCCTCTCCTTTGGGTTTCCTTAGACTCGTTCTGTATTTACAGTAAGGGCTTTGTATTTGCAAAGTCTCTAACTTTACAGTAACAGATTTCATTAGCAGTTGCGTACTTTTGAAAAAATAATAAAGAGGATGAGCCCCAAACCAGCCATTGACTAACTCTGATAGAAAACAGTCCCAGCCAAAGAGTTCTCCATTCAAATATAGACTGTCATCCCATCTGATCAGCCAGTTCTTTCTCCACTGTGGTCCCTTTCATCACTCCAAATGGTTTGGTATGTAAGATGCTTTATAAATCCAAATTTTCTTCATCTAAAATGTTCTGTTTCAGTTTTCATCTGCCTTTGATAAACCCCTCTTGTATTTTGCATTCTAGGCATGTATTTCTTAATTTAGAGTACTCATGAAAGTGCAGAACTTCTCCCTTCAGTTCTTACTCCCCCTTCCGCTGCCCCCACTATGGATACAAGTACTAGGTAGTTCATATCCAAGTCCTGAACACTTCACCTCAATTATCTCCAATAATTAGTTCACTTTATTTCTTAAATTTTGTCTGTTTTAACATCAAATCCTTTAGTTATGAACCTGCTTTGTTTTAGTTGCAATTAAATGAAATCTTACGTTTGAGTCAACAAATCAAGAATAAAATTGTGTTAAGAAATGTAAATAGCTTACGTAGTTTAATAGAAAAAAAAAAAGGAGGGTTTAAGAGAAATCCAATTTCAGTTTGAAATCACAAATTTCTTATCTTTCATATTGTAGAGTGTGTAATATATTTAGTTTTAGAAGTTGTCTGTAGAGTTAGTTTACACTATTCTGGTTATTGTATGGTTTCAAACAGATGAATGACCAACAGATTTTATGTATGAATTTATCAGTGATATATCCAATATCAGTGACCTGGATTCCCTATGGGTCACTACTAATCTTCATACTCCTCTGTATTTTTCTCAAAGCATTTTTAATTTCCTGTCATTTTACTATTCCTTAGTAAATTGACAGCTAAAAACATAGCCCAATTAGTTAGCAAAGCTAATATCAATAAATAATATTAATAACCATCAGGTTATTGCTGTAAAAATATACTGAGTCTTAAGAATATTTCCATTGCTAGCTTCGGAAATGAAATTTATAGAATTTTGAAAATCTAACATGGTCAGCTCTCGCAAGGATTAGTATATCTCTGGATCTGGAATTTCTTGCTCACTTGTAGAGGTTTTATAGTAACGTGATTCTTTTGTGTAACTATTAGAGCTTTTTCCTTAGTCTGATATATCCCATCGTAGCATTTCTATATGCTTCCTAAGTTAAATGTTATCAGAAAGGACAAACCTTCTAGACTTGAGACATCTAGCGTTATCTGAATTCAGAAGGGTTTTATTCAGATCCATGGCATTTTTTGCTTGGTTTTCTTTGTTTGTTAGGCACTTTTTTCTTTTTTTTTTTTTTTTTTTTTTTTTTTTTGTTTTTTTTTTTTTGTGTGTGTATGTGTATTCTTGAACCTTGCCTGTGCTTCACAAACATCACAGAGAGAACCCAAGCTTGGGCCTGTGTTTGGGGCCAGTATAGATTCAACCACAGGCCAGCTTTTTTCTCTTAGGTTGCACACTATGATCCTCACTAGTAGTATTACAGGCAATTCATCATATGGGAACCACAGTTAAAATACTGTTTTGGTGATTGTCCTGTTGTTCATTGCAGAATTCATGTAATTAAATCTGCAGTGCACAGCTTGTGCTTTTAATGACAATATATTTTATTGCCCAGTAATTCTTTCTTTCTTTCATGATGTCTGCTAATATTTAGCAAATCTTCATCAGTGCAGTATAAGAGTACATGTTCCATATCTGACACAAAAACATGAATTCAGTAATGTCTTCAGAGCAGCTGGTCATTTTCTGTGAATTAATGACTAGCTGGGATGAGTTAATAATTTAAAATAATCACCTAGCAGTCTACCTCAGCCAACCATTCATTATAAAGAAATGTCAAGAGCAAACATGGCTAGTGTAGGGTAAAATAATGTGAAATATATTATTAAATGTTTAGCTTGTAATAGTAGTAGTAGTGATAGCTCTCAGAAGCATTTAGTGTAACATTTCTTTATATGTGTAATATGGTGTTTCTAATATTTAGGAAAAAAATTATGAATACTGTGTGGGAGAACAGTTGTTTGGAAAAGGAAGCTTTTCAGTAACGTTTCAGACTTTGTTAGATTTTTTTTTTATACTTTTTGTGATGTGATCTCAGTGCAAAGTGTTCTCTTTTTGCAACTAGTGTAATAGAAGTACAAATCTAGCTAATGTACCTTCGGATTTTTATAAACTTTCAAAGACAGCAGTAATGGAAACTTTAATTTTAGTGTCATTCAGTAATATAAATACAAATGCTTTTAATTTTCATTTTCTGTACAAACATTTTCTGAATAATTTTTCCATTAACCAGTTCAAGGGGAATCACTTTTTTGAGCAGTTACTTGTCACATTTCTGGAGTGTTTGTTTTTCTAGTGTCTGAAGAGAAATTAAAATTTTGAGATAGCCTTATGAAGTAATGAGCAGAAGACGTTTATTTCAGGAATTTAAAGAAGCATTTCTGCCTCTTCTTAAGTAATGGAATCAGTTCATTCTGAAATTGTTAGAAGTTTGGTGTATAGGAGGATTTCATTAGTATCTGTCACCAGTTAAGGCCTCTGGGAATCAGCACAGTGCAGAATACATCATAAATTGTATGTAGTTGACGCAATAGCATTCCTGTTAGCATGATTATGAAGCAAGGGTGTATCTTTCTAAATAAATTGCATGAAATATGTGTATAAAGAGATAATGGTAGATCATTGTGTGCTTTATAGAAAATTATCTAATTTATTAAAAAATCTTTTTTCATATCACATGCAGTGAAGTGGATCAGACCCACCGTTAGAATGAAGCTAAACCAAATTGTTCTAGTGCACTGTACATTTTAGAGAATTCTTGGAAATATTGTTACCACCATACATTCCTGTCACCAAGTTAAATAGGAAACAATTCTACTTCTGTACTGTTTCATGTTTATAACACATTATCGTTTTTTGGGGGTCAAAATAGTTTGTGCAGGGACATAAAAATTTTCTGTAGTTGCTGGGAGTTTCGCTTCAACAGGTTCATCCTTGGTAGTACTGTGACCAGACTAACTGAGTATTCACAAGAGGAGACCCATAATTAATGTAATATTTCAAACATTTCTGTATGTATTTAACAGAACAAGGTAATGTAACCTTTGTATTGGGGACAGTATATTTGTGCTGAGCTCTATAGGGACTAGTTTATTTCATGGTTAAATCTGAATGTATAGATTCATTTTTCACAAAGTGTATTTTAAAAACTGTAGTTTGGTAGCCCAATGATGTTTGACTGAGCAAGCCTTAAAGCTTTATATGTGAATATAGTAACATTCTCATAACGGCACCTGATACGCAATGCAATGAGAGGTCAGGATGTGAATCTCGAATTAAGATTAATCTGCATGTTTATTATCTGTATGTTGACTTCAAACATCGAATTTGAAAAATATTTTTCAAAAGTCCATTCAGAATCTTAGCCTGTCTTGTCCTACCCGGTGATAGCTTTGTACTAATTCTGTCTTCACTTTTTCACAAAGACAATGAAAGTAAACAGCAGAGCAAGTCTGTAAAAGTGAACTAAAATGCAAGGCATGTCTGCGTAGGCAGTGAGGTGAAATGGTTACTATGGAGCCAGCAAACTCAGCTTCCAAATATCAGACTTGGCTTTCTTAAGTTATATATCATTCATCCAGTGCTAGATAATTTTCTGCACAAAGCTTAGCATCATTTAAGTGCAACTGTGCAGCACGCAGGATGTTACGCAGAACCGGCACAAGGCACAGCTTGAGTCTGACAGAATTAGGGAATGCAATGATAGGCTAGGAGTGTACAGAGTATTCTGAACTTGTTAGAAACAACTGCCCATGGTGAAGTATTGTTCAGACTGATTTTTTTTTTTTTCAATACCTTAAGTTTAAATAATTGTTTCTAAGGTTTTGACTTAAGTATGAGTGGTGACTTTATGCACATTCATCATAATTATTTAAAAGGGACAAGATTTTTCAGAAGGTTCAGTGCAACCAGGCTTCAAGTGGTCTGGAGTATTTGCTTTCGTTGAGACTTCCTAACATGTTTTCCTTCTGATTGTAGAATATGCCTCCATCTATTTCATAATGTTTAACCAGGCCTTTCTTTATCCCCAGAACTGGGAAAGCAGGGCATCTTCACCACAGAGTTTTCATTGGAGCATGTGCCTACAAAGAGTGCATTTTTCCTGCTTTAAATAATTTAAATATTCATCTGGTAGTCTAATCATGAGGGAGCCTTCCCTGGCTACTTTGCAACTATCAGAAAGCTTAGAGAAAATGCTAGCTACAGCTTCAGTCTTCTGGCTAACAACCAGCAAGCCCTAAAAATATGGTTACAGTTGCATGGGGAATTTTTTGGAAAAATCTGTATGAAAGAAACCATTTCACTGAGTTCACTTGGGAATTAGTTGATAAAGTATTAAACAAAACATAATAATTGAATGTTTGCCACTTAGAAAGCCTTTGGCAAAAGACTGAAAGTAATGTCCCAGTCCCCGAGTTCACTGCTTTGCTATCACTAACAAGCTTGGGTTTAGATGTATTAAGCTCCATTTTAAGATTAATTTATTTAATTACTTCCACTATTTTTATTAGAAATGTTTAAAAAAGCCTTCTTCCCTACTGTTTACCTGCATGATGTGAGGGGAGTTATAAACCCTTTTTCAGCACTTAGTTACATTAACTTACATTAACATATGGCACTTCATGTTCAGTGTACTGCCAGCAAATTAAGGTGACTCAAGTGTGGAGGGGTTTTGCAGAGATCGGAATATACAGACTGTAGCAGCACAGAGGAATGCAAAAGGGAAGGGGTGACTCATGTGTGTTTGGGAAGTGAAAAAGAGTTTGTAATTGGATTGAGAACTAGCTAAATGAAAAGAGATGGTGAAATGTAGGGAAGGCCAGACAATCTAAGAATGGGAGAACAGTGAAAATGAGGGGTCTGCTCTGACCCTTTGCCCAACACTGAGTCCTGAGTCAGAACTCGGGACAATTGCACATTTTTGTGGACATTGGTCAGTAATTTAGTCATTCAAAGAGTTCCTGTAAGTTACCCTTTCAGTTACAGATTCCAAGGTATTAGTCACATATGGAAAATGCATGTTTGCATTTTCCACAAGACTTAGATTGGACTGACAAAGTTCAGTTTCTGATAAGAACGGCTTTTAAAATGTAATATCGTTTTGTAGCTAAAATAACGTGCATCTAAAATAACGTGCATCTATGATTCATATAGTATTTCTTTAAATGGAGTAGAACCTTAGTAAAATTAGAGGACAGAGCATCAAGAGAACATCTGGTCCAGCCTCCTGTTCAAAGCAGGATAAACCTCAAAGTTAAGCCAAGTTGCTCAAGGCCTTGGCCAGTTGAGTTTTGAAAATATCCAAGGATGGAGATTCTTTGGCTCTTATTCTGCATTTTTTGAAAGAGTCTGTGTGTGTCTTCTCCCCCTTTAGGTAGTGGAAGACTGTGATTGGATTCCTCCTTGGCTTTCTCTTTACCCAGGTTACACAAACCCAGTTTCCTGCATCTCTTCTCATATGCTCCAGCCCCCAAACCATCTTCATGGTTCTTTGGTTCTATTCTAGTTTTTCAGTGCCTTGTTACTGGGTGTCTAAAAGTGGACACAGTATTCCCAGTTTGACCTCATGAGTACTGAATAAAAGTGGATAATCATTTCACTTGACCTACTGGTTTTGCTTTTAGCCCAAGTGTACCTTAATAATCTAGTAGTTTATCCAATACACGGTTCATACTGTCTCTCGTTTTCTGTGTGCACACAGACAGTACCATACCATAGCAAAATGTCTAATAATAAAAATGGAGGGACATTTGAAGACATTCCAGTCTGTCAAAAAGGAACTGATAAAATAATTAGGAACTGAAAAAGTTTAGGGCCATGCATAAAATCAGCATTGCTTTGTAGAATTCAAATTGCACCAGAAGCTTATGGTGTAATATAAAATATCACTTTATATCAACAAGATTTTTGTACCATTGTATGTGGTATAAAGATCCTTTTTTGCTTGTATTATTTTGTTTATATGAAGGCTTTAGGAGATCAGAGTTGTGCTATGTTAGTATAGGTTCCTGAAATACATGGTTTTCAATTACAAATTATGTTCGGAAAACTTATTCCATAAAACAGATAGTGGACACAAAGAATGCAACAATTTTCATACATTTTGAAGGTTGCATTCTCTCAGTGCATTTTGCAAATCTTCCTAATGTTGGCATTTGCTGATCACCACAGTTAAAATCATTCTAAAATGTGGTGTTGTGTAAATACGATTTTTTTTTTTTTATTCATGGAAAGTCAGACACACGAAACTTTCCCCACAGTCATTCTGTAGAGTATGTAGTGCAACTTGTCACTAATATACCTCATTTCCCTAATCTTTTCAACGACTGTCATATTTTTCCCCATAGCACATCACAACTATCCACTTTGCTGCATTTCTAAAAGTATTTTACTGGTGTTTACTTCTGTTTGTTCCCCAGCCATCAATGTCTTTCAGTCCATGGCCTGAATCAATACATTTAATTGTTTGGGTTAAACTTTTTGCTTCTGGATTACTGCTCTTAGTTTGTCATTCTCCCCTCCTGCAGAAGCATGCTGGGAAGATCCTAACTCTACCATTGTACTAACAGAAAAAATTAAGATTGAGAAGATAGGTGGATCAAAGACACGAGATTATACCAAGAAAATAGAACATTTGAAATTGAATGGACTCATAAAATGAATTACTTCCTTCTGAAAATAGAGACAAACAAGAATTCAGATTTTGGCCAACAGGCATCTGTGTACCCATAGATCAGATAATATTTGCCTTGTTTACTTCCAGCTTAACTGCACAAAACTTTAAAGTAGCAAGAAAGCTCGTAGAAACTAGTATGGAAGAGGAAGGTATTGCATTAGTCACCGAGACGTTCCATGCTGCTAGCAGTCGTTCAGTCTTGTGGTTATATTGCATTTTGGTTAACGTATTTTTATAAACTTCATTTGAAAACTTTGTGCTTACAATAAAAATATTTTAATTGGTAAGTTATAAATAATTTAGATTCATTTTTATACGTAGAGGATAATTTCAACAGAATCAGGGAAAAAAATACAAAATTTAGCAGTTGTCCAAAATTAATTGACGGGCTAAATATATAGAAATTCAGAATAAGGATCAGTGAAGATTCTTGTGACCTCATTATATCTTATGTACAAAACTGCAGAACCAATCACTTTGGAATTGTATTTCAGTGTCTCAAGGACAAGCATGAAGAAGGATGTGTCATGGTTTCTTTTACTTTTTAAAAAAATTTAGATCTGGCTTTCATATCTCTGTATTACTAGTTTAATAAGTTTCTCAGGAAGGACTTTTTGTCCAGTTTTATGAACCTAGAGGAATTATTCAGAATCAGAAGGGTTGTTTTCTACTTTTTAATCTTAGAACTGGAAAATTCTTTGTTGTTTACAGTTTTCTTGGAATTCGCATCCATGTGAAATCATTGCAACTAATTTTAAAACTCGTGGAATTCTTTTTTCCACAAGAATTTCAGCTTTTGACTTAATTAGCTCTAAGGTTTCTGGAGCTGCAGAATTAAATACATTATTGCAGTAGTTCCTTCACTGAGTCCTTAATAGTCTGATTTAACTAATAATGTTACTTACTGCTTCAGTAGTTTATCGTTGTAAGCAAAAAAGCAATATGATGAACATCTTTGTTTAACAGAGTAAGCTGATTTGAAGGACAGTATTGATTGGTATGTGATCATTATCAACCATCATCTGGAGGGGAAGAAAATAATCAATTGGCTTCATTATTGAGTCCTAGTTCTACCTTTCCAAAAATGACATACAGCTCTATAAATGCTAGAAGTTATGTAAAAGGTGTCTAAATTGAAAATTATTAGGAATGGATATTTACTGTCAATTCCATAAACCTAAATTGGAGAATGTTTAAATATGGAAGCCATTGCATAGAGCTGTTGGTATCATGACAGTACACATTTGGTGTATGTAGGTATGTGTACTGTACCTTTCTTTGATCTTTTGTTTGTCAATATAACAAAAATATTGTAGTATTCTAGTATTACATACCCCCTAACTTTTGATAAAACTAATTTTCCCATGGTGAAGCTATCATGTTTAATTAAATTATATTTACAAGATCAGTGGCAATTATTTGGTAAGCCTATTTTTAATCTAGGATTTAAAGAGAAAAGTAAGCACTACAAAGATAACTATTTAGTTTTTAGCTTAAGATTCATGGGGAATTATATCAAGGACAAAAACATCCTTGTGTTCAGTTTTCTTTGTAGAAGTTAATTTAACCATAAGCAAAGGATAATGGGCACTGAAGAGACCATTCATTTTAGCACTGTTTTGAGCAAAGCGGACAGTATCCAGAAGAAGTTCAAAGAGCTTTTTGTAGGTTGAAATGAAAGCTTAATTTAAAAAAAAAAAAACAAACTCAAAAAAAGCTCAGCTCAGTAATCCTGTTTTTACTTATTTATCTCACACAGCTGTAGTTAAAAGGAGTTTCTGTAAAGTGTTTATCAACTCCAAACCATTTTTTTATTCTAAGCTATTCCTGAGTAGAGTTGCTTTTTTTTTGTTGTTCTTGTAACATGATGGTCAGGTGTGGCGTACAGGGAGTTCAGGGAGCTTTAGGATATAAGGAGCTTTTGCATAATGCTTATTGTCGTCAATATTGTGTTTCTTTTATATTTTACGTGTAGTTTTTTGTGTAGATTTTTGAATAGCTATTAAGATCTGCATCTTTGGTATTGATAATGTTTTCAGCTTAAGTTTTGCCTTTGTAACTGCTTTTTTAAGGCATTCACAATAGAGAATGTTCTGTTGAATTCAAAGTCCAAAGTAATCCATTTAATTGGAGTGATGATCATTTTACTTCCAAGAAGGGCTGAACGTACTTTTTGAGATTTGCTGGATCAAAATCTCTTTTGTCTGAATCCTTCTCAGACTTACTGTCAGTCATACTGATTCTTCATAGTCCTGAAGTATTCTCTCCCAGCCTAATTACCAATGATTTTGACATGTTGCTAGCAAAAGATGTCTCTCCTCACTTGCAGACTTATATGAGTAGCCCTTGTTCCTATTAGTCTTGGGCTGAATTCTGATCTTCAGACAACTTAAAGCTGCCTCACGTTTCCAGGGTCTGGTCCCAAGGGGCAATCTGAATCACCCCGATACCTGATGAAAGTACAATACAGAAGAGCTCAAGCAATCTAGAAGATTTCTTGATTGCATTGATGATAGCTTCCTGGCACAGATGATGGAAGAGCCAACAACGAAAGGTGCTTTGCTGTACCTGATGCTTAGGAAGAATAAAGAACTGGTCATGGACATGAAAGTTAAAGAATGCGTTGGCTACAGCGACCATGAGATGATGGAGAAATCAAGACCCTAAGAGAAGGGAGTGGGAAAAAATCAGGACTACAGTCCCAGATTTCAGGACTACAGTCCCAGATTTCATGACAGCAGACTTCATCCTCCTTAGAGGTCTGCTTGGAAGAGTCCCATGGGCTATGGCCTTGAAGAGAGGAGGGGGTCCAGGAGAGCTGGCTGATACTCAGTGATCACTCCAAGATCAAGAAAGGACCATCCCAACAAGTAGGAAATCAAGCAAAGGTGGCAAACACGGATGAGCAAGAAGGTCCTAACTAAACTCAGACATAAAAAGGAAGCGTACAAAAGGTGGAAGCAGGAGCAGGCGACCCAGGAGGAGTATAGAGCTCCTGTCCAGTCTTGCAGAGATGGAGTCAGAAAAGCAAAAGCTGGCCTAGAGTTGAATCTGGAGAAGGATGTAAAGAGGAACAACAAAAGATTCTACAAGTATATAAACAGCAAAAGGAACACCAGGGAAAACGTGGACCCACTACTGAAAGAGGCAGAGGAGCTGGTGACAAATGACATGGAAAAGGCTGAGATGCTTAACACTGCCTTTGTCTCAGTTTTTAAATGGTTTTTTGGTAAAAATGGTTTTCAGCAATCCCATAGGGCCTGATGGGTTGCACCCATGAGTGCTGACAGAGCTGGCTGATCCCACTGTGAGGTGATTCTAGGTCATTTTTAAATTATCATGGTGATTAGAAGAGGTTGGGAGAGCAAATATCACTCTTGTCTTCAGGAAGGGCAAGAAGAAACCTCTGGGGAACTACAGGCTAGTTGGCCTCAGCCCAGTCCCTCAGGAGGGGATGGAAGAAATCCTCCAGGAAAGGATTTTCAAAGTCATGAAGGACAAGTAGGTGATCATGAGTAGTCAGCATGGATTTACAAAGGGGAACTCATGATTGACCAACCTGGTAGCCTTCTACAATGGGGTGACTAGCTTGGTGGACAAGTGGAAAGCTGTGGATGTTGTTTACCTCAACTTCAGTAAAGCCTTTGACACTATCTTCCATAACATCATCACAGACAAGCTGACAAAGTATGGATTAGATAAGTAGACCGGTAGATTGCAAACCAGCTGAATGACCAGGCCCAGAGGGCTGGAATCAGTGTCACAAAGTCCAGTTGGAAGCAATTCACTAGAGGTGTACACCAGTGGTTAGTGTTGGGGCGAATAGTATTTAAAATCCTCCTTAATGACCTAAATGATGGCACAGAGTTCACAGATGGTACAAATCTGAGAGGAATGGCTGGTACACCAGATGGTTGGGCCACGACTCAGAGAGACCTCAACAGGTTGGGGAATTCTCATGAAGTTCAATGAGAGGAAGGGCAGTTGTGCATCTGGGGAGGGATAACCCATGCACCAACCAATGCTGGGGACTAACTGGTTGTAAAGCAGCTTGGCAGAGAAGGACCTCAGGGTGCTGGTGGACAAGCTGAACATGAGCCAGCAATGCACCCTTGTGGCAAAAAAGGCCAACAGCATCCTGGGCTGCATCAAGAGCACTGTTGTCAGCAGACTAAGGGAGGTGAGCCTTCCTCTCTGCACTTCTGAGGCTGCATCTGCAGTACTGCATCTAGTTCCCCAGTACAAGAGAGACATGAGCATACTGGAGCAAGTCCAGTGCAGGTCCACAAAGATGATTAAGGGACTGGGGCACTTATATAAGGAGAGAGTAAGAGAGCTGGGACTGTTCAGCCTAGAGAAGAGAAGGCTCAGGGTTGATCTTACCAATGTGTACAAATAAAGGATGGGAGGGAATGAAGATGAAGGAGCAGTACTCTTCCCAGTGGTACCCGCTGGAAGGATGAAAGATAATGGTACGTGAAATTCCATCTGAACACAAGTTCTTACTGTGAGGGTGGTCAAGCATTGAAACAGATTGCCCAGAGAAGTTTTGGCATCTCCATTTCTGGAGATAACTCTTAAAACCCAACTGGACGTGACCTTGCTTGAGCAGGGGGATTGGACCAGAAAACTCAGTAGGTTCCTTCCAACTTAAATGATTCTGTGATTTTCCAACTCTTGCTCCAGGCTATAGCATCCTATGTAATGACTGTGCTTATAAAGTAGCTTTGGCCAAGCTCAGCTTTTGTGATTGTTTACTTACTTATTTTGGAGTCTACAGGTAGTGATTTGGATTTAGTTACAGAATATATCCATGTAATACCAGTAATAAACATCTTAGGATGTGGACTTTTTGATTGTTTACAAAGTTGTCAATGTGTGTGTCTGTCTTACCTAAAAGGTCTTCAGAAGAGGAAGTCATAACTTCTTCAGATATGCCAGTAAATGCTGCTGTTTCTACACGTAATACCTACCTTTTCTACACGTAATATATAACATTTGTACTTATTTTTAATTTACAGGATGGAGGGCTGCTTCTAAATAATCCTTCTGCGCTGGCAGTTCATGAGTGCAAGTGTCTCTGGCCCAGCGTTCCGTTGCAGTGTCTCGTATCGCTGGGCACTGGTCGATACGAAAGCGAGGGAAAGACCAACGTCACATACACCAGTTTGAAAGCCAAACTCACAAATGTCATCAGCAGCGCAACCGACACAGAAGGTTGGTGTCTTACGATACATTTGTATTGTGACTGTTCTCAGGTTTTTATGTTTCTTAGAATTCTAGTTTCAATTCCGAGAGCAATCCGCAACCTTTTGTCTTTTCCCTTCTCCTCTTAGCCCGCACCGTGGAAACTGCTTGAAACACATCTCTCCGTAACTCATTATATATAGTTAGTGTTTTAGTACCAGTATTACAGGTTTTCTGGAGATGATGTGAATGCGTTTCTTAGCTCTTATCTCTGTGAGTCTTCATCTTCACTATGTTGTTGCTAAACTCTTTTAGTTTATGAGTTCTCAGGTGTTAATATAAGGTTGATGACTTAAGTATACTAGAGATAAAAGATACCTTAAAAATCAGAATGACAGTGATAATCCAGCAGGATTTATACAAAATGATATGTTTTCACTTGTGCTTCTGAATTAAAGGCATACTCTGGGAATTCATTTCAATAGAAAAATTGTATTTTCTTACTTGGATTGTTTTTCCATAAACAGAAAAGCTTAAAAGTTAATATAGAACATTGATTGGTTTTCAACAGCTTTAGAAGAAGTATTTTAGTTCTTTTCTATATATTTTTAACATGTGCTTTTCCAAGGACTAGACTGTGTCTGTCACTGGTCAGGACTTCCATTGCTGTCAGGAGGAACCAAGCATGTGTTTTGCAAAATAAACTCTGTTCCTAGGATGGGAGTACATTGGAGCTCTACCACTAGCAGTTTACATCTGTTTTGTTTTTATAAACAGGAAATATTGATATGCAGATGCTTCTTTTTTTTCCCCCCTCTTATAAAGGGAACTGCTACTGTAAAAAGCTAGGGGTCAAGAAATACTCTTACGGTCTAGATCCCTTGCTGCATGATCTCTGTCAACTATCTTTAGTAAGAAGAAGCTAGATTGTGGGCCACCTTTGGTTTTTGCACAATCATGGAAAGGCAGTGGGAAGGAGAGGCATTCTGTTAAGGGAAAAATGTTTCATTGCAGCAGAAAAATTAGGCAAGAAATTTGATTGGGGAAAAGGAGGAAAGTTTATTGTGGAGACCAAAAGAGAGGAAATGGAAAGAGCAGAGAGATTTGAGCAAATGGGAAGTCATATTCTGAAGGGAGAAGAGGAGAATTTTAAATAGGGCAAGAAAGACTGGATGTGGTGAGACGAAAACAGAGACAGTAGAGGAATTTACAGGAGGAGGGACCAAGCAGAGAGGATTTCAAGTTAACAAGAATCTTTTGCTGTGGTCTTACCCATGATGGTTTTTTCATTTTAAAATTTTTATATAACAGTAAAAGAATGAGGAAGCGTGGTAAGAATGCAAAGAAGATGGAAATGAAAGAGAGCGAGAGATGAAAGAAGTAATGGAATTTTAAGGGAGCCAACAAATAGAAATCTAAAAGGAGAGAGAAAACAGTTTATAAAAGAGAGGAAAAAAGAGAGAAACCTAAAATACATTACATAGCCAGTTTGTTACTGTACTAGTTACCTGTTACAATTTAACATGAACATTTTAAATTAAATGAATGTCAAATTCAAACCAAAAATGTGTAGTAATACATGAAAAATGAATTAGTTGCACACAAAAGAAAGCTTTAAACCTACATCTCTTTTACTGCAGTCGTTGAGATTAGAGAAGAATATATAGCTATTGGTTTCATAATGCCTACTTCCATTAGGACTGAGCGTAACAAATCATGGATATCCAGAATTGGGAGTATGTACAGTATATTCCTGCTCTTCAGAACGCACTCTCATATGCAATGGAATGGAATGTACATGTGATTACAAATCTGAATAGCTGTAAAACCTTCTTAATTGTCATACCAGCAAAGTTGTCTTAGAATAAAAGATAAAGCTTTTTTGGAGTAAACAGAGCTACAGAGTCATTTGCAAAGCTTCTAGTGAGAAAGGGGTTTTGGTAAGGCAGCGGTGGAGAAACATCTGCTCAGCAAAGCTGCACATATTCACACTTACTGTGTCACACCAGAGCACTTGTTGTTCAGAGACTGGAAGACTGTTTATCTCATGTCAATGTAACTGTTTCTTTCATTTGTTTTCAATACAGAAGTTCACACCATGCTGGATGCGCTCTTGCCTCCGGATACTTACTTCAGATTTAACCCTCTTATGAATGAAGACATACCTCTGGATGAAAGTCGTAAAGAGAAGCTCAATCAGCTGCAGACAGATGGAATTCGCTATTTAGAACGAAACGAAGAAAAACTGAGAAAAGCTGCAAAAATATTAACACAAGAAAAAACAACTTTGCAGAGACTTCAGGACTGGATGAGATTAAAGGCTGACATGTATGAAGGCCTTCCATTTCTTTCCAAATTGTGAATATGTAATGCATGAAAGATCATAAATATAAATCTTGTACCAGAAAATCCATTCAGTACTGTAAAGCAAGAGTGTTTATTGGGAGTAAATGACATCTTTGCAAAGCTGTCAGAATTCAGAGAAGGCAATTCAGGGTGGCTGTTTTGTGCACACTTACTTGATACGAGGTTTTATGGTGTTACTTATTTTTTGAACTTTAGGGGTCTTACTGTTGCTCTACTTTGTTAAAGTCAGTAAAATTGAAAATTATGAAAACAGTTGTGCTACACATTTTTGGATGTATGTACCATAATTATGGTGGCAGTAAAACTTTATTTATCAACTACCAGACTTATTGAAAATTAACAAAAAATAAAATCCTCGTTCGCTTTAGTGTAGGCAATATACCTGTTAGGCTCCTCCATAGCCAGTGAATTTAATAGAAATCCAATGTTCTTACAAAAACGTTGCCTGTGTTAATTGCACTTTTACATTTGAAAGATAACATTTAAATTCTTTTTTTTATTTTCAGTGGGTTTTGTACATAACAGTATTAAGATGTTTGGATGACGACAAAAGGCATATTAAATTATCAAAATTAACTGATTTTAAGGACTTTCTGCTTATTGTTTTCATCGGGATAACTTCAGATTGGTTCATTCATTATTTGAAAATAATCCCATGCCCCAGAACTTTGCATTAGCAGCTGTTCCTGTCACAGGATAAAGAAAATAAAATATTGAAATAGTTCTAAGTGAATCATGAGCTTACTATAGAAGCTTCAGGTTTGGATGCCAAACTTTGGGTGTCTCTAGTCAAGAAAAAATTAGGAGTTGATACATAATAAATTATGCATTTCCTTTTGTCTTTTAACTTTCATATATGCATCCTCTTGAAATTAGAGTTGTGAAGTTACATTTAGAGCTTACTACGGATCTTACTACTCCTTCCTTTGCACCTTTCTGCTCATGTCGAGGAGGGTGGTGTGGTGAGCTGGGACGATGCAGCACATCAATGAAACGGCATTTTCAACACCGGGAAGGCACACATGAGTTCTTCAAAACAGCGTGACTGCAGCGATCTCCGAGTTAGAGGCAGCTGCTGTGCCACACTGGGCACGTACACATTAATAAGGTTGCTTGACGGGTTTCTGGGTGAGTTTTTACCTCTTAGACTGCTACAGTACGTAAAAATATCTACTAGATAGATAAAATGCATGTTTTATGCAGTAGATAAAATGTCCGATTTCGCCAAAAAACAGTGCATTTGTCACTCTGCCTTTCAGGACTGATCACCTGTCATTGCATTATCTACTAAAAATAACATTTACTTTGATAGCCACCTTCTGTACTTGTCTTGAAACACTAGGAATGTTATTAGGCTGCCTTTAGGAAAGGAACTTTGAGGAAGGCAGCTGAGATCCTTCATTGTCTTAGCAGTGGCTACATAGTATTCTGCGACTCTGCAAGAAAACATTTTATTTGGGCTGTTCTTTTTTTAATCTGATTTATTTTTGCCTGTGTCATTTTACTCGGATACCCAGAATTTTCTGGTGCTCCCTCAGTTCTCTGGCTTGTTTTTGCCGTTGAAGCTCCTAAGTGTCATTGGTACGTAAGCTGTAGCCTTCACATATTTTAAATTGTTCCCAGTGCAAACAAATTTGTGGTGCGTAAGGACTAAAGAAGCCTTTGTCAGTCAGTACGTGAGGAAGGGAGAAAAGGAGAAACAGAGGAAAAAAAAAAGTTTAAAAGCTACAGGAATTTAAAGATAAGTGAACAAACTCGTGTTGTTCATTCCCCATCCACCTCCCTCTTTTTGTTTATTAAGCTACAAACACCAAAAGTAGTTACTTGAATAGGGCAATAAAAATACTAAAAAGGAAAGTTTTATGGTCTTAGTGCAACTGCACTTGTCACACAACTCCCCTTCTTCCTTCCAGTTACTAAGAACTGAGTAAAAGAAAGACGAGATCAAGCGTTTCACATTGGTGTGAGATAGTTTAAATATATACAAAATAAATGTCAACTTTGTTCTGACCAAGGTACCTTGTCTACAGTGAAGGTGTGTTGCCAGCACCCTAAATCAAAATAGATGATATAGGAGAGTCTCATGTAACAACATAAATAATACACTTCTTCCCCTGGCAAAGAGCTAAGTGATGGCATTATCTATAAGGCTATCCAAGGCGTTATTCTGAATTCGTAAGTTTCCAGTCATAGCTCTTTGGGATAAGCATTTATTTAAGACAATGCTTACCTATAGTGAACAAAGTGATAACATTTCCACTTAATTTTTATACAAATAAAACCTGTGAGTTACTGATTTTCAGACAGTGGCGTAAGTGCCTATACTGACCTCGGCTTTGCAGGTGGAACGCTGTTTCTGTTTGCCGTAATGCAAGAATTCTTCTTCATTGAGAAGTTCTCCTCGTACTCTGCACTCTTCTTCTGGATAAACATAACATTATACTAGGAGTTGATCCGAGAACGTAAACCAGGAAAGCTACCTGTCTTTTGAATGAGTGCGGAATATCTCAAATTAGCTTTATTTAAATATGAGGGCTTTTTCTAGTTCTTCATGAGCTGCCTAAAAAGCTTCCACTACAGCTCTGTTGAAAAATCAGTCATTTTGTATAGAGCCTTGGCTTTTCTAATTCACCTTCCAGACTACATTAAACATACTCCAGGCTGATGAGTGCAACTATTTGGCTACCTTTTTAGACCCCATATTTAAGAAATTACAGTATACTTGCAAAGCCATCCGCGTTGTCTCCATGTTACTCCAGGTGGCCTTTCCAAGTGGATACACATGAATGCATTTAACCAGCACACAGGGGTGAAGGCAAGTACTGATTTGCCTCCTTCAAAAGGGTACCTGCAAAAGGGTACTTGCAGCTGGTTGCTTTCTTTCTGCCAAATCCCAGTGTGTGGCCTCGGCCCATAAACTGGGACATGGGAAGTGCATGGGCTTCACGTTAGACCTCTGTAAAGCTTGGTTCTAATCTTTGGTTTGCATTAAAGTTTGGTCCTGAGTTGCATAAATAGTAGTATTTGAGATAGAGCACATGCATGTAAAGATATGCGATAGCAGCAGCACAGGGTAAATCTCTCATGAAACACTGGTTCACTCTTGTGACCAGAGAGGGTAAAAAAATCAATGAGGTCAAGGCTACATAAAAAGAGCAAGAAGAAAAGACTATATTGGTTCATTCTATGAAAAGATTCTGATTCAGTTTAAATGTATTGCTAATTTTTTACGTATTGCTGTTTTGAGGAGAGGGAAGGAAGAGTTTATTTCAGTTAGGGCAAGATCTGGATTTGTGATTACACTGTTTTTGCTGGAAGCTACCATCTTATCTTCATCCACCCCTTTTCCTCCTCTTTATTGCTGTAACAATATTTTTCCTTAGGTGTGGCTTTTAAAAGTACACATGGAATTGAGTTGAGCCATAGAGTAATTAATTCAGACTGTTTTAGGGCACTGTGTTTATAAATTCACAAGATGCACGTATTGAATCCTTTCAAACGGCACTCTTTGATCCTCAGTGTTGCAAGTGCTCCACTGTCTATCAGGCACTAATTAGGAGTTTGCTCTCTCCTCTAAACCACTTTAAAATGTGCAGGCGCAACAGTTTCACCACTCCAGCTGTAATTAGGTTTTAGCTACTTCAAAAAAATATGCTAGCAGTTTGCAAGGGATCCCAGCTATCGTGGATGTGTTCCTACAGCACTGTGTATAAAGGAAAATTATTTTTGGGAATTTTATTGAGGAATTAGATGTGGAATCCCACAGGATACTTTAGTAGAAGAAAATAGAATACGGAGAACGGTATAGGAATTAGGACTGGATAAATAAGGGAAAATAATTTTAAATTAAGGAGGTTGTTGATAAGGTGCAGAGGGATTAGCAATGGGTCAAAATCTAGTATATTTTAACTAATTATTTGTATGGATTGAATAATATGATAATTCTCTTCGCAGGTGCATCTAGGAGTCATGAGTATTTTGTACAACACGATTTCAGTGCAGCACGAGTTTGAGAATAAAATAGGCTAGAATGAAAAAAAGTGCCTCTGAGGAATGAAAATGTAAAATTGACAATGGGAGAAGGAATAATCTAATGCAGAACATCACGCTAAAGGAATCCCGCTTTGAAGAAGTCCCCTTGGGAATGCTGTGCGGTTATTCCCATTAACAAACTGAAATTGAGTCAGCAGTCACAGCTACAAAAATAAGGATGTGTCTCAATGCACCAGAGAATTCCTTGGCCAGGAAAATGTGAATAAACCTGAAAGAATGAGAAATCAATGTGAATTTTCAATCTTGAATTAGAAATCACAAGAGGATAGTAGATGACCATTCCAGGTTACTCATCAAGTCAGAGAAGACAACAAGGTTTATCTGCCCAGATGAGCATTCCCATTTGAAACAAGCCAGGTTTGCACCCTGGAAAGAAAATCAGGGAGTTCGTGCTCTAGTTTAGAAAGTGATCATGGTGGGTTGACCTTGGCTGGACGCCAGGTGTCCACCAA
Organism: Limosa lapponica baueri; assembly: GCA_002844005.1. Taxonomy (NCBI): domain Eukaryota; kingdom Metazoa; phylum Chordata; class Aves; order Charadriiformes; family Scolopacidae; genus Limosa; species Limosa lapponica. The sequence continues at coordinate 387,687 of KZ505720.1, forward strand.
GCGGCTCTATCACTCCCCCCCTCAGCAGGACAGCGGGGGGAGAAAATAAGATGGAAAAAAAATCATGGGTCAAGATAAAAGCAGTTTAGTAAAGCAAAAGCAAAGGCCACATGGGGAAGCAAAGGAAAACAAAAGATTTATTCTCTACTTCCCATCAGCAGGTGATGTCCAGCCACTTCCTGGGAAGCAGGGCTTCAGTATGTGTAGCAGTTGCTCCAAAAGAACAATGCGATAACGACGAATGCCCCCCACCTCTGCTCCTCTCTCTTAGCTTTTATTGCTGGGAAAACGTCATATGGTATGGAATATGTCTTTGGTCAGTTTGGGTCACCTGTCCTGGCTCTGTCCCCTCCCAAGACCCTGCCCACCCCCAGCTGCTGCTGAGGGGGCTATGTTGGAGAGAGCCTTGATGCTGTGTGCGCGCTGCTCAGCAGCAGCCAAAATGCTATCAACACCAGTTTGGCTACCAACAGAAAGCACAGTGCTATGAGGGCTGCTGTGGAGAAAATTAACTCCATCTCAGACAGACCCAATGCAGGGATAATGTCAAATCTTTGCAAAAATGACACAATGTCCTTGCTCTGATTTTGAAAGGAAGAAAGAGTCCAGACCAGGAAAATTAACAGTATAGACACAAAATAATTTCCCTTTATGCAAAGTCTGAAGGAGAAAAAGCCCTAGGTCATCTCTTAGTTTCTAATTATCTACACAGAAGGAGATCTTAATTGAAAGAGGTTTCACTACCAAAGGAAAAAAAATAAAACTTCTAAATGTTGACATTTGATCACTGATTTTAGGGTATTTCCTGTCAGTGTCCATTCCAGCAGCGATATGAAGACACCGATTCTATTGCACAAGGCGCAGACAGCAGCAGTTGAATATAATTATAGTTTTGGTCACTGCTATTAGAGAAAGAGATATTCAGGCTAAAACAGATGCAAAGAAGGGTTGCCAAAGGGAAGATTTAAGAGAGCTCAGCTTCTTTCGTCTAACAAAACAAGGGCTGGAAGGAGAGTGCTTGCTACTGTTTAAAAATACTTCAAGAAGGAAAAGATAGTAAGCTAAATGACAACACTTGCATAAAACCAAAGGTGCTTAAACTGACCAGAAATAAATTTAACCAGAAAACAAGACTACAGAAAGCTGTACGGAGAATGAACAGAGCAAAAGAACCTGTGTTAGTGTACTCTTTAGAAACTTAGCTCATGAATGGGGTTCTATAATGCACTATGAGAGTAGCTACAGTCTTCAGGACCAATTGAATCCTTTCTAACCTATGTGGCAGGTAAGAATTCATTAACCCCTTTATATATAACGGAATCCATAGGCTTATGGAAGCTTCTAACAGCTCCTTCTCATTAGACCTAATAGATGAGGATTATGTCTCATCTTTGATCCATCATTTACAGAGCATTCATTTATTTTGCTTTCCTTGCCTAGCCGGCAAAGGGAGCTGACAGAGGCTGAAGTAATTCAAGACACATTGGCAGGTGAAGGAAAAATCCAGCATGTTCTTACTGCTCATTGGCACCATTAATTTTTCATCAGAGATTAAAATGCTAATATGCTGCTGCGTCAACAAATAGTGCTGATTTTCTTCCATTAAAAGACTGTTCTCAAAATCACAAGTATTAAATACAGGCAGAATCTTTTGCAGCGGAGGCTGTGTTAAGGTTTCCTGTTTCTGTTGAAGGATTGCACTCCCAGGCACAGCTGTGATATAAACCCCCTGTTGGCTGCTCGGCCTCCATACTCCTGGCCTCCTCGTTTCCATACCTGCAGTCACGGATGCTCCTGGTATGTACCAGTTAATTCCAGTGTCACACCTGGTTCAACACTTTCCCGATGTCCTTCACTGTTTGCAACTACCGACATAACAAAACAAAACAAAAAAACTGTTCTTTCTTCAAGATTTAACAATTAACAACTTAATAAAATTGCCAGACCTTAGCAAGGGAGAACCATTAGCAATTTCCATCATAATATAAAAAATGAAACAAGTACTGAAACATTCCAATACTTGTATCGCTGGTAATACATGTTTAATCTTTAGTAGAAATGCAATGTTACTTTTTATTTACGATTTCATTTAATATATAGTTTTCTCATAACAATATCATCAATGGCTATTTTACCATGCAGTTGCAATAGCAGAAAAAATACACAGTAGCATTTTGAAATCTTTACCCTTCAGGAAGAAACTGTCATATAGTATTTTCATGTAAAACCACAGAAACAACCTGGACAGATTACTAAGACCATTACAGTGCAATGCAGAGTACAGCAAACTTATGATTTTAGCATTTAAAACCTTTTTTTTTTTTTCCATTTTCAAAACCTTGTAAACTGAAAAGGAACAGCTTTTTGTGCTCACAACATTTTTTTCATAACTGAATGAGGTAATAATGATCACAGTAAGTATTATAGGGAGACAGTCTTCCAGAATGTCTCAAAATTTTGATAGCAAACTCCAAGAAGTAATTTCTTAAAAACCTTATCTGTGTCCGCTTTGGGGCATAATGTCAGCAAAACTGCTGTTTGATGCTTCCTCAGTGGCTGCTCTGTAGAAATCAGAAATACAGTCCTGTCCTGTCCTGTCCTTTTGTACATCTCATTTGAACACATTTCCAGGCAGGGAAAGCAGGCAGGCAGGGAACACTTCTAACAATGAGACAAGACATATAGTGTAGAGAAAAAAGCAGAAATATTTGAGAGTTTAAAGGTCAAATAGGGAATATTTCTATCCTCTTACCAGGAAAGGCAGGTATCTCAGGTACTGCCTAAAATGCGGAGTCAAAGGAGAAAACCATTGGCAGTACTAAATCTGACTTCAAAGCATTACTTATAGAGTCTACTAAGACACAGGTATGTCATAACTTCAAAACTTGAGCATTGTGTCCATTCTAGCTGGTATATTTCTTGCTAAATATTAGATTTAAAACCATCACCAAGCAGGTCTGAACAGTACTTCAACAAGTCTGGGTATGAATACAGCAGGAAAGACAATAATATTTCTATAGCAGACTCAGTTTTAAATAATTTGCACTACATATGTCATAAATCCTTGGGAAGAGCTACAGATCAGTAAGGATGAGATTGTCAGGAAGCAAATGTGCTCTGGACAGCTGTTTACTGTGTGGGTTCAGAGATATAAATATATAAATGGTTGTATATATTAGAGATAGTAAAGAAAAAAAAACAAGACAAAATATTTCCAGCATGATGCTGTTCCTATGCATTTTATGCCTGCAGAGTGCATTCACTTCAGACTGTCTTTGAGAAAAGGAAAGCTTTTTCTCATCTATTGTGCAGGGCTCAGCACACTGCAGCCTCTCAGGTAAACCTCATCTCTTTTCAAAACGATACATTTCCAGCAGGCATGTCATATTAAAACAAATACTATTAAAAAAGAGACTAGTTTCCAGAACCAAATATATCCAGCTTGTATTAGATCAAAACTGAGAGGTTGCTACCGTCTTTTGTCAGCAACTGGTATGAGTTGGTTGGAAGGCACTGACACTGTGGCACATCCAGAAAGCAGCATTGCTTCCACACAGTTTCTGCTGCATGGTCACTCTGTCACTCTGCAAATGGTCCCTGCTGGCATGGGAGACCACCACAGCTGAACGCGGGCAGCAATGGGCAGCAGATACTCTCCTCCTCCACATTTGAGTTGGAGCCACTTCAATTTAGTAGTCATTCTGACTAGTCACGGCTTTACAAAATCAAACCACACAGAAAAAGATACGTCTCTTTCCCTCTGGAGATAATGAGGAAGACTTAGTTTATTACTACTGTCCAGAACACAATGCCTTGCCTTTCCTCACTCACAATAGATGCTTGTAAAGAAGAAGCTCTTGCAACCAGGGCTCAGAAAACAATACTGCATGGTCACAATAGCCCACAGTCAGCTCACAGTCTCTAAAAGCACCAGAAAGGACTACTTCTCAGGTCCTCAAAATACTTTGAAATGTCTGCTTTCCAGCTGGGATTAGATTGCCAAACCCTAAAGGCATTGTAAAAGATTGGCAGTGTAAAGAGGTCCCCCTGCAAGAGGTCCCCCTGCAAAAGGTCCCCATGGAAAGTTTGCCATTGCAAAAGCACTTAACAAGTGTGGAGTCCCCACAACAAATACACTTCAGCTGACAGTAGGTACCTTGTTCTCATAACCTTTTCTATCAAGAGCATCCCTGACAGACCTGGTATGACAGCCCAGCTGACACATAGGGATGTTTGTGAAATGGGCAGAGAGTTATTCTTAGCATGGAGCTGGTGCCAAGCCTTCTTTCTGCCCAAGGCAGTTCCTCGAAAGAAGACTCCCATGCCAGCCTTCTGCTCCTGAGAAATCTACTGTACAACAAGACAACAAAGTTCCCAAGCCAGATTCAGTGCTGGGCTGGGGGGGGTTAGAGCAGGTTTTCAGGTGTGCCAGGAAGGGAGCATGTTTCCTAAGCAAGCCAAAGGATAAGCATGCATGCTGCTCTGCTAACCCTACAAGCTAGTTTTATGACTTTTGGCTGACATCGTGGAGTCACATGGGGACAGGCAGGCTGCTATTCCAAATGTCAAGTTTTCTATCACGCGAGAGGGCGCTTTCCTGCTCTTGGTGGAAAAACATAACGGGTCCCAGTATGTGCCTGTGCTGCCACGCTTTTGCAGAGATGTGCTATATATGTGGGCAAAAGCATGGATCATGAAGGTGGCATGGAATATGTGCTGGCCATTTCAAATCACTGCAGGTGATCTGAATGGTAGTCTTGTTCCTCGAGGAACATGGCCCCCAGAGATCAGCTGGGTCTTTCTCCAGAGCCCCAAAGCATTATGGGTGCTGCCAGAGGCACACTAAGCAGACATAGCAAAGAAATCTGAAACTACACAAAGCAAACCCAAAGCCTGTACAAAGTAGCAAACAGAAATTCTAATTAGATGCTCAGAAGTATGTACTTTTTTTTTATCATGACAGTTCCTGGACAGCTTTTCTTCCCTACTTACCTAAAAAAAAAAAAAAAAGAATAAAAAGCTTCTTCAAAAGGTAAGTCACCCTGTCAGACTGTATTTGTAAAAACAAACATATTGCATCTCATAAACCTCTTCTCCACAACAGTAAACAGCAGATTAGAAAATGATTGAATGTAGTTGATTTTCTAATCTGAGGCAGACACGCTCAAATAGCTTTATAGAGATATAGCACTGCAGCCTTCATTTAGGTTGAATTAAACAATACCTGCTACAGCTAGTCTACATTTCAGTGTTAGCCTCTTGTCTGTAATCACCTACTGTGAAGGTCAAGAAATCAGATCACAGAAGGCTCAATGTTAGTATCTCACATCTTTGAGCTTTTATTCAGGTGTATGTGTCAGAGCAGCATATCTCTAATCTCTACGTATATGTCTCTATCGTTACTAAAACCAGGTGTCACGGTAGATGGTGGCAACCAGTCAGCTGTGCACTCAGCTGCATATACTCTTCCACATCTCTGTGAAGATATCTAGGATTTCATAGGTTTGCTCAAGACAAGCCATCTTGCCTTATTCTCATCTTTTTTTCAAGGTCTAGAGCAATAGTTGTTGTGAATCAAGGTCTAGGTTTACTTCCCTAGGGACAAAAGGTATGACAGCATTTCTATTTGAGTTCCTACCTGAGTACTACTGCTTCAAGATCTTCCCTTTCCCAGAAAATATCTTTTTTTTTTCTATGCCATTGTTCCACATTCTGAAGAACTCTCTTATTTATTTTAGCTCTGCCCTGGGGATTTGTCTATGTCTGGTTTGACCTCTACCTGTAGCTCTAATGCTGCATTTTAAAGTATCATCTTTAATGATCACATGGCTAATTTTGAAACCTAATGCTGCTGTTATAAACAACTGTTAAATGGCTTATAGAGCAGTTTTTATGCTCATCTATTTCTCTATTTATTTCTGGACAAGAGTGTACTTGCCTAAGATAGCTCTCCATGTTACTTCTTGAATTTGTGCCATAGAACAAAGAATTATAAAAGTGTTACAGCAAAAAAAGCCACAGCCTTGTCTCTCCTGCCCAAAAACCTCAGTGTTACAGCATTTCTAAACCTTTAAATGAAGCACAAATGTTTCTCAGAACAACAGATGATTGGAGAAATGAGAAAATCATTATTACATAGCTAAAATAACAGAACATCATAGATGGTGCCAAGGGATTGATTTTGGGTATGGTAGAAGGTTCCTCCCTACTGACAACAACAAAAAATAACTTCAGAAAATAAGTGGAGGTCAGCAGAAAAAAACAAAGTTTGATGTCAAAGGTAATATATACACCATGGTTTTGAAGAGAAATCTGGATGACAGATGAATCTATTTGCCTTGAAGGCACAGATTGAAATAGTAAGCCACAACTTCATTTGTGTATTGATTACAGATATTCATATATCAAATATGCAAGCTATTGTTGAATGTGCTAAATAAAATGGCTATTAAATCAGTCACATAGATCCAGAGGTTTCCACCACCTCTCCTAAGGCTGGTTGACCCGCCTTGCCTCCAGCTGTGAGCATCAGAGTCTGCCAGCTACACCTGTGAGGGCTAGCGCCAGCCTACTGACCACATCACTTCTCACCAGCTGGGATTTACAGCATCAAGGAGCAACAAAACTACATGTCTACCTTTTTAGGCTTGCTTGCACTCTGCCTTTACTATTAAAGAAATGAAAAAGTCAGTTGGTATTAATCAGTTTGAATAAACCACGAAAACTTCTTTGCATCACCAAGCTGGGGTAGTTACAGAATGGAAGACTGACAATCTTAAACGCAAACTGGAAAAGGTCTCACTTCTAGTGAGAAGAAAGTGTGAACATCAGGGATCATACAACATTAACTTAGGTTTTTCATTTATTTTAGTGAGATACAGCACATAGATGGAAATACCCAAACTTCACAATAATTGCTGTATGTGATACTAGCTCTTCCAGCAAAGTGTAAATAGTGAGACAGAGAAGACTCATTTCCAGTATTCTTCACAGAAACTGTGTCACTTTCCTTCAGTTTGTGAAAGGAAAATTATATGCCCTTGCCACAAAAGAATGTAAACATAATGAAGCTCAGGGACTATGCAGCAAAGGGCATGGAGTCAAGGGAGATCAAGCAGAAGAGGACATAGTGAAGCATTCAGTTGCTTTACTGAGAAGTGCTATCTATGCTGGTACACCATGAATTGAAAATGAACAAACCAAATACAAAAACACAGGCAGAAGCTCATCTGCTAGAGACAGAATGGTAAAAATAAATAGAACTGCTTATGTATCAGTGGAACTTTCCATTAGAAATGAGAGGACAAAAGAAAGGTTTTCCTTATGTTTATGCTGGGGCTCCCACCTGCACATGCAACAGGGCCTTTGCAAATTTGCTGCACCTCAATTTAATCTCGAAAGCACGAGGAAAATTATTTCCAACAGGATGTCACCTGTCAGCATTCAGAACAACTTTGAGTCTTTTCATTTTAAAATTCTTTTCTTGAACACCTCTAAGTTCCCAATTCATACCTAGAGGTCATCGCAATTAGGACACTCCCAGGGGATCTCAGCTCCTCTTCCAGGCTTCCCCAACGGCTAGTGATTAGCTATTGCGGTGCTCATCAATCACATCTTCTAAACACCATTTGGTGCTTGGACTACGGCAGACGCTATGAATTATTAACTAACTTCACTGCCAGTTAAAGCTGAGAACACTCACGTACCCCACTACAGTATCCATTGTTACTGAGGTGATGGGCTGCACAGGTATTGCTTTTTCTCTTGTCCTGGGTGTTTTGCCTCTGTGAGTTGTACATTTTTCACGGTCAGAAATAATTTTTTCTTTGGTATTTTGGACTAACCTAAAAAAAACCATGAAGTGCAAAACCTTTCACTTAAAGTAATCATAGTTTTCTGGACCTTTAAAAATACAAAATTATCCTGATATGGTGACCAATACAAGAGAATCTTGGAAATAGGTTATGCAGAAAAAAAAAAAGCTGATTGATCGTTCACTGTTGCCTGCTTCAGAAAGTTACAAGGATGATGAACGATGTCTCTCCTCTGGGAACCTAGTAGAGCCAGTCAATTTGTCCAGAGATTTTCTCACTCAAACTGCTTCAAAAAATCCAAACATAAGCTATTAAGGCGATCATGTGTTTGTAAATTAAAACTAATCTCATCCTTAAAAGGCCCAACAGACCTATAGAACAAGGTGTACTTGTACTTGCAGAAGACTAGAAAAGCCCTTTGAGCATTTTTATAGTTCAAGACTAAAGTATAACTTCAAAGGACTTTACTGTTGTAATTTTTCACCAAATTTTAGCTCTCCTTCTTCTCAGCTTTCCAGGCAAAACCCTTCCTTCATTCCTTCATCACCTTACAACATGTGATCAAATGTCATACTCATGTGTTGGGAAAAAGAGCAGACCTTACTCTTCCACCAACTTTGCCCTTTTACTCTGTCATCTGAAAAGACTTAAGTACATGCTTAATTTCTTTGTGTGTGAATCATGAAGTTAATTCACATTAAGTATATGCACAATAAACAAGTGCATGAACATTTGGAATAAAGTTTCACTAAAGCAAGAGTTACAGTTCTAATAGCTATTATTAGGCATCTTTCAGAATCTTGGAGTTGCTTCCTAGCTCATTTCCATAATGGAGAACTCCCCACTGAAGATAAACTCTCTGAACCTGTGAGACACTTACCTGGAAGATGTAACAGGTTTAATCATAAGGTCAAGCTTGACTTTAAGCTCCAATTTTGAAAATGGAGCTGCTTAGTATTCAGCACTTTAGAAGCCCCTTGGATAAACTGTCTGGTGTCTGTAGACTTTTGATCTTCGTGGAGCAGTTTTTCAAGAACCTTGAACCATGAATTACACTGTAAGAGATTTTTAACTGTCTCAGCCAATCTCTTCTAATGGAGAAGTGTGAACTCTTAACATGCACACAAAATGTGTTTGGTGTTTGCGGACAGTTTAATCTGCTGTGTGAAGGACTTCCTTCCTTTATTTATATAGCAGATAAAACATTGGTCCTGTTGAAATCAGTATAAAATTTCCATTTAGTTGAGCCATTTCACCATGTTGAATACAGCTGTCAAAAATGGGTTAGTTTCTGTAGTATGCCATGGATCACATTAAATACATATTTTATATAATCCTTTCTCTCTCAAGTTTCTGATAAATTCCAACAATCCTTCATGTTCCTTGAGATCACCTTCTGAGCATGGCAAAAAGTACCACGGTCTGCATACATTGGTATCTGTGGATGTTTTAAAAAGCTCACTCCTCTCTTTTACCTGAAAAAATTGATCTCAGAGCACATCCATCTGATCGATTATGCGTGACACAAGACCAAGCTGATGGTAATATCTTCCTGTGATTAGAATTGTCCAGGGTGTTGAGACGTGTTTAACTCCTTTGTCAGCCTTTGCTATGAAATGAAGTATTCAAAAATAAAATGGTGCTGTCATTTCTCCTTCCAGAGGCATTTCACTTTGCATGGAATTATTAAACACTCATAGGCACAAGAAAGAACACTCTAATCATTAGTCTGGATAGTCAAGTTATTGGGGAGAAAGGAGGCAAGTTACAAATCTCAAAAAAAAAAAAAAAGATACAAAAAAGGAGTGAAATACGTGCAGGTACAGGGCTAGAACTCAGGTTTCCACATACACAGGCAAATACATCGATTTCAGAGCTTCTGTATGTTTGTGTGAGATGTGTTTTATGTCTGTAATCTTACTTGCTCTCAATGTTTAACTAACCTGTACAAGGTGGAAGAGTGTCAATAGGGTGGATTGTTCCAGATCTAGGGTGGAACTAGACGATCTTTAAGGTTCCTTTCAACTCTAACCATTCTATGATTCTATGAAAACTCTGTCTCCATCCTCAGATTCTCCTAGATGCTATTGTAAGGTGTGTGACCTGAGAAGTTAAAGTTCATTAAGCAAAGGAAACAACCAAACCCAGACCTTCTACTTACCTTCTCAGCACTCTAATGATCCAGCTAGTGGAAGATGGGACAGGTGATAGCACCGGCAGCTCCTCCTCTCCATCTGCTCCTCGAAGAACAGGATCTTCTCTTTCCATTTTGCATTCAAGCACATAATTCCTGAAGGAAGTTTCAGCCTTGTGAATCTCTTGCAGTGTCTCCCAGCAGCTTGGAATATCTAAAGTCCCAAAAAGGCAAGATTAAAAACACACTATTTCTGTGTGGCTGTCACTAACTGATTCTTTGCTTAGCCTGCTGGCCTTCTTAGGTGCTAGAAGAACTCAGATTTCTTGTAACGGAAGGCTAAGTGATAGCTTATATATCAGGCATGGCAGTACCTAACTGTAGTCACAAATTGTCTTTTGAGAAAATACTTCTGAAGCCGTAAATGAAGTATTATTTTTCGACAGCACATCAGAACACTTCTGTGCAGTGACTTTCCTGTACTATTCTGTTGCTAGCCTAGTTAATATATTTTACATCAAAACACATCCTCTGCCTGGTTTTCTGTGAAAGTTTTGTTACTGTATACTAAGCAGTGCAGCTTTTAACATTAGACATTATCACTTAAGCTTTTGATCTTGTCTTTGGTCTCTTTTCTGCTTCGAAATATTCACATTTATGCTGCTATAGTAAATAAACACTAGCTTCCGAAAGTATTAGTCCATCATTGTATTTACTATTATGGTATCGGAAGATCCTCCAAAAGAAATATGAAATGCATAAATAAATTAAATTAAAATTAATCTCAAAAGTTGCTCAGTTTTTGATTGGGCGGGGCCCTATAATCTACTGACTAGGATTAGTCTAAATTTTATTGACTTTCAATATATTCAGTGGGGTATTCCTCACCATTTTACTTTGTGTAAAGTACTTTGTGTGCTACGCCATGCTCCATTCACTACTGTAAGACCTCAAAACAAGTGGGACAGTGGGATAACTCTTGTTAAGATCACATGGGTGGCATTCAGCTGAGTAAACGCAGACTTGTACAATGTAGACATTTGCAGCTGAACGAGACACCCGCTGGTCTTCTTACAGTCAATGGAGAGAAACAGGCATTTCTAGGATGCAACTCAGCTTATCATATCATAGACATCTAAAATAGGTTAAATGAATCATACACTAAAAGTAACTATTTCTGGTTCCCTTTATACTCAGTAGAGAGAGTGACTAGCTCAGATGCAGACGTTCACATAGTAGACATCTAAAGTTAGGTGAGATGAACAACCCAAGATGTCTTTCCATATCCCTTAAAAACGTCTGGTGTAGAACAAAATGTCAGAGGATTCTTTTCAGCTAACACTAGCCTCTTCCAATATATCAGCCCTCTGAATATTTTATTTGTTAACCTCTTCTTAAAAACACTTTGCAAATGTTCAGGTTATGACTGATACCCATTACAGACAAGTTTTTGATTGCTTTTCCTGTGTCACAATACTTCAATCATGTGTATGTATACCAATCTTGTGTATTGATTAAATGAATGTGTCGTGTACAGGATCCATGATCCCCTAAACAAAGGCTACAAAAAAAAGCTAACAGATTCATTCAGAAGAAAATGGTAGGTAACTAAATGAATCAAGGTTGATATTTTAGCAACATGAAGACTAAAGCACGTTGTTTGATACAATTGCAGCAGGCAAAATGGGAAGAAATGCTACAAAAAAGTAGTAAGATGACTACAGAAAAGAAGGAAGGCAGGAGAGAAGAACTCTGAAAGCTAACATTCCTTCAGGCACACAACTTCTGCTTATCATAATGGCTGTAATTGTTTATGCCAACAAACCCACCTGTTTTCTTTTTGCTTGGTACCACCTTCTACTGCCTTCTACTGGTACTGCCTTCTACCGGTACTGCCTTCTACCGCTTCTACTGTATTCTACAAATACACTGAATGTGTATTTGTTTATCTCATAATATATAAAATATGGAGTTTAAATTCTTAGAGGAATCATAAGGGTATAATCATACCAGCTGCAACATTTCAGCCTAATCATACATCAATATAGAGTTGGTTTTTACACCCTCCCTGCAACAGTGAAATCTGTTCATTTATTAGGTTTCTGTGGTCTAACTTGCACCAAGTGGCTTGCCACAGCCCATTGGTTTGTGCTTATAAAATCTGGTACCTTCGCCATCCAAATACTAACCAGATCTTTGCTCCTATATTTTAAGAAAGTCAAACTTTCAACTCTTTCCCCTGAAGTGTGCTGAAGTTCTTCAGTCCACCTCCTGAAGTTCTGGCCCATGATGTTCCCCTGGGAATCTGGCAAGGATGCAAAAAGATAGCTGTCTGAGAAATCATACTTCTTGCAGCATTTTATACCCATATCTTCTTAAAGCCATGAGTGGCTACATATTATCCTTATGGAACACAGTATCTTGAAAGCAAAGTCAGGCAATATCCTACAGGTTTAGATCCCCTGTTTACTTGTTGCTGAATGTTTACTTAGACTGTAGTGGGTTTGTATTTAAGATTAAATAAATCAGTTGGGAACATGGGAGTTGTATAGCAAGAAAAATCTAAGCAAACAAACAAAAGTAAAAATCATTTAGGGATACAAAATATATTCAAGCACTTCTCCTTATAAAAAGGATTTTCTTCACATCCATCTAATCTTCTTTGCATATTAAAGTCTCAAACAATAATATCCTGGCCTCAGATTGATAGGAGCTTGAAAAGTCTGAAGCAGTAGTGTCTGACTTATTGTTTAACCCTTGGATATTTATATGCATGTGCTATATCATTTATAGAATCTGTTATTCATCTAGTGTTGTTTTTCAGTAGGTCAGCTGTTCAGATTTAACTTGTCAGAGACGTAATGGGGTTTCTGCAGAGATGCAGGGTAAGGGCTTTTTCCTCATCTTGGGCACTGCGTTTTGCACTATTTAATAAGTTATCACCATAGTGTTCACCTTGAAAGCTGCTTCCCGAAATGTGTAATAAAGAGTTAACCACTATAAAAGTTGCCACCTTGCAATGCACAAAAGGCTATTCCTAAAAAGGCTAATCTAAGAGCAAGTTCAGCAGCAGCAGATAATAACATTTACTACATTAAATGCAGACTTGGAATAATTTTGAGCAACATCGAACATAGCCCATAGACATCTCAAAATGGTGTTAAAATGCTTTCTGACATTGTGCATTAAACAAACTGCAAGATGTGAAAGGGAAGGTGAGCACTGCCAGCACCTCTTGACTGAGAGGCGTGTTCCGCAGAAAAGTCTATTTGAAATAACCCACATAGAGAGAGAGACTCTTCCCCAAACGGTCTCATCCACAGCTTCTCTTTAAGTGATCGCATCCAAGCCTCTGACTTCCTGAACTTGTGAACTGGAAATTTAACCTAATTCAATTTTGCCCTGCCTGGTGAAGAACGCGCCGGGACGAGCTGTGGGCAGGCCGCTGGCTCCGCTATTTGCGGCAGTCCCCAGGACAACCGGCATGCTGCCGAGGATTCCACCGCCCCCCAGGAGAAGCCGGCAATGCAACCCTCTGTCTTTCCGAAGTCAGTTTAATTTACTGTATTGTTGTACCCACAACAGCCGAAATTATTGGCTCCAATCATGCAAACACCCGTGTTGAACTACACACATGCAAGCAGTGCTACCGAGTTCAATAGGACTATTCTCGAGTGTAAAATAATATCCTTGTCTCCAGTTTGGGAACTAGCTGAAACCATCTATTTAGAGGGGCACTGCCGGGCTAAAATAATGCGTCTATTTAAAACGCCGCCTTTGCCAGGGCCCGCACCGCTGAGGGGAGGGGGGTGCCCCGGGCAGCGTTCGGCTTTCCCCGGCCAGGGAAGGGCAGGGGAGCGGCCCGGCCGTTGCCCCACACAGGCGCTGAGGAGCCCGGTGGCCGGGTCGGTTACCCCCCAGACGGGGCGGCGGTTGGGCGGCGCGAGGGGGATTGAGAAGGCCGAGACTTGCAGAGCACGACGCCGATTTGACTCCGGTTTTCACCCAGGTGGCGGAGGGAGGTAGGGAAGGAGGGAAGAGGGGGTCGGCAGGACGGCGGGAGCTCACTGCCTTCCCCCGGCGGCAGCCGCGGGGGCGATGCCCAACATGGAGGCCGCCGCCCCCGCGCCACCTCAGGTGCGAGGGACCCTGCGCCGCCACCTCCGCCCCGCCCCAGCCGCGCGCGCCCCGGCGCAGCCGCGCGCGCCTTCCCCGCCCCCCGCGGGAGCGCGCCCCGCGGTGCCGGGGAGGTGATATGCGCGGGAGCGCGCCTGTCTCGGCTCTTCTCGCCGGGCTGCCGAGCAGGCAGGAGCAGCAGCGTGGGTCCTCCCCCTCCATCTCGACCCTCTCCCCAGGCGGAGGGGGCAGCATCTTCCCGTGAGTACCGGCCCTTCAGGCTGCGGGAGGTGCCGCGCCCGACCGTGAGGAGCCACCGCCTGGGCTGGGTCCGCGGGGGGCTCCTCTGAGGGGACGGTTGCGGCGGTTGGTGCCCGGCGCGCGGAGACCTGTGAGGGGGCACCCGGTGAGCCCGGCCGGTGGGGACCTCCCGGGGGCGGGCGGGTCGGTCTGTCCCCTCCTGGGCGCGTCGCCCGTTCGGCCCGGGCGGAGACGCTCCGCGGCTGCGACGCGCCCACGTCCCTCAGCGGGTAGGTCGCCATTTCGTGCGCTGGCCGGCGGGGGCGAGGGCCCGGCGGGGGCGGGCGGCGTGTGAGGGGGAAGGAGCTGTCTGTGCTGAAGTGCCGGGTTTCGCCTTTCCCACCTTCATTTATCCACCTTTTTTTTTTTTTTTTTTTTTTTTTCCTGTCCTCCTTCCGCGGCTTTGCTTCTGGCAGGGAGTAGCAACGGCGAATTTATTTAGGTATAAAATAGCGAAAATGTGGCTGATCTGCTCGTCTGTGTCCTCCTTTTGCTTCATCTCTCTCGATGGCGATGGAGCCTGAGCAGCAAATACACCTGCTCTTTTCCGGTAAAAAAAAGAAAAAAAAAAGTAATGATTAACTAAATCTTCAGCTACTGGTGAACTCCTCGGCACAGATGTGTTAGTTTTGAAGTCTGAAGTGTGTTTAAACCAAGGCTTGGGAGTCTTAAGTGTAAACAGTACCTGATTAATAATGCCAAGCTGTTTAAATGTTTGAGATCATAGTGTGCTTCAGCCCAGTCAATAAGGCTCTTCCATATTGACAAGTATGCTGCGAAAGGAATGCTATTTCTTAGCTGTCTGTATAGTTAGATAAAACAATGAAAAATGTGATATGTAACTCTACAGTGGGACCTACAGATTGTGATAAGACATTCTTTTATCTATAAAGGTTTGGCTTTTCACTATTTATTCAAAACAACCTCCTATTGTGTCAAGAATCCAGTATTAACCACCTGGGTTTCTTTTTTCTGCCTCTGAGTATTAATTAAGAATTAGAATGTATTTTAAGTATGTTGTGGAGAAGGTAGATGAAACCTGAAGACTTCATTGCGTCTAACAGGTGCACTATTAATCATTTCAACTTCTGCCATAATTTAACATAATTGATGTGATAATTTATGGCTAGTAATTATACGGGGCTGTGCATAGAATAGGTCACTGTACAACATTAGAAGGCATTTGGACTTTATTTTTCAGTTTGAGAGCAGGGTATATGCCAAGAGATGCATCTTGCTGGTATTCCTTGGCAAAGGATATCAGCTGGAAAGAGAAAGATACTATATAGTGGGATATACTAGCTCGAAGGACCTAGAAGTCAGAAAACTAACTTCCAGGTGCAGCATATTTTTATGTTTGTTTGATACTACCATTTGTATGAATACATTTTGGGCATTTGTTTAGTTGATGACTGTCCTTAGTTTTGAATAGAAATTACAACAAGTACCGAAGTCTGTGGAAGTTACTTATTTGAATTTCAAAGTACTGTGAAATTTTCTTGGGTGTCTAAAATTAGCTGTCAAACTATATAAATCCAGAATTGGGGAAGTGTTGTATTCTGAGAATATTGAACTTAAAGAAGCAAAACCAGAAAGCTGCTTGATGTTGACAGAACTTGGGATCCATTGAATGAATTCACATTCTGGGTTGTGCAAAGGCGACGTAGTGAAGGGAAGCTGTACAGCTGTGCGACCACATCGGATGACAGAGTAGTGTGTACCAGCTGGTGTTAATGATAGAGCTAAAACCCTCTTCACAATTTGCAGAATAGATCCTCAATTAATCATACTGGTATTGGTATCTTACTGTAATTATTGGCCACAGTAAAAATACTCAAAAGTAATACTGTTCAAGGTGAATGAGATAAACAGAATCTGAGCCTTAGTGATCATTCATTATCTTCTTGCAGAAAGCGTAATATTTGTCACATGTACCACAACTTGTTTCATAAGGAGGGCTGTAATTAGAAATTTAGGCTTTTTAAAATGGTTATTATTTTCAGGAAATGAAATAACAAATCCAGTGGATGCTTACTGATACCTCCTGTTAGCTTGTTGTGCTTTGGTGTTTCTCTGGTGCACAGAAAGGTGATGGCAGAAGCTTTAGTAAACAAATTATAGTTCTTGGGGTTAATGAGATGTCTCTCTAACTGACAGATTTTATTGGTTTGAGGATTCCAATTTAATGTCAGGAAAAGGTGATGCTAGTCTCCCCATTCTTCCTGCTGTAGCGAAATGACTCTCCATGGTATCTGGACATAAAACATACTGAATACACTAAGGCTTTGGGGTTTTGTTAAGAGATTATTGCACAGCTCAAATAGCTCAATCAGCCTAAAAATTAAATCTGTTTTGCCTGTGGCTGTGGAATTGCTGCTAGTCTGTAGTTTTATTCAGTTGTCTCAAATCACTGTGAATTGTGATTACTTACCTTCCATTATATTGGAATAGTAAAATTGTGTTGTTCGGTTTTCACTGAATATGTTCATTTTGTTATGTTTTATGAACAGAATTGGTAAAATGGGAAGCCATACAGAGAAAGTCAGTCTTGGCAATGTAAGCTGAGGGAATAATGTAGGAGGCTGTCTGCTGGGCAATATGCAATGAATTTGATTTTGCCTTCTGAGTGGGCTGATAGTATTCAAAAAATTCAGTTATACTTTCTCCGCAGTGATAATTTGTTGCATTTTAAATTGGTGAGTATGTGTATTGCCTATTCAGTTTAGTATTAATGACTTTGTAACTTATGTGTTTAAGAATACTGTTTTGTGAATATAATACTAAGGGAATTTGTAAAGAGTTAATCTTCAATAATAAGATTAACACAATGCACCATAAGTTTTGTCCTACTGGTTGTTAACCAGGAAAGGATAGTTGCAAGCTAGCTATATTGCTTTCTTCCGAGCTACTGGAGGCTGGCTGAGCTTTCAGTTATTTACCTCAATAGAAAACCGAAAGGGAAAAAGTGAACAAAGGAGGTCTGTTTTGCCTGTCCCACTTGCTGGGCTGTTGTCTTTGCCCTTTTCAGTGAAGGAGGGGGTAGAGCTGGGTCAAAGTTGAAGAACACTGAAAAGGAATTCAAGTCTTATATTGAAATGTGAATGATAGCTTAGTTTGAGCACCGAATACATTTGTTTGAATTAATTTTTTCTGTCTGTGGAGGCTTTAACTGACAGATGGTGATGGACTGGCGTATAGACTGCTAGAAGGTGCAGCTAGATATGTGTTCAGGCCCTGATTAAGATGCTCAGTAAATAAGTACATATCTGATGAGACTTTTAATACTAGAGATACTGATGCTAGACACTGTGTGACACACTAGACATTTGATTGTGTGAATCAAGGGCAGGCCCCTGCAGCTGGCATACATTCAGACTTACTTGTCTCGCCTAATTGCATTGCAAATACTCCTCTGGATTGCTCTTTAGATTCTCCCTTCTAGTAAATGTTGAATAAGTACAGAAATGTTCATCTGGATCCTCTATTAACTGTTGTAAGAAGCTTTCAATTTTTTTTGTTTTGCTGTATGAATCAGGATAAATGTATCTTAGTATTCATTTTGTGAATACGCTGTTTTCCTACACTGTTTTGGTTCTGAAATGGCTCAATTCATAATATGATTACAGCTTTCCCCTTGTTAACTTTTTAGTATGGAAGCATAACAGCTTGAATTATAAAATGTTTCTGTAAGAGCTCACAGTACCCCCATTCTACTTTAAGCAACCAAACTTTATATAAAAAGCAGCACTTTATGCAGAGCATCTCAGATGCACAAAAATAGCCAAGCAAAGAAAAAAAGACCAGTTCAACTTATTAGGACGTGATAACTTTAAAAAACAGCTGCATTAGAAAGGAACTAGCTGTCTAATTTGTCAATTAAATCAGACAGAATCAGGACGAATGTAGTCTCTCTAAATTCTGCAAATACTCATATAAGACTGCTGAATTTGGATGCATCCCAGTGGGAATACAGTTGTCTTAATGTTTTGTCTGCACCGTTAGGTTTATATGATCTTTTAATTTCCTCTGGTTTAAAGTATGTAATTATTACTGTTTAACAGCTTGATTGTGGGAAAACAAAAGTTGATCCATAACTTCCTGGTGTGTGAATTAGTCTTTGGCCACTAATTAGGCTTTTCCAGGGAGCCACCCAAAATATCACCATACCATTTTCCCTTAGACCGTTACCTAAGTGAGGAGCTGCTAGAGTTTATACATGAGTATGGATTTTCTGTGTCTTTCTGAACTGTGCTTCTCACTTCTGACTTCCCATTTTCTGCGTTTTCAGTGTTGCTGTTTGTCCTTTTTGATTCTGAGGGTCCATGTAAAGGAGTTGCCTTTACAATGTCACAACACTGTAGAGCTCCGTGTGTGTCTGTGTGTATGCAAAGGCATTGTATATAATCAGTTAGTGCAAAGGCCAACTGTTGTGCAAGATTTGGAGTCAGGCAACAGTTCTGGTGGTGGAAAATAATACCACAGAGTTAACCGACTGGTGCATAGGCACTGGCCAAGCAAAGTCTTCTTGCTCAATATTGTAGCATGGGTGGGGTAACAGAAGTAAACAAAATTCAGAGAAAGAGGCTGAAGATAATGAATTATGAAAAAAAAAAAAAATCCATGGGGAGAACTACTCTATAAGGAGAAGGATGAAGAACAAAATGTATTACTGAGTTTTGCATTAGAAAGAACTAGTAGAAATGAGGGGGTTAGGAATAAAATTCACTGGAAATCTTAGGAAAGGCAACAGTTTTGGAAGCTATGAGTAGAATAGATTGAGAGGGAATGTACATACAACTCATGTATAAAAGTGTGTGGGATGAAGCAGGGGATAGCTCCTTGGTGTGAGGTGGGAAGTGCAATCAATCCTGAGGGAGGGAAGAATTTTGAAGAGCAAAAGCAGGGAAGTGAGTCACTTGAAGGGGAGCAGAAGAAGAAAAACAAGAATTTGACCTACTATTGGTGAAGGGTTGGTTTGTTTCTTTTTCCTTGGAATTACCAAGCAATTTGAAGGAAAACATTACATGCCTCTGTTATCTTCGTGGCACATTCCCCCTGTCATTTATAGGGATTTCAGGAGTATTTAGGAATTCAGTGTTGGTCATCAGGAGACTTGTATACTACAAGTTACCCTTTATAACAGTATAGGCGGTCCTTTTCTACTTCTCCAGTGTTTAGAAGGACTGCTGCTGTTTGCATCTCTAGGGGGATCAAAATGCAAGAGATGCTTTATGTGCCTTCCTCACTACAATTTTCAAGAGCTATTAGGAAGAGGTAAGCTTCGCTATGGCTATTCTTTGGGTGAGATAAGCAGGTTTAGTGACTTGGTTACTGCCACTTTGAGTAAGCTGGAATCTGTGGGTCCCTGCACTAAGCCCACCAACCTGTAAACCTGTGGTGTTTGGACAAAATAAATACGCAATAGGAATTTTAACCCCTTTGAGTTATGCTTGAGTTAACCCTACCTCGAGTACTGTTCTTTTCTTGAAAATGGAGGATATTTTTTCACTGTCAGCTCAGCTGAGTTTAGTGGTTTGGGCCTCAAACCAGGACACTGAATTTGGTAATGATGTTGCAGTTGTTACACGGCTACATACAATCAAAATCTGGTTCTTACTTTGGGTGACATGAGATGTTAATAGGCTGTGCTATCTATTTTACATCTTTAAATCTGTTCTGACTAGGTATTTGTTACTGAAGCTCAGAAAAGAGGTATGTTCCTTTTCCTTTTCTATCCTTTCAAAACCGTACAGGACTTGAGTAGATTTACAACAAGGGAGCTCTGCATTAAAAGAATAGCAATACAGAGTTTCTGCTTGCATTGTTGGATAAACTCAGGCCTCTGGCCGTTCTTGAGTCTTGGAGCAGTAAGTTTTGTGTTCCATGTGCAGCTGCTGTGAGGAGTTGTATACTCCATGGATGGCGAGCACTTTCAGCTATAAGCAGTTAAATGGTTCCAGTGTGATTAGGTTTTGTTGCTGTTAAATCAGTTGAGGAAGTTGTTGCTTTCTCTAGAGTGTGAGGAAATCATTTCAGTATTGCAGTGACCAAGTCTATAAGTCATGAAGACGAGAGCCCTTGTGGCTGGAGATGTTGGACAGGATATGGTCTTTTCACCAGATGCAAAAGATTCCTGCTTCTATTTATCAATGTATTTATTTATTATTTATAGTGAAGTTCAGAGACACCCAAAGATAGGGAGTATCTTGGCAATGATGATGGAAGGAGGAACATATGTTCTTGAGGTGGCTGCAGAGAATCCAGTCTTCAGACCTCTTATTTCTGTTGCAGGTGTCATTATTCTTCCCTAGGCAATAGATTTGATTATGATACAGGGGCAGATGAGAACCATTAGCGCTCTTACTGAAACGCAGTCCAAGTAATACTACAAGGGTGTTTGGGACATCTGTAAGGGTGTGAAGGAACCCACCCTTCATATGTGGAGTGGTACGTACCTTATGTATGGTTTGGCTTGCTTTTGTCTACTCATGAGCTGGTTTTTGGTTAGACATCTAAAACAACCAACAAATCTAATGTCAGTGTTTTACGTACCAAGTGTATTTTGAACCCTCCTGAAGTTTGTGTGGTTTTTACATCATCTAATGTCTTTAAAAGCATTAAATAATGAGGGAGAGAGGATTCCACCTACTGCTTCTCTGACGACAAAGGCTTAGAGCTGGGAAACAGTTTTCTCTCTTTCCTGGGTATATAATACAAAGTAAGTACGGAAGCTGCACGTGAGCCCCTTTTGCATGAACTAATGTGGCTGTCAGAGCAGCAGTGCTTGTAACTGGATTACAGAGCCTGATCCTTCCTTATTGGATGCTTTTGTTCATATGAATCTTGCATGATATACAAAACCATAGAATTTTCTGTATAGTACAGCTCTGACACCTTTAATGTACAAATAGTCTCTTAAATATCCATCTTTTCCCTCAGAAGCATTGAATGTATTTATGGACCTTGGAGTCTAGTAGCCAACATTTCAATGTAGTACAAGGTGTAACATCTTCTCCCAGACAATACCAAACATATAGTCTCAATATAGATTGAAACTTCAGGTGGTATTCTGGGGAATTTTTGCAAGTTTTCTGCTTTCATGTAGTTTGAGTGCTTTAAAAATTGGCATCTAAATGTGATTCTAGATACGGACAAAACACAGAACATCTTAAATTATATGCTGGCTATTTCTGCATGATAAAGTTGAAATGTAAGCAATTGCGTAACTGGAAAGCCAGCCAGCCTAGGGTGACTAAAAGGTAGACTATCTGTTAGACATTGTGGGTGGTAGTTGTATAAAGGGCATTTTTAACTCAAAAAAAGATAAAAATCTGGGAATACTTAAAGGTGAGTGTGACCACCAGAGGGCAGACACATTAATGACTCCAAACCAAGCTCCTTAGGAGACTGCCTATGCCTGTAAAAATACAGTGAGATAATGACTGAATAAATAACACAGTATAGAAGCACAGAATTTCAAACACTGACAAAGTACAATGTTTAAGATAAAAGTAGATACATCTGCCTAGAACTCGCTTATAGCTTTGTATTCCTACAATGGAAGTCAGAACAGTTCATCTGTCTGTGTAGTTTGACCTGTAACTAATAAATTTAACCCATTTTATATTAAGTCCAGGAATTTTAATTTAACTGTGTTTTCCACGACCATGTCCATCTTCATTTGAAAATGAAAAATACACTCCTTTCTCAATAGTGTCTCTGTTGTAGTCAAAGAAGAATTAAATTCTGTCTGAATTAAAGTTCATGTTTCCACAAAGATCTCCCAGCATTTGCATACTCTTTTCCTTTTTATTATTAATAACATTTATGTCCTTTAAAGCATGTAATTTTGCTCTTCAGGGTATCCTGGAAAATATTTAACATTATGGGCCTAAAATTAAATACTTCAATAAAGTAACCTTTTTCAGGAATGCTGTACTGTTGTTTTTAGGGAAAGATGATGTTCAGTAATTTTTATTTAGTTTTCTTGCTGGGAATGTAGGCACTTAATTAAAGCATGTCATATGTTGGCTTTTACTGCTTATGCACTATCTCAGTTTACAGTAGTAGTGTCTTGTCTTTGAATTATTTTCCTCTAAAACCTAGGCAGTTTTTGGAAGGAAAGCGCAGTCTTTATCGCATTGTTTCAAAGTCACAGTATTCTCTAGAAGCAAGTCTTAAGAGCTTTCATTGCTCTCTGAGGGGTGTGTGTCTCAATTCTACTAGTTGTGCTAGAGTCAAGCATCATTGAAATAGCCTTAAAATGCTGCCCCAGATTTCCAGTTTCCCCACTGCCATTTCCAGCAGGCACGGTTTCCTAAACAGCAGGATTTCTGGAGAGGTCCTTTGTAAGATGATTTGCAGATACAATCCTCAAAACTTTATCTGGAGGAATTTCTCCAAGTTACTTCTAAAGTTCTGTGTGCTTCTTCACAAACTTTTTACCTCCTCAGCATTGAAATATGGGAGTAGGTTTCTCATTGCATCCAGGGAAATGTACTAGCGGAACTGACAGCATCAGACACTCAAGAATATCATAGGAATTAATGATTTATTAAGATTTGTATCTTCATAGTTCATTTGGCTAATGTGTCCTAGCTTATTTTTTTTTTTTAGCATCTATGTCTAGAAACCTAGAAACACCTAAAAAAAATCCTGAGTTACTCTTAATAAGAAGTTGATTTTTGCATCTGGGTTTTTGAAAAATTCAGTTAAAGATAGGAGACTTGACAAGTCTACAAGGGCTGAAGTCTGTCCCTTAAATACAGTTACAGAAACACTATTGCTGAGAACATGTGCAATAGCTGTAATCTGTTGGAAGTTAAATGGGTGCCGGGGCTAATGCAAAAGTTAGCATTAGTAGGAAGGTTAGCCTTTATCTTCATGATGTTATATAGACACTTACATGTGTTTTCTCTTCTGAGATAAAGCTGTCCCAAAAGAGTCAAAGATTTCAGTGAATTCTGCTCCTTCCCCCCTCTGTGATGAGAGAGTTCAAATTGCAAACTAATACGTAGCTTCCTGCTAATAAAAAGCCATATTAATTGGAATGGAAGAGATAAGAATAAGAAAGTGCTGAAACCAGAAGAAAGTGTGAAGACAACAAAGTGAGGGGACACATAGTGGAGAAGAGGTCTATTTAATTACATGCAAATAGCTACTAAAGCTACGATTTGTTGTTTGCTCAAAGAAAACCTCAAGGTATCGTTTTAGTGAGTGGTGCTCATAACTATGAAGTATTGTCTGAACTGTTGACGAATTAAGTTTAAAAAAAAAAAAAACAAACCTCCAAAAAAGTATGAGCTGTGTAGTCTTTATGAGAAGAATCTTACATCTGTTCCTTGTCTTGCTGCTCACAAGTGGAAAAATGACTTTTCACTGATGATGATCTAGGCTCCCATGATTATTCTACACACTAGAATATATATATAAAAGATCTGAATTGTGACAGAATGCTGAAATGAAATTGCAAGTTAGTACAAGTTAGCACAAGCACGAGTTTCTCTGAAGATGCAGAATCATGCTGTTCCCTAAAGTTGAGTGCCTGACTTATCCTGGATGGTAAAGGATGAAGTGAGACATTTGTTTCTGAAAGCATGTCTATAAAAATAGTTGAATGTTTGCTTTCATTAGTGAGAGGCTTTATCTGTGGTCGTGGGAAGTAATTTATAATTCATTATGGTGAGCTGATGCACTACTTTGACTAATACTTTTTCAAAAACAGAATTCAGATTAGTGGAATTATGAATTTGCATTTCATAATGAATTATTTGATTATGATTAGATTAATTTTCCCCTAGTTTCAATATTAATTTAGGTTTATAGTTTAAAAAAGAAATGAACTAAATCGATGTTGTGTTGGCATTGCCTTGAAATACGACTTGGAATTTAAAACATTTTATGTACTTTTAAATGTTTTGCAGTTCAATACTAAATATTACCTATTAAAAGTAGAGCTATTAATAAATTTTAACACTAAATATCACTGGAAAAAACAGCCCATCACTTTTCTGATAGAACACAAAATGTAACTCAGCCTTTGCAATGTAATTCAATTTCTCAACACTAATCCTCAAACAAAGACTTGCACAGAGTCCTAAATGAAACACTAGCAAGTCTGTAAGTAGGACCAGAAGAGCAACAATTTTTTGTTCCATTGTTTTCTTTATCCCTTCACTGCTGTTTCTACCATCCCATGATAGATTTTTAAATACCTTCTATTTGGGCACAGGCAAGTAATTAGTATGTAAATCTTACTTTGAGTGCAATTGTGTAATAGTAGGCACAGAACTGTAAAACAAAACTTGGAGGTTCCTTTTACAAAGGCTTACATAATAAATATAATTAGACAGTCAGACTTTGAAGTATCTTAAAACCTTTGTTTGTTATATGATGACTCCTGAGTTTTCATATAAAATTATTTTGCAAATTTCTGTATGTTCTTTGAGGTTGTGGCTATCTGTCCATACACTACCAGTCCTAATGAGATTGTAATTTATGATTACAGCTCCTAGACTGAATTAGTGGGTACTATGCAGTACAGGTTTTTAGCACTTTTTTTTTAAAGAATATTAAAGCTTACTCCACTAAATATATTCACATAGGTCAGAAAAATATTATTGTTTTACTGTTCTGTACCACCATTTAAAAACAGTATGTGAAAGGACACGTTTAGTGTAGGTATTCCACTTTCAGAAGCATTTCATGTAGCATACCTCTCTTGTCAGAAGTTTTCTTTGCTATTAACAAAGCTGGATTTGAGGTCATTAATTTTATTGAGGTTGTGAAAAGGAAAACTTGGGTTTATATCCATCTAGTTTAATTCTGAATAGTGCTTCAGTACTGGAAGGCTGACAACCATATTGTAAAGAAAATATAATATACTGCAGATGGAGATGGCACCATTATAGAGAACCAGCATGGCCAGATTATCCTCACTGACTTGATCTTCAGCATGAATGGCTGATGATAATCAAATTATTAATCACATTAACAAATGCAAAACTCAATGACAGAAAGGTGATGAGTTTTAAGACTTTATTTCATGACATTTTGAAGTGAGGGGGTGGAGCTTCCCTTACACATCCAGCCAACTGTCCTGAGAATTGATAATGTTTTTAGTGTTACACTGGCAACTTGTAATCATTAGAAGCATCATCATACAGTAGCTTTAAATAAAAAGCTTTCCACTATAAGTATTTCTGTTTATTTTCCAAGATGTGGTTTCTGCTAAGTTTAAATTATTTGTATTTATTTTTCAGGTTATGTATTAACTGTAGTATAAATGTAGAAGTGCCCAAATTGGCTTCCTGTGAGCAAGCTTAGGTCAGAGAGCAGGAGAGTTACTTTTATGCAGTGCTATCTGATCTGAGGTAAGTATTAGTCAACAGATTTGTGTCCATTCATAGTCAACAGCATAACTGACCTCTTTGGCAGAAGTTATACTGTTGAGTGTTCTTCTGTAACTTAATACATGTACACATGTATTGTCCTTATGGGTTTTTTCTTGATTATCTGACCCCTTTACTGCCTTGGATAACTGAAAATTAACTGTGCTGTTTAAGGTTGTGGAGGGAGGGAAATGAAGGTGGGAATGATACCTTGTGAGGCAATGTTATGGTTTGAGAAAACCCATAAAAATCTGTTGTCGTTTAGACAATTATTCTATCACCCGATGACCCCTCCCCACCCGGAAAGGGGAATCAAGGAACACAAAGAAACACAAGGGTTGAAATATAAATAGATTTAATAGACTAAGACTAAATAATTAACAATAATACTAAAGAACCAGTATTAATCCCGATACTGATATAAGATATACAAGAATTATACTCAGCCAATTCTATCAGTAGGAAGCTGTGCACCCCCAGCAGGGGACAGCAAATGTCAGACAATGCGAGCGCAATGGCTTCAGGAGGAAGGGAAGGCCTCAGGGTTCCGGCACCGGGGCAAGGAGTTGTCTGGACCGCCGCCATCAAGGGAGAGAGAGCTACACAGCAAACTTTTCTATTTTATATTGAATGTGACATTCAATATAAAATATAAAGTTTGCTGAGGAGTTCTCAGCAAACTTTATATTTTATATTGAATGTGACATTCATGGTATGAAATAATCCTGTTGGCCAGCCTGGGTCAAATGCCCAGGCCTTGCTCGTCCTCGTCCCTGCACCTGGCAAGGCTCAAAAACACTAACCTTGAATCCTACAGAGCCTGGCTGGCTGTAAAGTAAATATTTTCACAAATTCAGACACTAGTCTTCTAGAAGTGCAATTTTCCCCAGCATTAGAAGAAAAGTTAGTCCTGTGTCTCTCAACCCAGGACAGAAAATTACTGTATTGTACATTGGCACCAGTTTCCAGCTGGTCCTAAGGTGTAACCTGTGACTAAGATACACTGTCGCCCATCACTATCAATTCAAGACAGTCACGGTATAAAGGTTCTATCTAAGGACAACTGTTGGAATCACTTAATGATGTATATAAAGAAATAAAAATAAAAGCAAACTTGGGTTGGTTTTTTTTAGAAGCCAGAGTTGTGAGTTGATTACACTTGGACTGATCTGAGAACTTGTAATATATGTGGTAGATGCAACCTACACTCAGGAAACACTGCTCTAATCCTGTCTGGGTAGCATTTTAAAGTACTTGCAGGATCATTGGTGAAACAGTGAATTTAGAGAAAAATGTGTGAGAAATGTATGGAGTTTTATTTTTCCATCTGGTGTCATTACTTTAAGATTACATGAAAATCTCTCAGTCTTTAGGGATTTTTCTGGTCTGCCGTCTATGTAAAATGGGAGTAACGCCTCTAGGATTATTCTGAAGCTTGAATTGGGCTTTTGATCACTTTCCGTCATTTAGTTCAGTGCAACTTTGATAAAATAAATATTTCTAGGTATTATGCCAGAAACTTTAATCTGGAAATCATTAAGGAAGCAACGCAGATGCAAAGTAGGCAAATGTTGGGGAGTGACTGTAGTGTTTTCTTTGAAAAAGACAGTGTAATCCTTTGTCTCCAAATAACTTTCCTGATATTATTGCACAGTCAGACAGATGTTTGTTTAAAGAGTGGATGGGAAAAGTAATTGACAGGTTTCTGTTGCATTGAGTAATGCTCATCTGGGGAATCTAATCTCTCAGGTAGGGTCTGATAGTCCTTTACTGGATGGTGATGGGAGTCTCTTCAGCTGGGTTAGATGAGACTCCACGAAATATTTTCTGCTGTTTATGCACGGTCTGTTTTCTCCCAGTTATGTTAAGCTCTGTATGAAGCGTTTCCTGGCTGTCTTGCATATATACAGAAAACTGCTACATAACCAGGAACAGTCATGTCATATTCTCAACGTGGGCTGCTGTTCATACATTTAAGCATAGAGGCAACCCCTATCAGTTAGCCTATGCACAGTGGGAGCTGCCTGGGGAAACTTCAGGGACTGTCCACAGTTCCCAACTGGAGAGGTCATGTTTACCAGCTGCCCTGTTGTAGTTGGTTATCATGCTGCGCAGGCGTCAGCAGAACTGATTTGAGAGATTTCTGCTGAACAGTTCCTGGACCATGCTAGGACCTGGTGAAGGAAGTGTGCTGGATATGCACATGGACACAGTCCTGATACCTGGGACTCTAAGTATAGGACGCACTTGGATTTCATTGTTTGTTTTTTTTTTCCCTCCACGATTATAAATTCTGTAGAACTTGCCACAATATAGACTATATTGTTTTACACCATAATTTGGTAGTAAAATCAAGTTAAAGGAACTAATACATACTTGAAAAAGCTTATGGAAAAATGTTATGGTATTTTGGCTTTTTTTATGGAAACATAGTATGTCTTAAGTGTAGCTTTTATACTATTGTCTATTCCTAACTTTACAGCCGTTGCCACTAACAGCATGTAATGTTTCAAATAGCACGCTATAGCCTCTGAATTTTGAGGTCTTTATTCTGATGAGAGCAATGTCTTAAAAATGTTACTACTTCATCAAGGCAGTATAGCAGTAGAGCCGAGCAGTGGGAAATTGCAAGTAAGCCTCTGAGCTTTCAGTTGATGAAGGCTGGGGGAGCATTACTACAAACATATCCTTCTCCCATAGGCGTCTGCTTTTAGCTGCTGTCAGAGATGAGACCTTGGGCCAGATGGATCTTTGTTATTGTGCTAATTGAATGCCAGATGTGGTAGGACATGCAGCACTTGTGTTTGCAAATTTAAAGAGAACTTCAGATTTAAAACTAAACCAGCTCAGGGCTTGGAAACCTACTGGACTCTCTAAGATATCTTTCTGAGAAATGTTAGTGTGAACATATGAATTGAACATAATTGTAAGTGTAGCTCTCTATATGTGTTTGTGTATAGTAAGAGTGAAATCCTGTCCTCCTAACTTAAACGCAGCTGTACCAGTACTATTTGGTATAGGGTAGCAAGCCAGCCTGCCCAATACGGCTTTGTTTTTAGCATTTTGCTTCATGATGAGAAATAAGAAGTCTCTGAAGACCAGTCCAATGAGGTCCTTGTCTGTCTTTCATAAAAAGCATTAAGGAATCTTTAGGATACTTTATTTAACTTTGAATTTCTTCCTGTGCTGAACAGGGTGGGAGGCAAGTGTTTAAACCAAGTGACTTCCAGAAGTCTTCTCCAACCTTAACTACTCTCTAGTTCTCCTATATTTTCACTCTCCGTTTCATAACAAGTCTGCCTGTAGTCCTTCTGTGGGTGGAAATTTCAGAAGTACTGGAAGGAAGAACGGTCTTTTTCCAGTGATCACAGCACAGAAGAAGTGAGAGATCTTGGTTCTGGTTTTTTTGCTGACCTTCACGGGGTTCTCAGTCAATTCTGTTCTCTGTGTGGTGACTGCCAGCACCCAGGGTATGCGATGTGAAAGTTTCCATCTGCTCTGAGCCCCTGTGTAACAGGGAATGACTGGGAGAGCTGGTATGCTAGTTCACGGTCCCTAATGAGCCTGCATTTTGTAATAAATCAGGAGCAGCCCTGCTCAACCAGCTTTTCTCATGTGGGACTTCAGGCTGGATCTCCCATCCTTAAGTTTGTGCTCTAACTGCCTGGCTGAGGAGAAAGTGAGCAGGAATATCACCGTTTGTGCTTCTCAGAAGTAGTTGTGATCCCCATCACATCTGACTTTTCCAGTTCTCCTAGAGAACTCCTGTAAACTTCAGGTGCTTAATCATATCTACTTAGAGAGCTGTAGAGCGTTAAACAGACGGTAAGTGTTTATCTACCCAGAATATGTGCTTCTCTGCACTGGGGGATGAATGAAGTCAACTCTTCAGGAAATCCCAAGGCTGCATCGGGACTTGTGTAGAGTATTTGGATATCTCCCTACGTCCTGTGACGTTTTGGTGCTACAAACTGAACTGCTGTTCAGAATTTAAGTGGCATAAGGTGAGTTAGCTTAAGATTTAATGTTAACTTCCCACCCTGAAGTTATAATCTGCTCTATTAGTGGCAAAACTTCGTGTTACCATCCCATCCCCCCCAGATGTGAATAATTCACCAAACTGGAACATCAGGCTCTAGTTTGATTTCCTAGGACAAGTGGTGATAGTTCTCTAATTTAATTTGTTTGCACTAAAAGACTAAACTTCGGTTCATACTATTGGGGTGTTTATGTATACTACAAATGCTACAAAAGGACTACTCATAAAATAAAGAAAAAACCCAAAAGCAATTCTACTACATGAGTGCAACTCCTGGTTTGGATGTTGCATTTGTGAATAGAAGACATTGATTTGATGTCACAAGTATTTTTAACAGGATTACAAAATGCAAATAGCATTATGTAAGACAGATTACCTATGGCTTTAATACAGGATTGTTTTTAAGCCAGAGGCTACATTTTGCTGGGTTATATATGTTTGTTTATAGCTGAGCACATTAGGATTAGGCTCAGCAGAATACCATTTTCCAAATCCTTGATAATTTCAGGTTAGATGACTTCTTTTTTTAATTTATATTTAGGAACTTAATCTGAATTGCGATTATTTTTTTAATAACTTTCAAGGTGGATAGCTTCTTTGTTTAGGATCATTACAAACAATCTGATTTGCGTAGGTAAAAATGGAAATTGCGGTTGTCTGTCATACCACCTAAACTTCTTCTTCCAAAGGTAAAGAGCCAGTTGGTTCCAGAAACAACACAAAAGACCAAATGCATTTCCAGCACGGCAGAAAGTATGTGAACGACATGTCACATTGCCAAACAAATTGGTGAAATGTTAGTTTTGTACTGAACCACAAGGAAAATCTTACAGACAGTTGAACTCCAAATAATTTCTGAAAGGCCTCATGTGTACAGTACCACAAGTTCTTGACCTTTTAGTGAATGAAATTTCAGGAAGCTTACACAGCTGGCACAGAACAGCTTCATGTGACTCTGCATTGTTGTCATTGCTTTATGCTCCAAATGCCTGAACTGTGCCACTCCCTATGAGACAGACATGAGAAAGAAAGTCTCTTACAAATGTAATGTTTCCTTTTGGAAAGCTGAAATGTTTGATGTTCGCAGCAGCCAAGTTTCCCTTTAACAGGTTTTACTGGAAGCATGCTTTCTTGTCCCCCCAAACTAGTTTCAGTTTTTGTATTTCACTGTGGCTTATGCCCAGTTTCATTCAAATATGTTGACATCTTCTAGTTTGAGCACCACTTTACTTCCAAACCTTTCTCACCCTGGTGTTCTTCCCAGGGAAACATTTGGCAGCATTTCCTGCATTACAGGGTGCATTTAATATTTACAGGCCACGGAAGTAAAAGTAGGAACTTCAGAGGGAGAAAAAAATAGTTTAAGCACTTGTGAAATGTTAGTATTGTACATAAACACACAAGCCAAGAAACCCCAACCTATAGTTTGCACGTAGGTAGTTTCTTTCTTCAATTTTAAAGAATAAAGATTTTTTTTTTTGTATGTTGTGACTTGTGTTCATATCTCTTATTACAACTGGATAGTTTTTCCATCGGCTTACTTTTCATTTCTTCAGAGCTTTGTTCTGTGAGTACCAAAATATAGCTCCCAAATGCTACAGGCCATAAAGAGTTTGAATGTTATGGAGATTATCAGAGCCTATCATTTTAGAAGATAAATTCCTGTAGTATTCTCAGTCTGCCATTTCTAGGTAGTATTCAGATGGATACTTATGTGCTCCACAGGGGGATGATAATTATTTCTGAGAGACCTGAGA
Organism: Limosa lapponica baueri; assembly: GCA_002844005.1. NCBI lineage: Eukaryota > Metazoa > Chordata > Aves > Charadriiformes > Scolopacidae > Limosa > Limosa lapponica. Next base: position 419,237 of record KZ505720.1, read on the forward strand.
AGCGGGATGCTGACTTTCAGGATTTTTTGATGGTGATAACTTCTGGTAAAAATTGGCTGGAAGGCACCTTAAGAAAAGCTCCTTTTAAGTGATTACATACAATTTATGTTCAAAGTGATATAAATACAATGGGGTATGAACTTTGTTGTTCCTTAAATACCAAGAAAGCAGATGAGAAAGCCCACGGTTTCCTGCTAAGCTCAGCTCTCCCCATACCCCTCAGATTCAAGTAGGCAGGAGTGAGTCCTGGAGACATTGTGTGCTCGGTTTTTAAATGACAGTCTGATCAAGGACATACCTGTGATTTGCATGGCTTTCACATCTCTGCTCTTGAATATATGGGACTAGTGGGAGTAATGCTTTCTTGTTGTACTCATGGTTGGCCTTCTGAAGTGCAGAAAGCACTGAAACAGAGGAGGACAGTGTTTGGAAGGGGAGAATGAAATCTCTGTGAAGTCATTTGGCAGCTTGCTCCAGGCAGTAGTGATGCAGTCATTTCCTTTAGGTGAAACTGAAGTGTGGCTATTCCCATTGAAACACGATTATGGAGTGGTGACTGCGCATAATTCAGTAACTAAGTCCTCTCAAACAAAAAAACTTTTTTTTTTTTTTCTCCTGACCTCTCCTGTGTTCCCATGCTAACTCCATACCTTTTCCATAAACTCTTTTAAAGGCATTTGAGCAAATAAAATTCTCCTATTAGGTTATGTGACAAGTGCTATTAAAATAAGTGCTTAAAATTGTATTTCAAAGTGACAGTTTTGAAATGTCTGAGACACGTGTTGCAATATAGACTAACCAAGCTTCGTGTCTGTTCTTGTTTCCTGTACTAGACTTATGGACCATGAGTTCCTGATGAGACTGAACTGTTCACTTTTCTTAACCTGCATGATTTAGGCCTGTATAAGATGCTTTAGCAAACTTTATAAAATATTACAAAATAAACTGGAAGTGGGAGAGAATAGTAAGAGAGCTCTGTGATATGGACACTAACTGATCTTCTTTGCTGGACTAATATTGGTGCACTTGTTAAACTTCGTGAAGTTGCCCCCTGTGGTAAATAATGCATGGGAGAAAGTGAAGTGGGAGGAAATGCATACAATGCAGCTCCTTCTCTGTTCTTCCGCTCTCCCCGCTGCATCCTCAGCTGGCTCTGAATGGGCAGGAGGAGGAGGAAAAAATACTATCTTTCTGAAATGGTTTATTACCAAGTCTTTTCTGTGTTGAACCTACTCAATTTGTAAAAGGTGAAATGATACTTGTTGAATGTTTGTGGACACTGAAATGTTTATCACTTCATTTCCACACAAAACTTAGGTATTTACCCTGGCCTTGAGTTGCAGGGAATTATTTAAAAAACCCTAGATTTTAAATACAGATATAAAAAAACGATAGCAGGGTGAGAAGGAGTAAAACCTGCTGCTTTCATCTTATGAAGGCTGATTTCTTCATTTTCTACGAAAGGTAGCAGTGACCCACGTTTAGACCGGTAAGCTAAACTCTTCTGTGAGTCTTCCTTTGAATTTTCATTTTCAGAGTGAATCTTGCCTGAATCATCTATGAATCTTGCCCTTGTATGTGCATCTGTTTATAATTAACATTTTCACTGCAGTTGAAGTAAAACTTAAATTCAACATCAGTCTTTTAAATTCGGAAATGTAGTTTATGTCCAGTATTATTGTAGGCCTTGCTCTAAAGCTAGCTAAAACTGCCACTTATCTTGTTTCTGAATTAATCCATTCTATAGCTTTATATAAGAAGCTGATATTTTCGTGAGTTTGTAACCTCTTTCTTAATGAACTAACTATAACTCTAAAATTTTTCTATTAATCATGTATATTCATACGTTTTGCCTGTGACATATGGGATACAAATTAAAAGTCATTTGGGTAGAGAATTTTCTTGCTCTTGTACTGAACAATACAACAGTTGGCTCATAAAGATATATTTAGTATTTGCATATATGGCTTGACATGTCTTGGTTTTGAGTGCTTTCATCCACTGTCAAATTTGGCATTTATTATTAATTTAACTTTAGAATTAATTTTTAATTTTTCCCCCTTGTGTCATTCATATAAATATAACTTTTTTTTTTTTTAAAAAGAAATCTTGTTGGTGTTAGTGTCTGGGTAATCTTGATGAATGAATGGGACTGTGCTTCTCAGAATAAAGTCTATTGGCATAACACGGTCCAAAACTTTTCATGAGTACTTCCTTCTCCAAAACTAAGCATGTCTTTCCCCTTCTTGCCTCCGAGTGCGAAACACCTTGATGAAACCAAGGATCCGAGATGACGTAGCCCTTGACAACAATTACTGGTTCTTGGCTTTTCCAGTACATACCCTGAAATTTGTGTGAGGTGAATGGATGTGAAACAGTGCTGCGATAGAACAGTAGAAGGGCAGCAGTGATTGCTTCCTGGGGTGGGAGTGCTGCTGGAGGAAATGGCCCATCTCTCTCTTGCCTGCGCACTTACTGAGCTGGGGGTGTTGGCTTCGGTCTTACTTCTTTGTACGTCTCCTCATAAGCTTCCATGGTGCTTCTTGGTCCGGTTGAGCAGTCTGCAGAGCATGTGTGCTGCCGGCATGCCTGGTATGAAGCATCATGCAAGGGGGAGGTTTGATGTCCTCAAGTCAGAAATTATTTCCTTTTCTTTGGACTGATGCAGAGAGGGCATAACATACAGATGTGTAATAGATTATCCGCAGAGTGACTCCAGTTAGATTCCACCATGTCCTTACCCCATAAGCTCATTTAAACAAGTGAGAGAAATGCCGCCCCTGTGAAGACTAAGACACATGACAGCTCTTCTCATTGGTACAAATGAGTGAGAAATTGGCAGTGTGTTGTTTAGCAGTGAGTTAGTAGAGCTCTGAGGTAAATACCGCAAATGTCTATCAAATTCTTTGCCACCTTCATCTCACACCAGCACATAAATTGAAGCTGTTTTTTCCTCCGAGAGCAGAAGGGTGCCTGTCTACCTGGGGAGGGTAAAACCACTGGTCTTGCAGCTCTAGAAGAGTGAAGTCCTAACGCTGAGTTTCATTCTTTCTGGATGTGGTGTTTCCTCGAAGAGGCTGACACGGCTCTCTGACCAAAAGGTCACGGGTTTGTTTTATGCTGCAGATGCGAGTATGGTGCTGATCTAACCTTCTGTTTTTCAAAGCTGTGTTAAATCAGTGTGGCCCAGCCTATGTTACTGCTTACTCAGCCTTTTCTAAGAATTCGAACAATTAGCTATAGATAATATCACCTAATTCCACTGTGAAATGAAAGAGAATGGGTGGTCAAAAACTTCCTGACAAGCGCTGTTTTTGCTTCGAATAATGCAAATGAAGCATCCTAACCCAGTGAGCAGGGAGCTTTTCTCTTGTCGCCACAGGTCTTTGTTCCATTTTCTGACAGACTGCATATCCTTTAATCTCTGTGATTAGTAGAGATACTGCTATGGTCAGTCTGAAATGCTAAATGTATGTCTAGCTGATGCTGGTCTGTCTTGCATTTAGGAAGTCTCTGCACAAGCATGTTTAGCTGCCTTTATATCTGAGCTTGTTAATGGTTGGTAACAGGCTACTATAAATTAAATTCAGAGCACTGCTTACTCCGGTCCTTTTGTCAGAGATGTGAGGAAAAACTAGTATCTCTGCATAACAGAAGTGTTAAATGTACTGCAAGAGAGGGAATACTTAGCAGAAAATATTTATATCTTTTTTTTTTTTTTTTTGCAGCAAGTGATGTCTTTAATATTATCTCTTCCGTAATCAATTTGAGAAAACAGAAGTTGGGCTCTCTCAGTTCATCATGTTTTTTGGTGAGCTTTAGTGAGAAAGGTCTGCAAAACTGGCTTTAGGATATAGATACTATGCTTGTCTATTAAAAAACGTCATCTGTTAGGATTATACAGTTATTTCTAGTAAGAGAAACAACAATTTCTATACATGAGAGAAAAGACAAGACTGGAAGATAATTTTAAAAAATGTTTTCTGGTGTGACTGTAGATCTGGTTTTTTTTTTCTGAGATTTGAGGGGAAAAAAGGTTTTTGAGGGATGGGTAAAAATTACACACCAAGTGCAGGTATAGTCATATCAGGGGTTTATACTGTAAATATCAGATATGTGTATACAATGTGCATAAAAAGTAATGTCATGTTTCTCTACTGCTTTCCTAATACTTGGTTTGTTTTTTTTCACCTAGTGATAAGGGCTGCACTTATATTTCTTAGGAACACTAATCAGAAACCCACTGCTTCATTCTTAATTGTTTTTTTTTTTTTTTTTAAGCAATGAATTCTGAATTCATTTTATAGCTAATTTTTTGTTTGCCTTTCTTACGATATTTTATTGTCTGCTGACTTCACACTGCAAGGCCCTTCCTCAGTTACTTGAGGTCAGTCCTACTTGTCTTTACAGTTGGAATGATTTGGGAAGACTAGAAGGCTGTGAGTTTGCTCTTTTTCCAAGTCCTTTCTGAATACGTTGAACTGCATAAGCCTGAGCGTGGATCCCTGCAGGACTCAGCATAGCCTCCTTTCCCTGTGTGACATAATTACCTAGTTAGAATTTTGAAGCTACACCTTTCATAATAAGCAGAATTGTTAATGAAGGCTCCAACTTTGTACTTTTTCCTCTCCGTTAGTTAATGCCTAGTTTGCATTTAACAACCAGTGTTCAGTAGCAATAACTGTTGTTGGATACTCTCTTGTCTCCTGGTTGCTGTTGTTTTAACTTGCTTTGGTGTCCTAAAATACAGACTAAAGCAGTTAGACACCAATAACTCTAAGCCACTGAGACTTGGAATGGGCAACAGGGAGCAGAGTGTGTAAGGAATGACACAGATGAGATCTGCTCTATGTAGTAGCTTGTTGGGAACAGTTGGGAGAGAACTCATAGCTCTGTACATATCAATGTCTTTTTCAAGGTCTAATACTACAATATGTTAGGATTTTTAATTATTTTTAATAAAGTAATTGGAAGTCTGACAGCTGATTTTTCCATCTTATTTGATAGCAAAGCATCTCTAACGCTTGATTCACGTTTTAAAAAAACTTGTTATAACGTGGAAATGCATCCTCAGACGGTCTTACAATTATTGTTTTAATTACTTATGGCATAAATGCATGGTTCAAACGCATGTGATTTCTCTCCCCTGGAGGTGTAATCATTTAATGATAGTCACATTTTTGTATTTTTTTTTTTTTATACAGACACTTGTTTCACTTCAGTTGTTTGATTTTTAATACATGCTGATAGTTGAAGATGAGGTCACTGCGTTCATTCTTTTATCAAGTGTTATTTACCGTTGCATCATAAAGGCAGAAAAACTAAAATGTGTAAAACTTGCAGAATGACAAGCTGTCTGTGGAGTGATGGTGTATCATTTTCAGTGTGTGAGCAGTTACCAGGTCCCAAAACTGGGCTGTGGAGGTGGCAGCTCAGGCTGCAGGGCAGAGCCTTCTGCCAGGGAGAGGATGATTTGACTCAGTACTTTCAATGAGCGTGCTTGACTTTTAAATGCATTTCCAACCTTTTCTTGTATCAAAATAGCTGTAACTTCATAGCAGCCTGACAACACTGTCTTTCTGTGTAGTCATGTTGAGAAAGCTGACTGATTCAGACTTCTTTCTAAATAGATGCATGTGAAGAGGCTCTTCTGGTTTTGTAGTGCGTTGGTTGTTACAGGCTGAGTTGGACTGGCAGTAATTCTTTGCTGTAATGTAGTCTTTTGGGTTTGTATTTTTCGTCTTATGATTCAAGTTTCCAGTAAATTACAAATAGGCATCTTTGTTCTTTATTTCTCCCCTCCTTTTGTTAATCAGTATAAGTGTAAGGGTTTCACTGGGCAGGACAGTAAGAAAGACCAGACAGTTGGAGGCAATCAGAAAATGAAACCTCAGAGCTCTCAAGGGATGGTAAGTGACTGGTAATGGCAAGATAACAAAAGATTTCTTTCAAAGAGTTGCATGGAAGAAGCAGAGAACTAAAAATGTTTTCAGCTGTATTGAGAGAAGAAACAGTCTGCAGACTAGGAAACTATGGAAAAAAATGAGAGGAAAACCACATGGAGAGAACTGGATTGTCTTAAGGACAAAATTTAAAATGAGAACAAGAAAATACCTTTGTATTGTAACTTTCCAGTATATTTATATGATAAGGTAGGCTTTCATGTAAGTGATCATAGGATTGAACATCAACTTTGGGAACAGAGCATGTTGTACATAAGTGTGATATATATCTTCTCGTTTGAGTGGACTCCTGAATGTGCAAATTTGTTCTCTGTAGAAAGACATCATCACATGGCAGTTTCAATTCTTCTACTTGTTATTACAGACTAACATATATCTGAATATATAAGGAGGAACAAAGCCATAGCCTAATCAAAGTGTAGTAGTTGAAGGGAGGAGTTTCACTTTTGCTATATCTGGAGTTAAGAACAAAAAGGCAAGGGGTAGCTTCTGTTTAAGAAGAGGTGGCCAATAGAATATGCAGCAGTTGATTTAGTGCATTTAAACATTTAAACGACATGAAAAGATGTTTAAATATTGTCCAAAACTTGAATTAAAATGACTTTGTCAGTATTCTCTAGAAGAAGGCTGGGGGAGTGTGGGTACTGGGGTTAGGCAAGTTTGCAGAGAGACTTCATATTGCTGAGAAACGGATAAGGCTAAGAGATTGGATACTGCTTTGGATGGCATATTTTGTCAGAAAAGACTTTTTGTAGATACAGCTTTCCTCACTTTCCTCACTTGTTTGCTCTAAGGCTTTGTATAATACTGTAGCTCAATTAATCTACTCTTATCAACAGATGCCCTGCTTGTTCTCAACCCTCTGTTACCGTAATTTCCTTATTAACCAGGGCAGCCGGTATTTTTACTGATAGCGTTAGTGCTGTAGGCATGCTTGAGATCTGAGCCGCCATGGTCAACAGCAGAGGAAACAGTGGCCTCAGGGATCCAGCCAGATTCTCACTGATCCCCCACCCACCACACACCTCCAGTTAACTTTGTAGAGTTGAGTGAGCATGAGTTCCGTTCTCCAGTCATGTCGGGGCAGGTGATGGAGAAAGCCTGAAAAGAAACCAGTGGACAAAACTACCCCGGAGAACCTGGTTGCAGTCTGAGGCCAAGCTGTGCACCATCAGCTGCTCCAAAAACGTTAATTGTTCATGTTAAGTCAAAGGCTTCAACCTGCGCTTAAAATCCTTGGAGTGGGTGTGGCTCTCCTGGGTCCCTGTCTTCTGACAGAGGCTGGAGTCACATTGTTTGTGCATAGTTTGTGGAAAAGTGTTGGCCCCTGGTTTAATAAGGGTAATTGAGATTAAAATTGCCTTTGTGGTTGAAGGGAGAGGAGAAAGCTGTATGCATTTTTCCTCCCCTGCAAATTAAGGTGGCTAATTATTTATCTGTTGGCTCCTGCTATCTCATCTCTATCTGTATCAAACTCATTTGTTCAGCTCCTTTTTCCATTTTTATGAAGCTAACACCAGTAACATCTTTTCATTGCATTATTTAGTGGTGGGACAGCTTTTAAACTAGTCAGTCATCTCCTTATAAATATAGAAAACATGCATATTATTGCTGTGTTTTCTGATTTATTTTTTTTTTATTATTCTAGTTAATATCAAGAGGAGCTTTGTACAAAGCTGTTTGACAATGAAGCTAGGAGGAAAGTACAAAGTAACTGTGGATGAAGAATGATCTGTTTAATATACATTTGCTTTGAAATTGTCTAGTGTTGCTCCTATGGCATCTTTCACTCCCTGTTGCTGTTGCTCCTGGGCTCATGTTTATATACTTTGAAAGGAAATGTAAAGATTCCACACTGTCTCTAGGGCAGTAGCCACATGTGTGAGAGGTTTTCCCTCAGTCTTTTTCTTATCAAAGAAATATGCAATTAAAACACAGAGGGAAGTCCGCCTGTATTCTTCTTCTAGGCTGGGTTCATTAAATGTGGAACAGGCTATTGTAGCACCGTTTCTGTGATCACAAACATGCTGGTAAAGAATAGAGCTGACAGATGAAGGCAATGCGGTGCATTGCTGAAGAGGAGTCTGTCCCAGGTCTTTTTTTCCCACTTTCCCTGAGGCAGTTCATGTCAGCACAGTAGCCTATTTCAGTCTTACTGGGCTTTATTGCAAATCTCATTAAAACATGATTGAAACGAAATGCAATGAAATTTATAAGACAAACTTGATTAGAAGATGAACTGTTACAGTCATGTTACCCCTAGGTGTTACTTAATCATTAGGATTTATTTTTTATTTGTATTTGAGAACAATTATCTGTTCTATCTAAATCTTGATTTCTTAAAAAAAAATCTTATTTTTTGTAGTTGATTTATGTCTGCTTGAGCCAGAAGCTCTTACTTTTTTTTTTTTTTAAGTCAGACTCTGTAATGTTCATCTTCTGAACTGAGACGTCTTGGGTGCAGTTAGAAATAATGTTGAATCTGCAGTTTGTCTTTAAGGTTGATCTTACACTCTTTCAATGATAGTAAATTTTTGTGTTGATTGAAAGGGCTTATGTGTTCATGAAAAGGGGTTAATTTATCATATGGTTTAGCTCCTACAAAAATCATAAATGTGTAAAATGGGGGTGGGTATGGAACTCTCTAGGAAACATCTAGGAACTCATCTAGGAAGCTGAGCCTGTCCTGCCTGGTGATGCGTCCTGCCTGAAGATGCACAAGTTCAGGCATGAGGAAATGATATTTTCTTTCTTTAGTTCTACCCTAGAAAACTGGCTTGTGGCCCTTCCCCTTTACTGCTTTCCTACGCTCCATGAGTTCTTACCTATATTTTGTGTTACATCACATATTTAGGTCAGACAAGACATTTTATCAGACAGAGCCCTAATTTGCCATCTGCGAGCAGTGTTGGGTCTGCTGTGAAGGAAGCAAGTTAGAATAAAAACTTGCAAGTCCTCACGTGTTCGTTAACTGCACAGGGCCCCATTCCATCTGCTTGACCTGCTCAGATGTGACTTGGGCTGTGGTGTAGGGCGACAAAACTTGTGTGAGTCTGAGATGGTCAACGAGCCATCCAGACTCCAGTTTGAGAGCGTTATCCACTGTTCTTGTGTAGATCTAATGCTTAACACCATGAGGCTAGCGATCAAACAAGCCCTTCTCCATTCCTTCCTGGTGAGATACCTACCTGTCTTCATTGGTTTCGGTGGCCTGGACTATTAGTTTTTAGTTGAAGTGAGCTTTTTAGACCAAGCACTTTTATGGTAGTGCCTAGTTAGTACTAATTAAGTTCAGTGTAGGTGTGAAGAATATGGTGGTAAACCTCTCTGCCAAAGGTTTTCTGCACTAGTGCAGATACCTACACCCAGAATTTCGTCCTGCTTCTATTGATAGGGTAGGAGCCAGCATATTGGATCAGACCAAAGGTCTCACTTCTGTGATGTCCAGGGTCTGATGGCGGATGTCTGAGAGAACATAAGTGAGAACCAGCAAGAATATGCAATACACTGTTTTTCATCTTGGTAGCTTTCTGAATTAGAGTTGGTGTTGGTTGGTTGGTTGCTCATTTGGTGTGTGGTGGTTGTTTTTTTGGTTTGGGGTTTTGTGTGTGTGTGTGGGTGTGTGTGTGTTTTGGGTTTGTTTTTTTTTTTTTAAATATCCTTCAGTACCTTTCTTCACTTAATTTGTATTATTACTTTGTGAACCCATGCAGACTTCTGTTTTTCACAGCGTCCCATGTCCTGGCTTACTTATACTTTATGTGATAAGATACTATTAATCTACCAAAAAAAAAAAAAAAGCAGTTTGGCTGGAATAAAGATAATTGACAAATATACAGCCTGAGATCTATACCTGCCTATAATCCACTGGATTCTGAAACTCTGAGAACTTGCTCTTAGATTTATGGATGCGTGTGTGTTAGATTTCATAGCATTATCCATACTGAGTGGGAATTTACTATTTACTTCACCAGAAAATTTATTGATTTACTGAAAACATTTGATTATCAGTATATACTCTATCAATATTGATTTGGCTTGGCATTTCATTCAGAAATCTATGATCCCCCCAATGGTGGTGATGATTTAGGAGTGAGAAAGTAGTTTAGTGACTTATGAACATACTGCCATAAGCTTCTGTGGCTTATTAAATGAGGCTTAATTTTAGTGAGACTTGGGTTTGCTTTTTTAATACTGTTTTGAAATAGGGTCCTGCACCTGGGACGTGGCAATCCCAGGCACAAATACAGGTTGGGCGGAGAATAGCTGGAGAGCAGCCCTGAGGAGAAGGACTTGAGAGTGCTCGTGGCTGAGAAGCTCAACATGAGCCGGCAGTGCGTGCTGGCAGCCCAGAGAGCCAACTGCATCCTGGGCCGCATCAAAAGAAGCATGACCAGCAGGTTGCAGGAGGTGATTCTACCCCTCTACTCTGCGCTCGTGAGACCCCACCTGGAATACTGTGTCCAGCTCTGGAGTCCTCAACACAAAAAGGACATGGACCTGTTGGAACAGGTCCAGCGGAGGGCCACAAAGATGATCAGAGGGATGGAGCACCTCTCCTATGAAGACAGGCTGAGAGAGCTAGGATTGTTCAGCCTGGAGAAGAGAAGGCTCTGGGGAGACCTTATAGCAGCCTTCCAATATCTGAAGGGAGCCTACAAGAGAGCTGGCGAGGGACTCTTTGTCAGGAAGTGAAGTGACAGGACAAGGGGTAATGGTTTTAAGTTGGAAGAGGGGAGATTTAGATTGGATACCAGAAAGAAATTCGTTACTGTGAGGGTGCTGAGGCACTGGCACAGGTTGCCCAGGGAAGTTGTGGATGCCCCATCCCTGGAAGTGTTCAAGGCCAGGCTGGATGGGGCTTTGAGCAACCTGGTCTAGTAGGAGGTGTCCCTGCTCATGGCAGGGGGGTTGGAACTTGATGATCTTTAAGGTCCCTTCCAACTCTAACCATTCTATGATTCTAAAACAAAATGGTTATTTTTAAGCTTTTTTTTTAATTAATCATTAATCTAGGAAAAAAAGTAAAAGTTTTTATCTAGGAAAGTGCTAATCACTGCTAATTCTACTGCTTCTCATGCTATACTGGGAAAACCTGCTCACTGTCATTCATGGTGTAAAACTAAATTGTCTGTCGGGTTTTGTATGGTGAAACATCTCATAATGACCAGAGTTTGCTACTGCCTGAAAACCTTTCACACCTTGGCATTTTTTGTTTGTAACATCATAGCAAACTGGTCTTGGACTGGACAAGTAATTTCCTGTGTGTATGTGCTCAGCAAGTTGACTACATGCACGTAACCACTTGTGTGTTTTGAAATCTGTCCCAGTTACAGTGAAGTCTTCCAGCCACGAAACACTTTTTACACTAGGACCAAGGTATTGAAAGCAATACTTTCAGGTATTAAAAATATTTCAGTTTGAGTGATAGTTGGCACAGATCCTGTGATATGTTCAACCCTGTCTCCCTCTCTGAGCCCCCAGAAGATAGCAGCATGCTCTAGTGCCTCACAGGCCCTCCCTTCTGGATGTGCCAGCCTCTGTGCTGTTGATTTTAATCTACTCTCACTGCTACTGTGTGCCGGTGCAGTCACTGTCCCTTAGTCCGGGCAGCGGAGAGGCTGAAATGCCCATCCAAGGTGGAAGGCTGGATGAGGTAGGTCAGAGAGTCTGTAATGGCACAAAGGGTTCCCACTCAGGGCTCGGCGCTGGCGCTGCATGGATTCAAGCTATGTCCTGCTGTCTCCAAATGGGATGTTTCTGCTCTGCAGTCCTCAGCAGGTGCCAGGAGGAGCTTGGCTTAAGTTCACTACTAGATCCAAGCCAGCCTTATGCATTTGTGCATTAAATGTGCAAGCTAACAAGCTCTCTTGGAGTTCAGTGTGCTGGGTGCATCTAAACTCTTTCTAGTAAGCAACCTGAGAACACGAGGTGAGGTTCAGAGACCTAGTCTGACTGCTCACAGCTTCCCCAGGCCTGGTGGTATTCACTAGCCCAAGGCCAGCTCAGAGAACCTGAGTAGATGTTCTATTCCTCACGGCATATCTGAAAGGCTGATTATACACAAACTCTCATAAAGAGCTGCTTTACATGACTGTAATGATGCTGAGCACACCTGTTCCACGCTGCCTCTAATACCGGGAGCAGTAGCGCAGACCTCAAAAGTGGCCAGTTTATCTCTGTGGTTGGTATGGGAGTCAATGCCTGGTCCTATACTGCCCTGGAGATGGAGGTTTCTAACACCCGAGCTTCTTCAGATGTAGCTATGCTGTGCTGTGCTGTCTGTCGAGAATCATGGTCAGAAATAAAGTAGCTATTTGAGGCACTCTGAGGCTGAACACTGCCTCAGTTTTAATATTAAGCGCAAAAGTGAGTACAGATAGCTTGTAATCAAGGGGGGCAGGGGATAAGGAATAAGAGATAACAGAAAGAAGCATGTCAAAAGTGTGTCTTCGCTCATGAGAGAGAGAAGTTTCTGTAGAGAAGGAGGAGAGGATGGGAGTAGGGAGGGTTCCCTGCTGTGAACCCTGGACTGTTGCTCTGTCTTTCCTGTTGATAGTAGTTTGATAGAAATGACTCAGGTACTAAACTGTGTGGTCTGTCCTCAAAGATAAATATCTTAGCACAGCTTAATGTCCTAGACAGGAATAAATGACACCTTCTGGACCTGCTGAATGCCCTAAGGAGAAGTATCTGACACCTTCTGTACTAATGAATGTTTGTGTGCTAAAGCATGCAATGACCCAGCGCAAGAGCAATTTAAAGTACTGTCACAGAGTAGTGGCTTCCTATGGCTTAGACCAGTGCCCTGTGTGTGGGAACAGGAATGTGGTGGTGTTAATATGCGTAAGATAATTGCAGTTCTCTACCATGTTTGGATCCCAAATGGCTACCTGCCATCCCATTGTCCAATGGCAACTCAAACTCAAATGATAACCTCACTAGGCATGCAAAGTAGGAAGACTCTTCCCCTCTTAGGGAGATAGTTACCTGAAATCTAGGACAGAATCTTTTTCTCTTGACTGCTTTTCAGAATCTAGGGTCTTAAATTTCAGTCTGGAGTCTGGTTAAATGCTTACCTAGATGAAATAGGGAGAGAGAAAAAATGAAATTGCTTTTTGTAGTTCAAAGCAAAGAATAAAGTTGTCTAGACTTACCCATTCTACTTAGCTTAAAGAGCAGTTGTTGCAGTGTAATGTCCTTTTGTTCAAGCTACCAGGTCTAAGAAACTAACAGCTCCAAGAAGGAAAGTTTTGCTTTAGATGGAGAAAAGCGGTTGGAATGTGTGGTAGAAAACTTCTAAATGCGTGTTTGTAGTTGAAAGTTGAAGAGTGGAATACTTTTAAATCAGAGAAAAAGGTGTGGTGTTTCAGGGTGGGCATTTTTGCCTTACAGAAATGTAAAACTTTCATGTTTATTGAAGTATCAAAACACATGGAAAGCAGAACTCGGTTGTCAGGCTCAGCAGGGATTCTAATGACTTCAATGTTTCAGTCTTACTTAATCTCTCCTAAATCAAGAGAAACAACTTGTTATGCTTCCATATAGTGTCAGCGGTTTTGGCCATGATTAGTGTGCTTGGTAGGCATCTTAATTTCTTCAGTAAATAATCATAAGCGACAAAAAATATCCTTTTTTTCCTCTACTGCTTTTCATATGCTACTTGTTAGGGAAAGTTAAATAATTTCGTTGCTTTCAGCCTGCTACAATAAGTTGTCATTATTGTCCTATATTGAATTCTATGATGTAATATTGTCATTGTTTCAGATTCTTCCTCTTCTCTGTGCAAGGCAGCCAAAGATGCACATGGATCTGAACTACCTTTGTTAAAATAATCAGTGAGGTTCAAGATGATTTATAGAAAACAGTGGGTGATCCCTCTTTGTTGGAGTGTCCTTTGTAATCCTAAGGATGGTGTGTCAGTGTGGTAGGGCAGTGAGTGGGCTGTAAAGAGCAAGGGTGCAGATGAGGTGATTCATAGAGTATTGAAACAGGTTGATTTCAAGTGAGGCTTTTCTAAGTTTAATTTCAGAATGCAGAGAAACAAACACTGTTGTAAGAATACATGAAATATTTGTTATTTTAAGTTTCATTTAAAGTGTTAAACCAGCATGAGACAGTTCTTGAGCTTGTCTCTATTTTCCCTTCTCTTGGAAAGTGCACTGCCTCATTTAACTTCCTGGCCCTAACAATAAAGACCTTGGAAAGACTTTTGTGTACCACCAGACAGATGATGCAAGGCATAAATACAGCCTTGGGAACATCTTTAGAGTCTTTCTTAGTGAAACCTGAACATAAAGGTTGATATTTTTAACTGGCAAAATTTCAATAGACTTGCATCACTGTTGGAGCCTAAGTGTATTTTTTTTTCTTGCTGTACTCTAAGTGATGTAATATGAAATGCTGTAAATTTCTCTCTCTCTTTTTTTTTCTTCCCTCCTGAGGTAGGGAAGAAAAGCACCCATCTGAGAGATGGTTTCAGCATTTTTTTTAGTGTGAAGGAGAATGATGACAATAACCTTCAGTTCAGATAATGATTCCCAGTTAATCATTATTTGTGAGAATGTGCTGTATTAAAAATTCTATGCTTTTGTGACATAATTTTCTATTGATTTAACAGTTGTCAAATTTAATTTGATATCTCTGTACCCTGCTAGCATATCTTGCTTTGAAAGGCCTCTTTTTCCTCATTAGTTGACTGTATCTTCAATTATATTTTTTTCTTCCTGCACAGGACTGTAATTCAGTTTATGACACTTTCTAGCAATCAGTGATAATCTAGTCAATTGTTAGATGCTGTTTGACAAATTTAAGTGAATTTCCCAGGTGACCTCTCGGGGAGCTCTGAAGCTGTGTTGCCTTCTAGCAACTGGACCCATAAATTATTTTTTGAGCAGAGTGAAAAGAAGAATTTGGTGAAGGTGTAAGGAGAAGTGTACTCAATTTCTTTGTTACAGGGAATACTTGCAGAGCTTTTACTGGAGGAAATATTTTGCTTTGTCACATTTTTCTTAGGATGAATTTACGCTGAGGGGTAACAGTATTATCCAGATGTTAGAAGAAAATGATAAGGCAGAAAAGTGAAAAATGCAAGAAGTGATGTAGTAGGAATTTATTTTTTTTTACTTAAAGGTCATCTACTTGTTCAAATCATTAATGCTTGACTAAGAAGCTTCTGCTCAAGTAAGCGTCATGTGAAAAACAATATTTAGTTGTACTTCTAAAGTGCAGATTCTAAAGGAAAGCAGATCACTGTTGTCTGTTCTCAGCATTTCTATATTGCTTTTCAGTTTGGTTGTTTAGATGTCAATAAATTGTTTTGCAGTTTCTAATTATTTAAAATTCTTAAAGGAAATATCCTTACATAGCAGATAATTTGTGAAACTGCATAGGACGGTGGCTAATTTGACACGTGTTAGTCTACCAGTAGTTTTTAAATAGGCCATAACAACCTCCAAAACCTTGACTAATTTCAGTATTTAATAAATAGTAATAATATTAATATTGTAATATTTAATTTTATTAATATTTAATAATAAATATAGTCAATAAATATATTTAATAAATATTAATAAATATATTAAGAGACTTCCTCAGAGTATCTGTCTCATGATTGGATTTGAAACTTGTATGGCTTTATTCTGTTAATGCCACTAATTTTGAGCGACCTTTTCCTTATTTTTGAGCTATCAACAGTGTGATTTTCATCACCACAAACTAATCAAAAAGAGTTTAATTTTTTTAATGCACTAAAAGTCTCCATAATATCTCTTTAAGGAGTGGGAAAAGACAATTATTGCCAGCTAGTTCAGAAATAAATTATCAAATGCTTATTTTCATGTATTATTTGTTCATTTATAGGTTAGCATCTGTCAGTATTTGAGAGCTAGAAAAATTGACTTAAAAAACCCAACTGTATACTTGCTGAAAATGGTGTATATACAGGCCTTTTAAAAGGGTTACCATTAAGAGTATTTTAATCCTGTGTGCTTATTAAACTGATTAAATTATGAGAGTGCATTATGTGGAATGTATTTGCACATGCAGCAATTCACTTTGTATGAATTACTCAAACTCTTGTGCTAGTCTCAGTTCGGGTGTGTAACCTGCAAGTGACTGACAGAGGAAAGTGTCCACACGAAATCCCTGGAAGACCTTCTTCCCCTAGTCACTTGGTTTGAAACCAACCCTTTACAAGAAGGAGTTGGTGACAGCGTGGTCCATGAAGAAGCACGGAAAGGTACCTCTGCAGAGAAGGTAAGCTGGCCAGAAGGATTAGAAAGCAAAACAAACCAAGAAAATGGGAGGATCTGTGCAGGGCTGGATCTGTAACTTTTAGAACTCTTGTGCATCTAAACAAGACAACTTGAATCAGCAGTGTGTGTGTCTTGTCCTCGCACTCAAAGCTTTTTTAATTTTAGGTTTTTGGTTTCTCTTTTAGGTGCTTAATGTTTTAAAGTGGAAAAATAGGGGTTTTTTTTTGGATTGAGATTTTTTTTTATCTAGAGTGGGTTCTTAGCCCCCACATTGGGAATTTCGTAGTGGTTTTAATTTCTTTAACTATGAACTGCTCCAGCTGTGTTAAAAAGTTTATGTAGATTTTTCTCAAAATGTAATCAAAACCAGAAATTGAGCTGGGGGTGGTGGTGGTGTGGAATTTAGCAACATTTATTCAAAATGCAAATCTCAACCCACCATGCTTAAATCATCAAATATTGAAGTCCCTTTTTTAAAGGCTTATTGCATTATTGAAAGAATCATATATTTCTGTTTCAGAGTATTGATCTATTTCATTTAATGTGAACTGAACGCACACGGCATGTGCACAACGGTCTGATATGTGTGGTTGTGCTGAACAGCGTGTATTGCAGAGTTCCTTATCCTTAAAAATATCACGCTGTAGGTATACAGTGGAGGTTTGCTTTTGTTAAGGTCAGCCGCTTGGGAGTTCTCAATTTGGTGAGTTGCGTAGGATGGTGCAGTGATTAGATGCCAAGTCACGATCCAGCGCTTTGAGCTAATTTTACTTCCACTGTGCTGCTTTTGAATTCAAAGCTCTTGTTACTGGCACTGTTATGTTGCAGACAGGAAAAGAGATCTCCTTTAGCTGCTCAGGGTTGCCCCGTGGTGCTGGGCTTCTCACGAGGGTCTGTGCCTTGCAGTGCAGCCTGCCCAGACCTGGGGACGCAGGTAGCGGCTTCTGAGTTCAGGCTCTAAGGATCCCAGCTGCTTCCCCAGTCGTTTAAGTGGATGACATGTATGTATACAGTAAAGGATAATCTCCTGCTCCATGCTTATGCTTGCTGCAGTCCTGAATCCAAAGTAGGCTCCTAAGGATGTGGGAACACTGAGCTGAAAGTCAAGTATTACTCTGAGCAGAGCAGATGCTGCTGAGCCATCTGAGTAAGTGCTGCACTGGTTCTGGATGCAGCCTTTCCTCCAGTGGGTTTTGAAACTAGTTGAGAACAACTTTCATACTTTGATACTTAAACACTTTGAAGAAAATTATACCTGAAGAAACTGTTACACAATGCTGAGCTAAAATTAGAGCTCTGTTCAACCCTAGAGATTATTTTTTGTTATGAGTTCGTTCCTATTTTGAGTTATTTTAATTCATACAGGCACAGTGGTATCAAATCGCTTGAAATAAATATAACTTGTAACCGTTGATCACCTCACCCTTTATTATTGGAGGAGGGATTGTTAGTGCTATCTAGTTTTAAAGCTGACACTAGTATTTGCTGCAAGCTAAATTTGTTTGAAAAACTTGAGCCAAAGTAATTCAGTCACTTCTGAAGATGATGACAGAGTAGAAGTTATTTAAAAAAGAAAGACTTTTTTTTTTTTATTTAGACACCTTTTTCTTTCTATCAAAGATTGCCATATCTGTGAACATTTGCCTATTATTGGCTGAGTTAAAGAACCTTCAATAAATTTTAGTTTGTCCATTTTCAGTAGCAGAGCATAAGCTGTAACAAATCCTGTGTCTACACCGAGCGTATCCTGTCATACCTGCATGTGTCTGAGAAAGCCTTCTTTATAATTAGAGTAATAAGCTGTTGAGGGCTGGCCAGATCTGGGTCTTGGCAGAAGAACTGGTGCTTTTGGGGGATAAGGAAGTTTTTCCTTTGGTTAATAATGTTGCTTGTCAGTAATTTAGAGGGATGAATAGCTGGTAATGTGGACGAGTAAGGAGATTTGGCAAGAAGGTGAATGGAGGCGCCGAGAGTCCAAGGAGCTGTGGAGCTGATGAAACTGGGACTGGGAATTGCTGGGCAAGAAGGAGATCCTTGGCTGGTCAGCAATCAGGGGAAAGTGCCTGACTCAGCACTGCAAAGGGCTGCCCCGTCTTGTAGCCTGGCCCCTTCTGCACTGTGTGGTATTTGGTGCTGCATCTCCTCCAAATCCTTAATGGTAATCTCATGCCTTAA
The DNA here is from genome assembly GCA_002844005.1 of Limosa lapponica baueri. Classification (NCBI taxonomy): domain Eukaryota; kingdom Metazoa; phylum Chordata; class Aves; order Charadriiformes; family Scolopacidae; genus Limosa; species Limosa lapponica. The sequence goes on from KZ505720.1 coordinate 437,631, forward strand.
ATAAATTGATGGTTTTGGAGGATTAATTTCAAAGTGACTGGTATAATGTCAGGACTCTGCTGCAGTTCAGCAGGATGTTCTTTTTTTTATAGTATGAACTTGGTTATATATGTTGTGTGTCCTGGGAAACATAAGAGCGTATGTGTGACAGGAGCTTCCTAGGATGGTGCTGGAGAGGACAGTGTTGGAGCACTCTTGAATGAAATAAAGTAATGCTGTCTTATGGATGCTGTCTACTGCAACAGCCCTCAAGTGAGGTATTTTAGAAAGCTAGCTGAGGGGACCACACAGTATAGATGTTTGAGCAGCTCAGTGCTTAGGCACCTGCATATTCCCTTCCTGTGAGCAGTACACGTCTGATGTGACAGATTTGGCAAAGAGACTAGGCCTGTGAAGTTGGGGGATAGGGAGAAAAGCTTGTTCGTGCACATGGATTTGGAGGATGGAAAGGATGAGTGGAAAGAGAGGAGATGCCAAGAGAAACTCTAAGGAACTGGAAAAGCTGACGCCTGATTAGCAGAGAACATGAGACAAGGTTAAGGAGTAGCAATATAAGAAGAGAGGACAAAAATGTACAAAAAGTTCATCTAGGCTGAAATGTACTTCTGAACAGTATCCATTACACAATTTCAAAGATTGACTCCAAGATTTTGGGGTCATCTTTCTGCTGCTGTGTAAGCCACTGCAAAAGCATAAGTTTTCTCTCCCACTGGTGGTGTTTTGCAGAAAGTAGTTCATTTTTTGATGTTTCTTCTCTTTAGATCACTTGTGCAGAGGTAAGGTCAGTGTTTAGATCATTTTTAACAGACCTAAAGTTCCCAACACTGCTTTTAAGCTGTGTCATTATTTATAATGATTTCATCTGATAGAAATTCTATCTCCAAAAATTTCTCTGAAAATCTGGTATGAAGGTATGAAAGAAATCAGAAAACCTAAATAGAAACATTAGAATAATTTTGCAAGAGCTTTGGTCTCATAATACATGTGCATATAATCATCACATGATAAGGCATGCTGAAGTTGATGTAATAAATCATCTGCTTATATAAGGAGCAGGGATGAAATCGCTGCTGGAAAATTTGATTTAATTACTGATATGCGTATAGAGATCAGCTTAAAGATAACCTGCCATATGCTGTATATGGAATTGGATGGTGGGGGAAGTGCGCATAGAAGGACGTGACAGGCATTCCCAGAGTGTTAAACATCAAAATCACTTTACAGGAACTCCTCCGTTCCCTACAACTGAATTCTCTATTGCTTCTAGCATGGATGACCCTGATTTTTCAGGTACCTACTGATAGTCTTACGGGTCTCTTTCTCACTCTTGTCTCCTGGAGTTAGTGCTTGCAGCTTCGCTGCTCCCCCAGCTTCCAGGCTTAGTGACAGCACTGTCATTGTGGTGCTGGTGGTTGCTCTGTCAGCTCTTTTCCTGCCAGTCAGTAGGGGTTTGCAACACACAAAACCCCAGTTTGCGCTGCCCTTCAGGAGAGCACAGAGCTTGGCAGCCTTAATCACCTGCCAGCTCACAAAAACATGTTGGGTTTTCCAACCTTGTAGCCAAGATCAAAATAATCTCTAGTGAAAGTTTGGTTTTGTAAGTGTTCCTCACCCCTCCTTTTGGCAAAAGCAATCCCTAGGCGTTGTGAGGGAAGAAATATGGGGTTTATTTTCTTCACGGCCTTAAGTTTTGCTGCTTATTAGAGAAGCCAGGTGGTTTCTGTGGATTGCTCACCTTCTCCACAGGTGGTGAAAATTAATTTGATGCCCTGTAGCTTTGGCAGGTGTTATCAATATATGTACTTGATGCAAAATGAAAATGTCTTACTGTCACTTTGCACAGACAGTGCTACAGACTGTGTTGTTATCAGTCAGTCTATCTCTTTTTCCAGTGTTTCAATACCCTAGTGCCTGAAGTAGCTGCATAAAATCCAGATGCATTTGTTGCTTGCCTCTGATATGTTAAAAGGGGAAGGGTATGCTCTGCAGTGATTTCAGTGAATGCAGCAGAATTTATTTGAATGGGAGGCTGATTTAAGACTGTCAGATATGTTGAACAGAAAGCACTCCTAACACGGGTACATTGCAGTGTTTGCTTAAAGAGGAGCATGACTTACCAGCAGTGGCCAGAATCTCCATGTATATTTAAAAATCACTGCCTGGTTTGAGCAGTGGATTGGGAACTGGGGTCAGAAGAATTGGGCTGGGGAGAGAGTGTGGAGTCCTGGTCCATGCAGAATGAGGGGGAGACAGAAAGCAGAACCAGATAAGCCTGGCAGGACCATGCAGAACAGAGTGAAGAACTAGTATCTGTTATTGTGATCTTGTCATCGCCTAAGTTATTTGTCTTTTGAAGCTTGTATAATTGTCATACTGGAATATATCATCTACAGCTACTCTGTAGCCCAAAGTCATTTTGGCTCTCATAGGTTGTGTAAAGTAAGAGCTGCTGTTTGACTGTGCCATGTTAAGTGGTGGTTTGAAGCTTGTAGAGTACTCTGTAAAATAGTCCTATACTTAAATTTTTATTTTTTCAAATAAATGAAGGTGCTTGGACTTCACTTTATGTGCACATATCTGAATTCTATTAACTTGCATATTAACGCATGAGCGATGAGGGAACATACACTTCAACTGACAGATACTGTTACTCTACTGTTTGATACCACCTAAATTAATCCAATCAGCATCATTTATCTGGTTACACTGAGGAGGTCAGGTCTTCCTAAGGCTGGCAGAAAATAGTGTGAGCTGTTTTAACCAAACTGCCCTCGGTGGTAGGTTTCAGTGTGTTAGTTCTCTTTCAATTTAAACAGAAAACCAGAACGACATCCTGAAATTATCAAAAGCTGACATTATTTTCTCAAGATTGTTTTTATGAAATGTGTAAGTCAAAATCAAAAACGTATGTTTTCTTAATGCAGATACCTTCATTGAGTTGGTAGTGCTGTAACTGCTGTGAAGGCACAATTCTTGAAACATCCTCAGGAACTGGAAGCTGAAAGTTTTCTACTGCATGCTTTAAACTTGAATCTCTATGTCAAAAAGAAAGTCCAGATATTCTTTAATTATTATTACTATTTTTTTTTATTTTGATCAGGTAGACATCTTGTCAGTGTTTAAAGTCAAAATAACATTAAACATTAATAATGCCACAGCTCTAACTTGCTGTGTGTTTTAAAATCTCTGTACTTCAAAGAGAGTCGATAGCGCTAAGTGTTAACCTCAATTGATATATGCCTATAAAGTCTTTTAGGGAACCTGCGGTGGCTATTTTTTATCTTACGCTATTTTTTTTTTTCATCCTTTAAGCTGTTCGAATGCCAGTTTCCTTATTGGCTTTGTCAATAGTATACGCTTCATCTCTTGCTGTTTATAGGATTTTGAGAGTAAAAGTAAGTTTTACAAATTGTTTGCTACTTGTCATCCTTGCCTGGGTATTATTATTTTCATAAAGGAGAACTGTGCACACTAGCACTGTGCTGATAGATTATCCTAGATAGACTACAACACTGGGGTAACAGTTGGAAAAAAAATATCTAATTTGCACTTGAAAAACAGTTCCACAGCAACGTTGGAATTAAATATACTTTTGACTTTATTTACTGGATTACTATAGGATGTCTTCAAGTCCCCAGTCTTTGCTTTTACATAATCATCCTTTAGGTATTTATTGCTTTTGTGTTCTTCATAATAAACTTTACTGTTCTTTAAAGAAAAATGAAATAGTAGCTAAAATAATTAATATTTAAACTGATTAGTTTTAGATTTAAGTCTTTTTTTCAAACAAAACCCCCTAAAGCTTAGCAAAGTAAAAACAGATCTTTATTTCTGTATTTGTAGAAAAGAATTGCTAAAAGCTTATTTACCAAGTCAGGAGGTGGCCTGCCTGAATAATGTCTTATTTGAGATAAAAAATAAATGTTTTCAGTTTTTTGAGGCTAATTAATTTTTTGTAACAGGCTCTGTTTGCTAAGGTAGTTTCCAAATAGGTTTTACAGAATTCCAGTAAGACTTGGGATTGTTATGACTTGGCGCTTCACCTATCACAGCTCCTGAACTATCCTGAACATTCCTGCTCTGATAATAGTGTAGTTTCTCTGTCTATCTGGGTATGCTTTCAGGAAAGATGAATTATATATATTGATATCCACAGACCATATAGTATAACTAAAATAAATAGCTTTGATTAAGCTTCCAAGACTGACTTTTCCAGTAAATAATGAAGTTAGACATGAAGGTTGTTGGGAAGAAGGGCAAGTGTAACTCATTGGAACTAGGAGCTTTATTAGTATGCTCATTACAGATGGAAAAGTAAACTAGGCGATCATGTGATGACAGATATTAAAGCTTTAACAGGGTATATTCACAGATCCCTTCTGTATCATGATTTTCTTTGTGTGTCAAAATAGTGACTGACACTAGTATATTGAATAAAACAAACATCAGTTTCAGTCATGTCATTAGAAGTCCTTCAAACACAGACGCCTCACTTTCTAAGATCACATTCGTTTCCTATATATTACAAGCTCATTAAATTTTGAGCCTTGAGGCTGCATTTGTTACATGCATGTTATCTGCTCTTTTGGAGGGGAACATAGCACATTTCTGTTACCTCAGCCACCTGCTGGAAATGCATTGAGTTCCTGGCCATAGCCATTTGGAATCCAGCACTGCAGGCTCTTGTACAAGCAGAACCTGTCCTAAGGTTGGAGATCTCCACCGAGTTTGTAAAACAGGTAGCTGTTTTACAATTCCATATATGGCATACAATTTGGTAAGCAAAAAGTGCTTAAAATGATTACAATTAAATATAGAAATGATATGTAAACTATATTCCTCCTCCTCCAGTTGAATAGTAAAATAATTTGAGTCCCCCACAATAATACCTTTGGAGTCATGTCATACACTTCTAATGAAAGGAGGAGACTGTTACTGCAGAGGTATTACCTGGCCTCAGGAGTTAATCCAACAAGCTGTACTTGTTAGTGTCAGAGTTATGGCTGTACCATTTTTCCAGCTGCTCCAGCTCTGTCTCTGCAGCCGTTCTAGCTGAGGCTGATCCAAACCAGATTTGCTGTACAGAAGGCATATAGTAAGTAACTGAACTAGACAGTTGGTAACTCCAGCCTCCTAGGTGGAGAAATGATTCCAAACGCTTTTCTTCTCCGGCTGCTAGGAAAGAGAGAGGGGCATCTACTGCTCATCAGCTGTTAGATACCAGCGAAACAGGCTTCTGCAAAGGTCAAGTTCTTAGGAGGAAGAACCTTAGGTCAGGTTCTTCTAGGCCACTTTTGTTTTGGTGGTGGTTTTGTGTGTGTGTGTGTGTTCTTGGGTTTGGTTTGGTTTTTTGGTTTGGTTTTTTTTTTTAAGGCCTGTAGGAAGTCATTTGACAAATGTGTGAAGTATGGGAAAAAACCACACTATAAAGGGTACAACTTCTCTGGATGTTTTTAAGCAGTAGTAAAGCCCATTTTTGTATGTGTGTGAATATTTCATCTCTTAATGTACGCAACACAAAATCGTGCAGTGCATGCAAATAAAAATCTGAGCCTGCTGTGAGTCTGGATGTGTGGGAATTTGGCTATAATGAATCTGATGTTAATTAATAAAAATTCCATAGTAAAATATTTTAATAATGACTTTATATGAATCATACCTTCACTTTCTGTCTTTTTTGTATAGCTTGTTATATCCTACTACTTTTTCTCTCCACCACTAGTATTTGCATACTGTATTTTCTTGCTGAAACTATTTTTTGAGTGTGTTAACTTTGTTGTTGAGTTCAGCTCTATTGCCATATAGCTTACTGTCTTTAAAGAAAATACAAATAGTTCCATGTTCTGCTTTTGCAGAGATGAAGAAGCCATTATGCTTGTGTGGCTACTACTTAACACTCTTTCAGTGGCTATCCTAAAAATGATTTATTTATTCTATTCATGCAACACAAGTTCAGAGAAGGTAGCTGCTACACTAAGTCATTCGACAGCTCTCAAAATATTGATACCATGTAGTCTTTCTGCAGATGTGGTGGCACATTGAGAGACAATACTTTGAAATCGGGAGTGAAATTACAAAGAAAAATACTAAATGTCCATTTTCGATAAGTTATACCAAATTATTCAAATGTATTTAAAATCACGTGCAGTTTAGACTGCAGGAATGAATGGTTTAAAGCTTTTGAATTATTATTATTTTTTTTTCATCTCCATATCAAGAGTTGAAATTCCTTCCAGATCAGTAGTCATCAAAATTAATTTATTTATCGGATGATTGACAAAAAGACTTTTTAAAATTGAGACCTTAAAGTCCTAATCATACAGTATGAAAGGCTCTGCCATAGTGGAAAACTTGCAATTTTTTAAGAACCTAAACCTGAAGGCGGTGTTGTGTGTGATGAGCACAGATGTTCATGGTTTAGCCTTAGAAATAGAAACCAGGTTTGAAGTGAAAGTTCAGGGAGGATGATGCCCAGAAATGCATTTATATGCAATGTGTAATTTTTCCCTTTAATATCATAGAATCATAGAGCAGTTTGGGTTGGAAGGGACCTCAAAGATTGAGTTCCAGCCCCCAAAATGGGCAAATGCATCAAAATAGCAAAATGAGGGCTTTCTACATGACAGCAACTCTGCCAAGTCTGGGTGTGCATGTGTGCACACCGGTATCATGCAGAGTTGCTCAGTTTATAACACTGCCCTTTCCCACTCTGTTCTGCACCAGTTGCTAATGTAGGTGGTGCCTTGAGGGCCCTACTCTGAGGCCAGCAGCGTGTAGCTACGAAGAGCTGGGCCAGAGGAAGACTGAGACGGAATCAGGAGGTGTCTCCATCTGTTTTTCTATTCAGACTCTGCTTTACTGCTGGATGCTGCTCTTTTGAGTGGAGCTCTTAAGTTTGAAACTTACTGCAAGAATTATTACAGATTTTTGCCTTTTCTGACAAACAGCCATGACATGGCAATACTGGAGGAGAGACTTGAGATAAAATATTCTTTTTCAAAGTAGATTCAAGCCCACATCTTTTATTTCTGAGGAAGATCCCTATTCATCATGTTTTAGGATCTTTGGACAGCAAGGACAAAGGAGCAGAAAAGAGAATCTTTTTTTATTTGAATATGTTCCTCAGATGTGATCTGCAGGGGGAAGAGAGTATCTTCTCTGTCTCTCTACAGACGCTGTGCTACTGAGGGCAAAATGCTGGGGTAAGCCATAGCCAGTCCTGCCCTCTGTAAAGGAGAAAGCACTGCCGTGTAGCACTCTGCCTGTCATGTCAAAGAAAATCACAGCTGTGCCAGAGCTTTGGGGAGCCCTGTCTTTTTGTGTGCTAGGCATACTCTGTGTGTACCTACTGAAAACAGCCCTTTAGGAGTTTCAGGTGGATTAAATTAGTTTCAAGTTGTCAGTCAAGATGCTGGCAAATTCAAGCAGAGCTGCTAAATTATTTCAAACTGTTACAGAGAAAGAATGGTAGATAGCTAGAGAGCCTTCAAGTAAAGCCTAAGATACTGATGAATTTGTGTGGTTTTAGGTGTGATGGGAGGTAAAGTTGGACAGAGGAACATCAGGAGTGGAATGAGGCCCTGTTCCAGTCAGATCCTCTTTGGGTAGTGCAGCCTCAGGTATAGTGCGTGTATCACAGGCAGAAGTTCAATCAATACATGTCATACCAAGAAGAAGAAAATTCTGGGGCAGCTGAAGCATCCCAAAAGATTTCTGCTAACAAAGAAGACTCACTGTATTTTATTTTCTTTTCCTCCCCTTGAGCATGAATTGAAAACTGCATATGCCAGAATCCTGATTCTGTTTTTTGTTTGCTTGTTTGGATGGTTGGGTGTTCTGGTTTTGTTTTCCTGTTTGGTTGGTTTTGTTTTTTTACCAGGATCAAGATTCTAACCACGCTTTGTAGCTGTCATCTTCGTCCTTTTATTCTTTTCCCTTTCTCCCTCAGGCTTGATTCTGTTCAATCTCTTTTTGTGTTATTGCTGTAAATTCATTTAGGCTATGCACTAGATGTGTTTAGGGAGGTATTTAGGTTTTTTTGTAGTTACCTACAGACAGTACAGCATCAGCAAATCTATTTTGTTCCTGAAGCTGCAATTGTTTTTTGAGTTGAGAAATCTCCTGATCCTGGGGTTAGGAGGTGTACATTCTTGTACACTTACACTGCTTCTCTTTGCCCCGTGTATTTAAACTGCTTTAGTCATCCAGCAGTCAAGGACACTCGTGCACAAAGAGGAAGGGCAAAGCATTTGTTCCTTTATGAAAACAGCTGGAGAATAGTACTAGAGAAAGTCTTCGTATAATTAAAGTTAATGCTGTGAATCTTATTATGGAACATCCTCATCAAAAAGTAACATGTGAGCAGACAGAAAGCCCATGTACTTGAATCTATGGCAATACTAAGCAGTGCGTGCTATAGCTGGTAAAAAGTGAATGAACCTTGAGTTATTTGAAGAGAACTCTTCTCAGTCTGCTGTGCTGGAGTCACTTCTAGGAAACCTCGCTCTCCTTGACAACTTCTCTTGTGTGATAAACAGCTTATACGCCTTATGTGTGGGAACAGAGTCTCTCCCTGTAAGAGATTCAGAGAAGTTGAACCAGTATGAGCCTGCATCCCCAAAGTGTTCAAGAAGTAGCTGGCAGATAGCCAGCTCTGGCTGGTACAATGAACATCAAGCAAATGTAGAAAGGAGACAGAGAAGTCAAAGAATGATAATCAGGACATACATGCTACAATGATTTTAGAACAAAAATAATAGATTGTTCAAGTGTAGTTTAAGATTACTTAACCTGCTTTGCCTACCATAAGCGGTTGGTGACTATAGTAAGGAATAACTGGCTATGTTCTGGTTTAGAACATTCTTGCACAAGTGTTTAGGAAAAAGCAAAAGGAATAAATTATTACTGAGGAGGCAACAGCGATGGATTTAATTCAAGTAAGTCCATTAAATTTCAGTGCTAACGCATAAAACCGGTAGAAGCAGTTATGGTGATGTTTTAAAGTAAATAAATTTTAAAATCCTTGGAGGATCCTGATCTCAATTTTCACTTCATAGTAGCACTTAACTTACTAGCTACTCTTTAAAATTCACCTCCCAACTAAAATACTTGGAATGACTTTTTGGGAGGAGAATACACAGGTGACAGTGAACAGTCGTCTTCTATATCTTGATGTATCTGTGAAGCTGTGTTTTTGAAATGTTATCTGCACTTTGAAGTCTTTTCAGAATCCTTAATCCTGAAGATGTTTTTCATAAAGAAACTGGAAACTATATGGATCTAACTTTTGAACACAAAATTATAATCCCAGAAAACTTTACTGGTAAAGTAATGGAAATTGAAGCTGGAAAATTAAAAAGAAAAAATTCAGTTTGCCTATGCAAACTTGAGAAAAATAATGACAGATGATTCTATCAAAACAGGTACAGGGAACGAAGCTAAATCAAGGCTATGCATTCCCTAAATTGCCATATGTGTGGAAACGGAAGTATTTTCCCTCCTGCTTTTCAAACAAAGAAACATTAGTAATAATAAAAAAAACTGTCAAGCTGCCTAGTTAGTATAGTAGACCTACTCTTGGTCCTTTTGTGACCAAGAGAAATACTGTCCTAGTCAGGTGGACGTGTCAGAAGACTTAATGGAGGTAATGATATATCCAGTCGTACCTTTCAATACATAGGTCTTTACTCTAAAAATAATATTTATGTGACTTCAGTTGTAGTTGTTAGGATACAGAAACTTTTAAAACATTTCGCGTCCAAAACAACAGGTAAAACAACCAGCTCATTTTATTATAGTACTATGATAGTGAGTTTTCTAGCTTCTTCACCGTGCTGACCTAACTGCACAAGGATCTTTCGTCTTGAGTTTGTGTCTTCCTGTGCTGCGTCACTGGGTACTTGTTGTGAACCATGCTGTCTTGCTCAAGTTACAGATCCCATACCTGTTTGCCCAGACTGACCTACCATAGTCAGAGGCCAGCGTCTGGGGTTAAAGTCTACAAGGAGATTAGCTGTTGAGCTCCTTGAAGATCTCAGCTGAGTATTACACTTGGTAAATTTTGATGGGAGTATGACTTTGACCTTAGAAAGCATAAATGATTTGTGGCGTTTCCTGAGTATTGTCTTATGTCTGTAAGGAGTTGAGGACATTTGAAAAGGAAAGCCAAAAAATGTGTGGAAAAAAGAGATGGATGAATAATCAGTATTATCGGCCAGTTGCTAGATATTTTTCAGAATGTTTTTCCTCTTTTCTAACAAGGAGATCTCAAAGTAAGGAATTGTGCGCTACGTGGGCACATCACAGTTATTTTCTGCTTAAACAGTTCAATAGGTTAAAAAGTAGTTTTTTTAATATGTAAATTTTGCAGTAAGACATCCCTAATGGTTATATTAGTTTAAAGGCTTCCTGAGGCTAAAATGGTAATAAGATGTAAAACAAGATGCCACAGGTAATATTATGATTACAAAAAAAGTGCTTATCTCAGTGAACATTTTCAGAGGCAGACATGATTATTTCTGTTGAGGAAAAAATAGCTGCTATGACTGAAAAGCTTCTCCTAATAAAAATGTATTGAGAGGTTAGAGAACCAGTTCAAAGGCTTCTTTTTAAGGCTCAATCACAAAGAGTCTGTTTTATTGTGGTAGCTGCCGTCCTGACAGTCAAGTGACAGATTTTGCTATGGGTTTTGAGCTGTCCATTAAATATAGCACCTCCATTTTTTGAATGTTTTGAGTAGCCCACTGAGTAGCTACCGGCTGAAAAGTAGGAGTCACAGTGGGAAACTGAAGGGGAACAGGCCTCTGGAGCACTTAGTGTTTAATGGATCTACAGCTGTAGTGAAGCAGTGTGCAGAAATAATTCTAATTAGGCTTGGGCAATCAGATGACAAAATGAGCCCTGCCCTTCTGTCATTCAGCTACAAAATTCAGAAAACAATTCTGCTCAAACCTAGTTAAAAAAGCAAGCCACATTTCAACTGGTTATATTTTAGCTAATTTCTTGATACAGCGTGCTTCCAAAGGCAGAGGGGGGTAAATAGCTAAGCTACTGGACAAAATTGCCTTTTTCATCTGGGACTTCATTTTGGAAGGAATGATCAAACCCATGAAAATAGCGATTTTGAGAATTGAGCTTTTAGAAGAATTAGATGTTACTAAATAAAAATAATAGATTAATATTGTGCCACGTTTGTGGCATGGTAAGTAGCTTATTTATACTTCCATGTCAGCTGTTGTCATTAGAATATACAGTTGTAAATGTGCAATTAAAGAGCAATAGCTTTGAATGGCAGAGGTTTTTCCTAATCAATGCTATTATTTGATGATAAATCTTCACATCAAAAATAAACTGTCTGTAATTGTAGCTGAGAAGGCTAAAAATCTTAAAGAAATAGAAATTAAGTCCTTTGCAGCTCTAGAAGCATGATACATGTGTGAAGTGGGAGCTCAATTAAGATATTCTGGTTCTATTTTGGCAAGTTTAAGAGGTCAGGTGGATGCAGTTATTACTGAACCTTACTAGCAATCTGCTTTGAAGTAGATTCTTAAGTAGAGATTGTGCTTTTGTGAAGAAAAGCATTGTTCTAATAAGCCCTGAGAACAGAATAGGTTTCAAAGGAGCAGATGAGGTTATTGTTCTGAACTAATGCTGGTGCTAATAAATGCTGACAGAATTCTTACTGCTACCTATAAAAAGATGCAAGCCACCTAAAGTTAGAAGCGTTTCAACTGGACTTCAAAAAAAAAAAAAAAAAGAAAAAAAAGTCCAAATGTGTGGTAGAACAGAAATGAAAAGTTTACAGTAGGGTTGCTTTCTTTAGGAGTTGAAAGAAAACTAGTGTTCTGTACCAGTGTTGCTTCGAGGTAGTTTCTTGGAAAGCCAGGGTGGTCCAGATGTTCACGTGCTGTGTATGAAATTGGTGGCTTTAATGCTGTGGGCAAAAACATTCATCTCTTCTAAAATGTTTTCATTTATTTCTCGGTGTGTTTAAATTTTCTTTCTTGTACTGAAATGTCAGCACTCAGCACAAGTACTAGCTTTTGCAATGATCTGCCTCTTAGACACCGTCAATGGAGACCAGAGGATTGCCCCACTGGCAAGTCATCAAGTAGAATGAATATAAAGGAAAAATGAAACTAGTCCTCTAAGTTAAGAGTCGCAGGTAGTTGCTTAGGGAGAAACTGTGGAATAAGGCAAGATCTGGATAAAAATCTTAGTTGATTTTACTGCTGCTGTTTGTGCACTGTGTGTAATGAAAAGGAACTACATATTTTTCTTTCTTTTGTTGATAGAAACCAATTACTCTTAAACAAACAAATGAAAAAATACCTTAATATAATGAGCATCATTTTACTAAAAGGTTCATGCAGCTAAGCAGATTTAGCTCTGCTTTTAAATAAATACAGGGAAATGTTTAACCCCTATTGTATGGCCACAAAGCCTGTGCTGACCACACAGAAGCTTGGGAGGGCCAAAGACAAAGCAATGGGCTTCTGGAAACGGCTCCTCTTGTATGTGCTTCTGCACACAGTCCAACAACAGCAGGGCTTAACAGCAGAGTTTTGTCAAGATTACAACATGAAGGGGAGCACGTTACAAATTCTTACCTCTCACTAACAAAAGGAAATGAGGGGGGGGGGGGAAAACCACAACAAAAAATAACAACCAAACCAAAAAGGGAAGAGGACTGTATAGCTATATGCACAAGGTAATGGCTGATTTCCCTTTTCTATTCTGATTCTTCTCAATCACTTACATAATTGATATTTGTGTACCTTAGTTAGTTTGATTTACTGGAATGAAGTAACATGAGGAAATGTAGTTTATACCTCTGAAGAGGAGGATAAACCTATTCTATGTAACTTCCTGAAATATTTGACTTAACAGTCTAGGAATTGAAATCAAGGCAGTTATAATTTGTATCCATGGAGGAAGGGCATGACTTTGCAACATGTTAAAGATCAGATGAAATGTATATTCTGTTTTGTTTATTATAGTGTGTAAAATTAAGGTATTGTTCTTACAGGTATTAATATAATCTAGGCTGGACTACTTGTTTTAGGAGATGCCTTCATGAGGATGTGTATAAGAGAAGTGAAAAACTGAACAGTTATTCTTGGTGTATTTCCAAGATATATTTTTCCATTATTACTTTGTCAGAATCATCTGGGGTTGAGCACCACCAGAAATAAGATAGATATGACAGAAAGATGGATCACTGCCCTCATCATCCAACAGAGTAGTTTCTCTTTTTCCAAGGGCTCCTCATCACTCCTTTGTTCTGAAAGAAGAAACGACATGAGAGTGAATAATGGAGCTCTGCAGTACTGGATTGCATAAAACTGCGCTTAAATACTCTAAATAAATTCTGTATGTCACAAAGCAAATATTTTTCCAGGTCCCTTGAAAATCTTTTGCATTAAATAACTTTCTGCAGTATCATAAAGTAAAAGAAAACTGAATTATATATATATGTATGTATATAGTTATATTATTAGTTTTAGGAGAAAGCTGCATATTGTCTCATTCTGTTGCTTTTTAGGGTTACGTTAAGAACATTTAAGTGTCTTAACTTTTTAATCGATATTTTGAGTACGTTTTATATAAAACCATTTGGCCAGTCAGATTCTAAAATAAAAATGGAATTTTTGTATTTTGAATTTTTTACATAGTTATGTATTACAATCTATGTATTTTTCATTCAAAATTTTTCTTCTCTGAAGTCTGTCAATGCTATTAGTAGAAAAGCTTCTAAAGCAACAGTACTATGTAAATTTTAGTTCTTTCACAATTTTTTAAATTATTAAGTACACAGTAAGCATAATGCCAGGTGCGGAAAAGTAAGAAGTGTGCTTTACATTTCCAAAACATGCTAGCAGCCAAACTCATGTACAGAAAATCAGAAATTACATAGCCTAAATACATCTAATAAATTTTAAGCCATGTTTCGTCTAATCTATAGACTTTTTTTTTACCATATTTTTCAATTTTTTTTTTCCCTCCCCCTTGATTTTTTTTTTTTTTTTTTAAATTTATGCTGTCTCACTCACAATTTTCCTGTAATGGTAAAAATGTTTGTCTTGCTTTGGAAACCAGACATCTGGTTATTAATTTACATTTTTGGATATGATGATTTCCTGGCTCTAGAATGAAATATATGGAGTTTTACCAGTTGACTCTTATAAGGTCATGCTGCCAAGCCATTCAAAGGATCCTCTCCATGCACTTAGCACTGTGAATAAGAATACAAACTTAAAAAACCCCTGAGATTGCTTCTGTACTTCTTTGTTGGATCTAAGTTGATTTTTGGATGTACAGGTGCTCTTCTGTACACGACTTCCAGTTTTCCTCATTATGATTTCCTTGGAGTTTCAAGCTTTTGTTAAGCTCCTTCCTAAGAGACTATTGGAGAAAATAAATAACGTCACAGCAAAAGAATCTGATCATGAACTGTAAACACAGATGTCAAGAAGAACTATAGCAAATATTTATTTTTGGAGCAGCATGTGTGTACCCCAGGCATCCAAAGAGATTGATATTCTGACCATTTCTTACCCAGCAATTGAAAACAGTTTGACTGTAGTACAGTTTCTTGTTTCCCAATAAAACCCTGAAAATTGTAATTCGTTATAGTATGTCCCAAACCATATGTATTATTACATAACCGTGTTTACTTCAAAAAAATGAGTTTTAGAAGTCTGGGAAGGATTACCCGCAGTGTCAACAGAGCTATGGTTTTCTGCTGTATGTGAGGTCTTACACAAGCCATCTCTGGGTTTAAGATCACACCTAACTTTTAGACATAGCCCTTGAGGCTACAGCTGTTGTTACTGGTAATAACAGCAACACAGGGACAAATTCCTGTCATCAAGGAAGGCTAACTGATAAGGTTTGGTCTGTCTCTACATTTTACTGCTGAGGGTGTTGGGGTTTTTCAGCCTGGAGAAAAGAAGGCTCCAGGGAGACCTTTATAGCGGCCTTCGGGTACCTAAAAGTGGCCTACAGGAAAGATGGGGAAGGGACTCTTTTCAGGGAGCGTAGCGATAGGACAAGGGATTTTAAACTGAAAGAGCATAGGTTTAGATTAGATATTAGGAAGAAATTCTTTACTGTGAGAGTGGTGAGGTGCTAGAACAGGTTGCCCAGGGAAGTTGTGGAGGCCCCATCCCTGGAAGTGTTCAAGACCAGGCTGGATGGGGCTTTGAGCAATCTGATCTAGTGGCAGGTGTCCCATCCAACCCCCAGGGCGGTGGGAACTAGATGATCTTTAAGGTCCCTTCCAACCCAAACTGTTCTATGATCTCAAGTGTGCTCTGGTTTTGTCTTGGAGACAGTGAGTTGTGTGAATAGCAGGGTAGGTGTAGCCACTACTTCTATATAAAAGAATACATGTGATCATTGTTATACTCAAGTGATTTGATCAATTAGGAGTTGCATTCAGAACTGCTACATGCATGCAAGTTCTATGTTGACTTTGGCTCATCAACGTCCTGTTGGTTTGCAGGCAGCTGTTCCAGCTGAATTTGAGTGCCCGAATAAAGATGAAGTCAATGAAGTGAATTACCAAAGTAGATTTCACCCTAGGGAAATAAATTTTATGTACCAAACTCCCAAAGTTATAAAGATAATATATTCTTTCTGGTGCTTTATTATGTAAGGCCAACAAGTTGATTTGAAAGTGCATGAAATTGACTGGATATGGACCTGTTGGAACAGGTCCAGCGGAGGGCTACAAAGATGGTCAGAGGGATGGAGCACCTCTCCTATGAAAACAGGCTGAGAGAGCTAGGATTGTTCAGCCTGGAGAAGAGAAGGCTCTGGGGAGACCTTATAGCAGCCTTCCAATATCTGAAGGGAGCCTACAGGAGAGCTGGCAAGGGACTCTTTGTTAGGAAGTGTAGTGACAGAACAAAGGGTAATAGTTTTAGGTTGGAAGAGGGGAGATTTAGATTGGATACCAGAAAGAAATTCGTTACTGTGAGGGTGCTGAGACACTGGCACAGGTTGCCCAGGGAAGTTGTGGATGCCCCATCCCTGGAAGTGTTCAAGGCCAGGCTGGATGGGGTTTTGAGCAACCTGGTCTAGTGGGAGGTGTCCCAGCCCATGGCAGGGGGGTTGGAACTTGATGATCTTTAAGGTCCCTTCCAACTCCAACCATTCTATGATTCTATGAAAAAGAGCAATTTATGAGAATTGCTGTTTGTTACTGGAAGAAACAGCTACAAGAGAGTTCTGATCAACAGTTAGGGTTTTGCCAATTAGCAGACCAAGTGAACAATAAAAAGGCATTTTAAAGTATACTGAAAGAAATTGTACGGTTGTGTTATTGGTGGGAAATTAAACCAATCTTGCTGTATCACTAGTAAGTTGAGATTTTGCAGTCTCTCCTGTTTTACCTTACAAAATAGTGGTAATCTTGCACTTACAAGTAAATGGTGAACTTTAATTACTTTTCTACAGATGAAATATATACTTCTATGTACAGTATGTAAAATAACAGGTGCTGCAGTGATGTAAATCTGTTGCTATTAGCTTCACTTCATCATGAGTTCACTGAGATAAGGACTACATATAGTGGCAAGCATAGCTGAGCTTGTAGATGAGCAACATGTACTGTAAAATTAAAAGACTGTAAGGGAAATCCTCAGATATTTTTTGAAGCTCACTTTGAAAATATATGACCCTACTTGAACCTTGCTTGCTTGAAAGTAAACTCCACACATGCATTACCATGGAAAAAACCATGAAATATGTTTAAAATGGGGTGTTCTTAACGAAGAGTAAAAGAAGAGAGGAACTGGGTGCATAGTTCTCGTGAATGAATGAAGAAAATAGTATCTGAATTCAAAACTTCTCCTGCTGTTTCCTCTTTCTTTGTATTGTGCTTTCAATTTGGGGGCATTGGGTGGAGGAAGGGATGTTGTCTGTCCCATCCATCAGCTAGAATTTAGGATATTCTCCTAGAAAGTGAGAGATCAGGCAGTTTGCTAATTGACTATGAGCCCAGCTCTCTCTCTTTCTGGGTAAGTGCTGTGACCAAGGGCTTTACCTGCTGTAGGCGCTTGCTCTCAGCAGCTGTGACCTCTTCCAGCAGATGTCTTTTTAGAAGATTGGACATCAGTATCCCAAAGAGCACTAAGTGTTTGGTCCTGAGGAGGGAGAGATACCCAGTGGGTCTAAAGTTACTGAACGTTAGAGATATGTAGTTAGGCTTTCCTGTTGGCTTGTTCAAGCTTTGCAAAGCGCCGACTGTTTTTCACTGACGATACAGCAAACCTGAGTAATATTATGGGTGGTATGGTCTGATGTGATGTGACCAGCTATATTATTTTGGAGAGCTAAATGCAAAATCTGATTTTGAAACCTAGGGAACTTCTTTTTTTCATAACGCTTCTTATTTTTTCTTCAGCCTAACACATATAAATTAGTTCCTATTAAAATGCTATTTCACTTGACTTAACTGGATTTAGTGTTGTAGCTATATCAAGACGTATCTGATGTATTTGTTGTAGTTTAACAGTAAATGGAATTATTAGCCTCTATAAATATTTCAGGTTGTATATTATTTTTCCAGGCAAAGCAGTAAGACAAAGACCTGTGATACAGAGGATAAGAAAGAAGGAAAATTAAAGAGATAGACCATCTTGCTCTGAAGCTATTTGTAGAAAGGTAAGATAATTTGTTTTCCTTTAAATTTTAATTTCCCATGCTAACTGGGGAAAAAAAAGCTACTGGCATTAAGTTTCTATCTGTTAAGTTTCCCCTTTTCTTTTCAGTTTCTATTGAGTACTATCAAGGTAGTCATATAACGTTCTGCGTTTACCTGCATTTCCATGTTTGTTTGAGTTAACAGTTTGATTAATATAATTTTTAAAATGTCAGTTCAGCTTTTAACTGAAGGGCTTATATCAAATATGTTAACTATAAAAGCAGCTAAAAGTATCTCATAGCTTCACATAATTGAAGGTAGGCTTAATCATTTCTGATGTTCCGCACTGGAGAGAACAGGAGGACAAGTCAACTAGTAAAAAAGTGAGTCTGGAAAAACAGACTTAGAAGGAACTTGAGATATTTTTGCAGCAAAAAAATGGATTTTTTTTTTTATTTTTTTTTTTTATCCTAGTATAGATCACAGATTTAGTGATGGGGACATTCTGAATTATTCATTCTCATGCTTTAGGTCCTAAGGTTAAAATGCCTGTTTTGGAAGTTTTGAAGCAAGCTTTGATTTTTCTTTTTTCAATCCTTCTTCAACCCCTCCCTGTTCTTGTATTTGAACTGCATAAATCTTTCAGCATAAGAACAGAGATAGCCTTACTTGAAGTCAGTAGTAGCTGCTGAATAGTCATCTGTGTTTTAATATCTGATTTTTTTTTTTTAATGAAAAATCTGATTTGGGGGTTTTGAATACAGTATTGTGCACAGTCTACTAGAACAGACCTTTTCTATCTTTTATAGTGTGTAGGCGTGGATAACTGCACAGTGTTTTATCCCTTATTTATGTGTTTAAGCAAACAGAGCATCTGAAAGCACCAATAATATGTTCTAAATAAAAGGGACAAGATGAACACTGAAACATTATGAACTGTATGCTGGTGGTGTTACTAAAAATAACATTTAGTGCATCCTTTCCCTGCAAAGAAGATTTTTTTTTTAAATTTTTCTGAGATCTCTTGTGAAATGGTTCCTGTGTTAGTCACTCAAGAGTTAAATGTAGCTTTGGATAAAGAGAACTGTTACTGTAAGGTTTTTAAACTAGACTGCTCTGAAAAAAAGATAACCATTGAAGACTCTGAAAGACTTCTTGGATGTTAACCAAGTTAAGGAAGCTCTGAGGTTCTTTGGCTTTGCTGCTGGCTGCTCTCGCTCACCAGGATCCTGGCACCCTATCACTGTGCCCTCATTGCCTCCATAGCTCCAGTTCTCCTGTCAGGGAATGCCACCATACAATAGGTCCCCTGGGGCTACTTGGATGAGTGACAACCAACCAGCTCCAAAGTGACAACTGTTTGAATGTCTAATTGGGTCAGTGCACAGGTGCCTGCTACTCATGAGTGAGACGTTCTAGCTTTTCTCTGTGATGTTCTCTTGGTTCCTCTCATTTTTCCTACAGTTGTAAAACAAAACTGTCAATATGTTGATGTGAGAGAACAGGCATTATGAAAGAAGAAGGATGTTTTCCCATTAGCCCATTTTGGTTAAACTAGCTGTACTGCTTGAGTACTGACTGGAGGGGAGGCAAAGAAATCCATTACAGTGATGGATGTTTGCTGATACAAATGGACATTGTAATAGACAATAAAGTGTTTTATTTGACTGTAGAAAATGAATACATTGTCTTAATCTCTGTTAGGTGGTTCTCATACTGGTTAGGCCTAGAGATTTGGGCATCAGGAAACGTATGGGAGAGAAAATGAACTTGTAGAAAATTGAGAAATTGTATCTGCACAATGAGGCTTTTCCTAAGTCTAATAAACAACTTGCCTTCATAGAATGCAATCAAATATAGGCAACTGGTGTGCAAAGGAGCTGTTTCATCTTATTTAAGCCTTAGCCTGTGCAGAGAAAACAACTGACATTAAGTCCATAGCCCATGTTACTCAGATGTAGTTGCTCTCCTTTTGTCTCTTCCTGAAAGAACCATGGAATACCTGGGATCGGAAAGAAGTCTGGAGTTCATCTAGTACAACACCCTCCCCTCCTTAAAACAGAGTCAGCTAGAGCAGCTGGCTCTTTGGACAAGTGATTCAATTGTTTGGCCACCCTTATAGTAGAAAAGTGCTTTCTTTTGTTCAGATGGAATTTATTCTATTTTGATTTGTGCCTGTTGCCTCTTGCATTGTCATGGGGCACCACCGAGAAGTGTTGTTTACCCCTGCCCCTGTCAGGTATTTATACACATTGATAAGATCTCCCTGAGCCTTCTCTTCTCCAGGCTAGAGTCCCAGCTCTTTCAGTCTCACCACATATGTCAGATGCTTCAATCCCTTAATCGTCTTTGCAGTCCTTCACTGGTCTCACTCCAGGATGCTTATATTTTGCTTGTACTGGGGAGCCCACAAGTGCACACAGCACTCCAGACACGTCTCATCAGTGCTGAGTAGAGGGGAAGGATCATCTCCCTTGACCTGCTGGCAACATTTTTCCTAATGCAGCCCAAGATGTTGCAGGCCTTCCTTGCTGCACGGGTACACTGCTGGCTCATGGTCTACTTGGAATCCACCAGGACCCCCAGGTGCTTTTTTGCAGAGCTGCTTTCCAGCTGATCATCCCCCATCTGTACTGGTGCCTGCGGTTGTTCCTCCCCAGGTGAAGGACTTTGTATTTCCTTTTGTTAAACTTTCTGAGATTCCTGTTGGCTTATTACTAAGCTTTTCGAGGTCCCTCTGAATGCCAGTGGAACCAGCTGGTATATCAGCCACTCCTCACACTTTGTGTCATCAACAAAGTTGCTGAGGGTGTATTCTGTACCATAATCCAGGTCATTAATGAAGTGGTTAAGTGGTACTGGCCCCAGTATTGATCCCTGGGATATACTAGCAGTGACTTTCCTCCTCCAGCTAGACTTCATGCTGGTCACAACCCTTTGGGCCTGGCAGTTCTGCCAGATTCCAGCCCTTCTCACTGTTCATTGGTCTAGTCTGTACTTCATCAGTTTGTCTATGGGGATTTTGTAGGAGACAGCGTCAGAAGTCTTGCAACAGTCAAGATAAACAACATCTGCTGCTCTCCTGTCATCCACTGATCCAGCCATTAGCTGGGCTGTTCTGCTCGGAGTGTCTCAGTCCCAGCAGGTGCTGCTGGCAGGGTGCTCCACGAAATCAGTTTTTCTCTAGTTCAAGGTTTGTTTAAAACAATATTATCGGTTTTGCTTTGGCTGACTTGCATGTGTGCTTCTAAAATAATGCTTTTTTTAATGATGTATATTTAAAAGTGTGAAGAGTAGTCATTTAAACATTGTCAGATTTGAAAGTGTTCTAAGTGGTGTGAAGTCAACAGCATAGCTATCATCAGCATTATTTATATAGCAACTGTTTATGTTTCTACCTTGCTGTCCTTACTAACAAGAAGACCTGCTGACAGAGGTGAAAAATAAAGACAAAAAGGTTTGATACGGCGTCTTACAGCTGTTTGCCATAAGATAAACAGACTGAAGAAAGGAAACTTTTAATGGATAGGAGTCAGAGGAATAATTTATAGTAATAATAGTAACAGAAGTACAATTTTTCAAATTTACGTTATTCCTTGAAAAATATTGATTGTGAAAAATGTCCTCATTCTAACAGGACTAGCATATCATCTAGTTAAATTTAGGAAACTTGACAGGAGAAATCATCTGGAAAAGAGAAGCATATTTCAGTACTGTATAGCTTCCTAACATCAGCAAAGAGAGAATGAAAAGGGTTTCTTATTCAAGAGAGTAAATGTAAGTATTTTTAAGTGACAGAAATTCCCTCTAGAAATCAGGGACGTTTTTAGTGGATTGGAAAATGAAAGGGGGAACACTGCTAGTTTCTTTTCTGGAAAAGCATGAGTTTATTTGCATTAAAAATATCTCCCAAAACTTTTATTTAATGGTAATAAAATGATGTGTTTCATAAATAAATTTACAGCTGAACAGTCTTAAACAGAAGTAGTTGTAATTTATTTAGGGATCACAGCCACTTTAGTTCTACTAAAGCCTGCCCAAATGTAGTGAGTATATGCTTTCTAGGATAATTGTAGTGTTTATATGAAATCTTAGGTTTTGCCCAGCTTTTTTTCTCACTTTACAATCTCTGATTTCCTCATATGTAAATTGGTTAAATTAAATGGACCTCTTCAGATGTTCCCTTTTTAGCTCTCTTGCAACGTGTTTTTTTGATATGCTAAAAACAAGGACAGCATGTAAGGAAAATATATAATCCTCAGTTGCTCAGTTACTGATGCAAAGAGTCTTCTCACAAGAACTTTTGGTGATGACTTAGGAGTATCACTTTTATGCTATGTGCGTTATTGCAAATTTGAGTTAGTTCCTGTAGTAATCATGAATACAACCAAAGGTGCCAAAAATAAACATCTTACAACTTTTTAAACATAATATTAAAAGAGATGGGGAGGTAAGGAAGGAAAGGAAAAGAAACATTAAACCAGTGTTGCTTGCATTTTCACTGTTGTCCATTTTTAAATATACTGTGGCTAGTATGAAGTGGACTGAGTTAGGAGAAATATTTTGTTTCTGCTGCCTCTTGATATTGAAACTCTTGAGAAAAGCTAAAACTCCTTGAAAATGGGGTTAACGTATCCTTGGTGTTACCATACAGGATTCTTATATCAGAATAAAGTATTTATATGCACTGTTAAAATAGCTTTTCAGTTAGCTAAGTTTATTTCCAGATGTTTTGACTCTTGTAACAAAATGCACGGTTAGAGAATCACAGTATGGTTGAGGTTGGAAGGCACCTCTAGAGGTCATCTGGTCCACTCCCCCTGCTCAAGTTGGACTACCCTTGCTGGCTGCCCAGGACCATGACCAGATGTCTTTTGAATTTCTCCAAGGATGGAGACTCCACAACCTCCCTGGACAACCTGTGCCAGTGCTTGGTCGCCCTCACATTAAACAAGTGTCTCCTGGCATTCAGAGGGAACCTTTTCAGTTTCTTTGTGCCTGACTGACCTTAGTATGTCCAAATGATCTCAAAGCTTTGCTTTCCAGACATCAGTGACTGCACCTTTTTTATCTTTCAAATCTAGCTTTTAGGAATGCTTGTAGTCCAAGCATTTTATTTAAAAGTATTATACTGTTGAGTGTACAAACTGGCAAAGAAAACCCATACCAGATGTTCTTCTTAAGTACTTGTGCCAGGTCCAGTAGTAAGAAAAACTTCCAGATACTTCACCGTTCAAAATTTATTTATCGGAAACTTGGGAAGTATTCTTTTTCTGGATCAGTAAGAGGAGCAATTTAAACCATTTTAAACGTTGGTGAAGTCAGTTACATACTTTCAAATTGGTACAATCAAACATCTTCTCTTATGAGTATGTCACTAGATAGAAACAGAAACAAAAGCCAAGATAAGGCACTGTCTTTAACACAAATGCTACTTTCTTTTTTTGGTTGAAAGTTCCCAGTGGTTGACTGTACTGATACTGCGTTAATTACAGAACAACTACTAGATTCCATTTAGTTTTCTCTCAGTTAATACATTAACACTAGCTTGTGCATATCTTTGTTTTATAAAGAAACGTGGAGGGTGTGATGGGAGAGAGGTAATGAAACAGTAAATGTCACCATAAACTGTTTTTACAAATCTGACAGAATAAAGCAAATGCCTAAGTTAACCAATATTAAACAAAATTTTTAAGCTCCGACCGAGGAACTTTTTTCACTTTTGTACATAACTTTAATAACTTTTTTTTTTACGTAACTAAGTCATAACTTTCAGTTCATCAGAAATGGGCAAATAAACATAGTACCAAAAAAGACAACAGCATTGTACCAAGACCTTTTGTAATGAAGTCCCAGAATACATCTTTTTTTCCTGTTTCTGTCACGTGGAAGGATTGGAAATGCTGAATTTCTTACTGAACGGTTTGCCAGCATGTAAGCTTATGCTCACATTTTCAGGAGTGTGTGGTAATAAAAAGAAGCTGAAATAAAGGACATAATCGAGATTTCAGAAAAACTCGTGAGACTATATGACACAAAAGATGAGCTTACAAAATCAGTTAGGAAATGACCACTGGAATGGATTACAGCAGGATATAAAGGACAAAGGATAACAGCTCATCATGGAGAGGGACAAATTGTTTTTTAAGTCACTTTTTTTATTACTGTGTATAATAATAGAAGAAAAGCGTTGCAGTTTCTTGGTTTTATTGTAAATTTATAGAAGGGTTAGTAAATATAATGAATAGACATAATATTACTGGATGATCTGGACGGATTTATGCATCAATAAAATATAATGGATGTAATAAAGGCTGCAAATGTGGTGCGTTTTAATGTCTGGAGGGCTTCAGCCTTTGTTGAAGGCCAATGTCCTTTTGCAGAGGAATATAGATAACACTTAATTATCTGAATATTTTTCTAGTGTTTTGCAACAGGGTTGTATTATGTCTAAATGCTTATGAATATTCTAGTGACTGATACAGTGTAAAGCTTCATTTTGTGCTATTTATTTCAAGGAAATCATATTCTAAAAGCTTGAAGATTACAGAGTCATTTTTGGCTTATTGATTGAGCTACATGTTCCTCTTTGAAACAAGATGTTCATGTTATCAGTGTTACAAATTGGTAGTACATGAAGAGGTATCTAGAATGTAAGGATTTATTTCTAAGACACCGGGAATGTAATGGGCTAACAAATCTAGATCTGTGCTTAAGATAGAAAGAATAAAGGCAAGTAGTGGGTTGTAACTAACTTCCCTCTTCTCTTTTTCTCCTCAGAAATACCTATGTCAGTTAGTTCCCATGTATCAGAATCATATAGTAACACCAGGCAAAGGCACAGAATGGATAGAAGGTCATTTACTGCTGAAAATGATAGTAATTGCTCCATTGAATGGGCTTTAATCATGACTTTGCTGCAGTCTTTAAATCTTGAGCAATATTTTGTTATGCTCTCTCTAGGAAAAAATATCAGTCCATTTACTAGGGTCTGAATTGCTTATGTTGTCTGAGCCTGAGATGCTCCTGAGTAAACTGAAGATAACCTTCTGAAGCTTACACAAGTGTTAAAAGTAAAAAAAGGTGGAAGCTGTATTTATTCCTCGTGCCTCGTACTGCTCCCAACATGATGCTCTATCTCCATCACCCAGAATTAATTACTCGCCTATCCCTATTGTCTTCAGAGGAGAATGAGGCTGGTGCCTGATCTCAAGACAGTTGTCCATGTGGCTCTTCTCTTCTTCAGTAAGAAATATGGCCTGTTTGCAATTAAGAGGCTCAGTAGGGACACAGGAGAAGCAGCTTTAGAATGTCTTGCTCCTTTTTGTGATCAGAGGGAGCGCTACTGGTGTACACCAGCTCCTTCTCAGCTGCCGGTGTCACAGGTGCCTCTAGAAGCAGGTCAGATCAAACTTTAACTTAATAATTTAGCTTTCTGAACTATGATCTGCAAAACAAAATGAGAATTTTAGTCCCACCAACACAGATACTGTCTGTGGATGGAAGGATGGACAGATAACTAATGTTCAGCTTTTTGCTGCAGGGAGGTATAGGAGCTGTTCAGGCATTGTTTGTGTGACCAGAGAACTGTGACCAGTAATCTGAAGCTTTTCCTTGGCCTCTTCTGGTAGTAAGCTGACTTTTCTATTTCCAGATTTTTACTTCATTTTTTACTACCAAGAGTTCCTTTCTGATGGAAGGTGGAGCACCTCTCCTATGAAAGTAGGCTGGGAGAGTTTGGGTTGTTCAGCCTGGAGAAGAGAAGACTTCAGTGATATCTTATAGCGTCCTTCCAGTATCTGAAGGGGGCCTAAAAGAAAGCTGGAGAAGGACTTTTTACAAGGGCATGTAGTGATAGGACAAGGGGTAATGGCTTCAAACTGGAAGAGGGTAGGTTTAGATTAGATATTAGGAAGGAATTCTTTACTGTGAGGGTGGTGAGACCCTGGAACAGGTTGCCCAGGGAAGTTGTGTTCCCCATCCCTGGAAGTGTTCAAGATCAGGCTGGATGTGGCTTTGAGCAACCTGGTCTAGTGGGAGGTGTCCCTGCCCGTGGCAGGGGGCTTGGAACTCTGTGATCTTTGAGGGGGTCCCTTTCAACTTAAACCATTCTGTGATTCTGTCTTTGTACAGTCTCTCAAATGTTTGCATTATTTGGGGTTGATAGTTTTTTTTCCCTGATTTGAAGCCTGGTCCAAGACATTCTTGGGACTTTTTATCTCTTGCTACCGTGGTGCTATATATAATAATGCAAGACTCTGACTGAGGATATGTAGGAAAGGAATCAGAGGTGCTTGTCAATTGAGGGTTAAGATTAAAAATAAGTCTAAAAATAAGACCACAGACATTTTTCTAATGTACAGGTGCCAGTTTTTTAATTCATCATTGGGTTTTTTTTTGAATGAAATAATCTTAGTTTTTCACATTTTAAAAAGTGTATTTTAGGAATCTCATTTTATATCTTAAGAAATGCCATGTCTTTCATTTCTCACCCACACTATATTGCATATGAGTTCTGGTATAGTAGACCTGTAGCTTCCAGATAAAGAAGAAGTGGTGATGTGTTCAATGTTCATGGTTTTGCTTTCCATTCAAGACAAATCTAATGCAGGAATTCTTCATATGCTGCAAAGGGAGGGATAGATGCCAAAGGTTTTTCCAGCAAGAAAAGTTGCAGATTATTAAATCTCTTTGCTGTGAACAGCACACATTTCACTGTGCATGTGTGTGTGTGTGAAAGAGCGAGAGATGTAACCCTGAAACCACAAGATTTCTGTGAATATAAAATAGTTTCTCCCTTCTTGATACCAGTGGAGGATTGAAAACCCAATCAGTAATGGATCAGAGGACCTCCCTGACTTTCATGTTCTTTCTGTGTATTTCTTCCTATCTTTTTTCCTTCCTGACTGTCTTTACCAGACATGAGGTGCTTCTTGCTTTTGTAGGCCTACGAAGTGTCCTTTGGGTCAATGCGTGCTGTACACGTTTGATAATTCTCAGCATATACCAGTCTGTCCCGTTCCTGAAATAAGCTATCTTTTAATCCTGTTTGACCTTGGATGTGTACCTCCAAATCTCATTGATTTCTCATCATCAGACATGATCAGAAGCTTACTGAAGCTTCCACCCTCTCACCCTTAATATTCAGTATCTGTTTTACTCAAGTGTTTCTTTCAGGCTGGTTCAACAGGACACAAGAGACCTCACCAGCTTTGTAGGCAATACTGTGACTCTGGCATTGAGGTACTTATGGTGACCAGAAAATATCTGGGTAGTGCCTTAAAAAAAGGAAAAATACATGCTATGTTAGGAAATTATTGTGAGAGAGGTACAGAATAAATTGAGAGAAGACAAGAAATGCCAGAGATGGTAATGAAGAAAGGGTCCATGTTTTCTTGCACAAAGAATGGGTTTCTATTTTTTCAGAGATGTTAACCAAGGTTAAAATATAGAAACTCAATAAGAAAACCAATTCTTTAAATTAACACTTATCACAGGATAATTTGAAAACATTAATTCCAAACTTAAGTTGCATTGCTTAGTTTTACTCTCAAGAAACCCAAGCAGACACTCTACAGACTGGCAGGGTTAAAAGCACGTGTCCTAATGGGCCATCAGGTATTGTAACTATGACATCAGTGTGAGTCCAGTTCTGGGTGGAAGACTAAGTGAGAATTTGATAACAATTTGAACTTTTATATTAAGTTAAAATACAATTAAATTTGGGTTGTCTTTTTTTTAGAAATGCAGCTTCCAATATTGTCATAACTTTTAAGGTAAATTATACTGTTTTTCCGTCTGTGATGTAGGAGACCCCTTCTTGATCTCTGTTCTCCTCGTTTATCCTACAAGCGTATATATATTTCAGTATTGTAAAACATGATAGAGAATTGAAATCCAAAGCTCTTGGAAATATAGAGGTACACAGATTGGAGCTTCCAAAATATTTTTCATTTCCATTGTTTCTCCTAAATAATTTACACTCTTTATAAATCTTTTAATGTTTGCTGCTCATCTGCTGCTCTATTTTTTCTGTGCTTTTCTAGCAGCTGTGTTGCTAGGACATGCTCAAGTAGATGAAAAGATTATGAAGCACTGACTGGGAGGAGCTTCTCAGTGAAGTGGGAAAAGCAGTAGAAAATAAATTGTATGAAGATCCTGAAATGAAACATAAGAATTAACAGTTGACCTATTGAAGTAATCTCTTTAGTATGAATTTGCATGCGAAAAACTCATCTTTAATTAAAAATGAAATAATGCAGTTAAGGTTAGCCCTTTGTGATAATGTATTCCAACACTCTTAACAGGCCTGAGTATCTAGTGTTTACAAATCTTGATTTTTCTGAATTGACGACTTAAAAAGTATTCACTAAAATATTCACAATAAAATGTGTTATGAGTGATTAACAGCCTGTATTCTAGTTTAAATATTTTTTAAACACTTGTTTCCAAACAACAAAAAATAAATAGATTATTCATACCACACTAGACTTTACTGCAATTCAGTGTTACCTCGATTTACATTTTCTAGACAGATAACAGATTTTCCAGAACTGTATGAGGTACATAGTTTACAGTATTGTGAAATGATGTCAGCACTTCTAGGTTTTTTACCACAGTTATTTGGAATTTTCTTTAAAAAGAAATTACCCTGTTTTAATCTTCATATTTCCTATCTTGCAATAATTTTGAGTGTTTTTTCTTTATTATGGAAAATTATTTATTTTGAGAAGGTTTGATACTGAGAATCTGAAATTGTTTCAATTACTAAAAAGATATTTTAGTAATTTAAGGCTTCTTTCCACTGCATTTTTTATGTTATGTCATCATTCAAACCTTGCCAACTTGAAATCTATGGTAAGTAGTCAATTTGGAGGACCTGCCAGAAATCAAAGGACTGTATAAGACAGACAATTTAAACTTCTACAGTTATTTAGCCTAAGAAATGCATTTTC
The DNA here is from genome assembly GCA_002844005.1 of Limosa lapponica baueri. NCBI lineage: Eukaryota > Metazoa > Chordata > Aves > Charadriiformes > Scolopacidae > Limosa > Limosa lapponica. Next base: position 466,236 of record KZ505720.1, read on the forward strand.
AAATATGAAACATTTTTGAGTTGTAGTGCTTATGTAGCTAGATCCACTAATATGAACAAATATCCCGGTTCTCAAAAATGTTGCTTCAACGTAACTTCTGATTGTGTTTGGTGGCAAACACAAAACTGCCTCCTGTATGTGGCTCTATTTAGCTCAGTGAACTTCGTCCAGTCAAAATTTGATTTTTATGGCTGGAGGCTTGTAGAGTAACTGCCCTCCTCACTGGCTGTGGAAAAATGAATTAAGTATTACAGGCTGTTCCCTCTGGAGTCTGTCAGGGCTGGTCTACAACTTGCAAGTTTTGTTGGCAATTTACTGAGCAATTCAATTCTCAGGAAGTACTTCAAAGGAAAATGGATTTTTGGCTGGCAGGAATGGATGTTTTCCAGCCAGAGAAAAGCAAAAAATGTTGCAAGGAAGATTTAAGCCCTGTAGGTATTTTTTAAATAACCTACCACCTACTGTCATATCTTCTTACTAGTTTAAGTTTGCTCAGACAAGTTTCTCCAGTCCTCTCTGTTGAATGGCAGCTCTCAGGCCACACAGGCTTTGAAGGTATCAAAGCTCCTTCACATCTAGAACAGCAGACTGCAGAAGGACTGCATGCTTCCACCCGTTAATGTCTTTCAAGCAGTTCTAAAACTCATGAGGTAGAGCTGTATCTTGAAAGGTGATATGGAGTAACATACAGCAGCCATTCTTCCAAGTTGGTCACATACTTAAAGGACAGTATTACCTTAGACTGTTTGCAGGGCCCTGGAGAATGAGACCACTTCATGCGAAGTAAATGGATTAAGTTTCTTACAGTATATTTTAACATTTTTTCCACTGTACTTCTCCATGTCTCATTGATTCAGGCAGCACCGTATTTGCTGTTGAAAGAGTAAAGATAGTATTTTATTCTTTTGGGGACTTTAGGATATTTACCAGAACAATGAGGTGGTTGAGGAATGTGGAAAAGTATAAGCATTTTAGATGCAGCACTTTGGATCTTTGGTTAGTGAAATGTTGATGAATTCAATTAGTTGATATTTCGTGTCTTTCCAGCGTTTTATATTTCTCCAGATATTAAAATTGGTTGTGGGATTTAATGGGAACCGCAGAAGAGTTATTTTTCTACTTCAACAATTGAATCTTGTTTCTTTCTTTACACAGTTCCCCCAAAACAGTATCTGGTGTGAAATACAATTGTGATTCTCAACATTTGCATATGTATGCTGCTGTCAGTTTTTAACTTACTTTATAAGTAAGCTTTTTAAACTGAAGCTTTTGTAAAATCAATTTGCTCACTACAAAAGTATGCTTTCTTTAGGCAGTTGAACATTAACACAAGTTCAGAAAAGCTCATGGGACATTTTGTTTGACCCATTTTTTGGCACTGATGTAGAAAAGGGATTAGTAAGTCATGCTTAAACTGTAAGGAAACTGGATCCACACCTGTTCTTTTTAAAACCAAAGTAGTCCTTTCAAGGTGTTTGATACTTGTTCACTGCTGTCCCAAACATAAGTAATGAAAAGGATTTTTGAGACCTTGATTCTTCATAGTGCTTTCACAAAAATCATGTGAGTAGCCTGTGTGAAGTTGCAGGAGTACTGATAAGTAGGAAGTAAAACTGGGAAGGGTGTTTGGCCCATATATTCTAATGAAACAATCATATTAAAGGCTTTACCACAAACAACTGTATTATACTGACTGAAACAGTCATCACCATCCTCATGTTTTCCCAGCATTACTGCAACACTTAAATAATGCATTTTCAAATTGAAATGAGATCCATTTATTAATTTAAAGCCGTATCTTTAGAGGGGATGGGAGGAATGGTGACATTGGAGAGGATTTAAATAATAACATTTTGATATGAAGAGCTTTACTTTAGTACTTAAAAGGGGAAGAGCCAGAAAAAAGCTTCCTTAAACCTCTGAATGTTTATTGTGCCATGTCAAGCTGAATAAAGATACTTTTCATTGATGTAACTGTTTGGTTATGCTTAAAGGTCCAAGGAGGATGCTTAGTTTTATTCTTCTCACAAACACACTGTAGCAGGGTCTACTCTTTACCAAGTGGGACTGTGCACTCCTAAGGATCAGAAGTAACTTCCACAAAACAGCAACCAGTTGTTACCAAAGGCAGGCCTCTGCTTTGGTTATAACGACATGCTAACTAAAATGAGTTTATTACTGAGCTTCTTACTGTGTGAGAAAATAGTTGGTCACCAAGCTGATTGTGATAGGGATGGGATAACAAGAAGTAGTTCATCACTTCAGGGTTCTCTCATATGTCAAAATATGTACTCCTGTACCAATTAGGACAGAGCTGTGGCTACTTCAAAGAACATCCTTATCATCCTCAAGAAGTTGGCAAACTTACAGTAAACTTTTACTGTCCTGAGATAACTCAATACCTTAAAAGGATAATGTGAGGAAGGGTATCCCTACCCAAATGACCACCAAGGAGCTCACACCTGCACAGAAGTGTTTTGCAGATCCTGCAAAATTTAATACGCATGTGCAGAAGGGCTGTTCGGTCATCCTAGTGAATTTGTGAGCCTAGGTGGAGTTATGTATTAGGTAGGCGGAATAATGAGAATCTTTTGTGTATAAATAATGAGTGAATGTTCCTGGTAAGGGGTGCTAGAATTGTGGATTTCCACCTAGCAACTGACGTTGAATAAAGCAGTATCTCTAACTGCTGGTTTCAAGAGCTTTTGTTTCAGGTAACAGAGTGTATCAGAGTATGGGGTTCATATTAGAGGGCACCCTGCACAAGAACATACCCCGATTTTGGAAGACAGCCTACTGCTATTACTTCTTTGCTGTATATACCCCACAGAAGCAGTTACTTACATTTTCTTGACTGCACAATGGCCCAGCTTTGGGAGAAATTTAAACTCCTGAGAGTTTATAACCTTTTATGACTGATTATGACTTTCTGGTGGCTTAGACCTGAACTGGAAAAAACCTAGCTTACAGGGTTACAGGGTATGCAGCTGTGCCATAGCTGCATTACAACACTACTGTGCAAAGCATTGCTGCATCCTTCTTCCATACTCAAAGTCATAGTGTAATCTCACAACTGCACAACAGGTTTTAGCTCTGATTTTTGGTTTTATGCTGATAAATAGTACTTTGAGCTCTCAGGAGAAAGACAGAATGTAACATTTTTTCAGTAGTTTCTGATGGCTGTGATAGGCATTTCCTCACTGAGATTGCTAGTTGTTGTGAATGCTGTGCACGCACATCTGTCTCTTTTGTGTTCAGTGTAATGGGGAACGTAGATGCCCAAACCAACAATGTGAGTTCTTCTCTGGAGCTAGGTCCTTATGTCCTTATGGTGTTCAGTGCCGGGAAGCTAGTGTCTGTTGTTTCTGGCGTTGATCCAGGGTGTTCAAGTAGGATCTTGTGGCTTGCATGTACAGTATTTGATATTCTCAGGTTGTTCATCATGGAGCTATTGAATATCCCCAAGTTGCGTAGCATCCAGCGATGAATGACCTAACCAGTCAAGAAAAAGGTTTTTTCTTCTCTGGGAAAATACAAATAAACAAAGACTACAAACACTGAGTTGCAGATTGTAACAACAAATGTTCCTGCACCCATGATTCTTTTTGCAGCTGCAGCATGTTATCTCCTCTTCTTACAAAGCTTCAGCTCTCCTGCACCTGTTGTTCAGTGGAGATCTTTGCTGTTGGCTATAGATCTTGCCTTCAGGGCTGCAGGGAACCTTCAAGAAGAGATGTTGCACAGACAAGTAAGTGACCATATGAGAGAAAGGTTACAGAGAGAACATAGGCTTAGGATGCAGACAGACTGTAAGGGCAATATGTGGTATGTGCATTTTATACCTTGACAGATGTCAGCATTTATCTCCGTTATGCATGCTGTTGCCTTCCTTGTCTGTTTGGGACAATAACTGCCTGTGACATGTTGTGTCTGACAGTAGCTTGTGGAGCCTGCGAGATGTGGTTTGCACAGCACCTTTGCTCTCAGGCACTCTGTTGCACCCCGCTCTCTTCTCACAGACCTCAAGAAAGCAGATTACTTGACCTGTTCTCCGCTCCTGAATTTCAAGCACGTTAGTTCAGTGTAACCTCCATTTTGTTTCCAGGAGGTACCTGCTTTGTATAGCTCCTTTGGTACTTGTACTCAACCAGATAGTAACTTTATTTGATTTGAGGAACATGTTTGGATGCAACTGTGTTTAATTGAACTTAGCAGCAGAATCTCTACTGACATTACTAAGTTAGGATATGATTCATTTTTATTGGGTGTCTGTGATGAGATTGCATTCATAGTGGTATATGAAAACAGATGGAATTCAATTCAGGTTATTTAATTTACTTTTCCAGTTGATTTTTTTCAAGAACTTTTCATCTGTACTACTTTACACAAGTAGGAAGATCATACAAAGATGTCTATGCATTTTTCAGCTTAATTAATTTGAAAGGAGAGTGGCCATGACAGGATATGAAAAGCTTTCTGTGACATAGCCTGTGACATATCATCAAGCAAATGCACTTGGCAATATTGGGACATTAAACAGCAGTTATGAAGCCGTTGCTTTTCATGGTACCATAATTCTTCACCACTCATTCACGATAGAAAATGGCTGAAGGAGCACACCATCCCATGTCAATGTAATTTGCTTTCTAACATGGTGTCTTCTCAACTTAGCATGTAGACAGATGGGTGTTCTTCAAACAGCTGAGCCAGCAAAAGATCTTACAGCCAATCAGTCTGCATACTTTCTCCCTGCTGATGTGTATTGCCTTCCTACAAGAGCCAGCTAAATCACTCATTTGGTATTTTACCTGTTTAAATCCATTTAATTCCTTTGTTAATTGAGCCAGCTGAAAGAAGACATTTGTCTGTAACCTTACAGATCCCGAAGTTTGCTAGTGATGGAATTAAACTGGGCAAGGACCTGTATTCATGGACCAGAAGCTAGTATAATTTGATGAAGAGTTAGGGATAGTGGCTAGTCCAGCATGTATAAGCCTAAGGATAGAAAACTAAAAGTTTTGGCCCTAAACTTATTAGGTGGAGGCAGGAAGAATAATCTCAGTTTTGAACAGACCTGAGCTAAAATCTCACTGACCGTGTAACATGATCAGTAAATTACTAGATTGGGCTGTGTGCACACTGTCATCAGAGGGGAAAAATGCTTACAGTATCACTTTGCATTCAGTTGAGATCAGTATTAGAAAAGAAAAATCTAGCAGGTGATTTCAGACTTCCAATTAAACACCAGGGATTGCATTCCTTCTGTTCCAAAATGTGAAATCTAAAATTTGTGACATGAAAATTTTCCATTTATGCCTTTTTTGCAACTATGGAGCATTCATATTTTCAAGCTTTTATTAAAAGACTAATCTATATAGGATTTGTGGAATCCGAAGCAGAAACGTTGTTAAATAACGCGTGATGAAGAATATGTAATCTCATATTTATTCCACAGAGGCTTTTGGTTTTATTTTGGGATTCATGAACTCTCATGGGTCTTCTAAAAATTAGCAGATGTGAGTACTGTAATAGCTCAATAATGTCTGGCATCTGTCTGGCATCAGGAGCCCTCTTTTTGCAGTCTTTTGATATGTGATGTGGTCCAGTAATGTTGTAAAGCTCTATGGCTTCACTAAAGAGTAAATGACTGAGTATCAGCACTTTGTAAAGCCTTTTAATACTGCTGAAAGAACAGATAATGACAGTGTACAGTGCTAGAACAAAACAACAAAGACTGGATATATAAATGTTGATGGCCACTTAGTTTCTAAAATAATTACAGTTCATGTGGTTTTGGCTTTTACAACTTTGGAGTATAAATCCTTTTTGTTGAATGTCTATAAAGTGTTATTCAGGAAAAACATTTCTGCAAGAAAACTGTCAAATGTTTAGCCACAGAAAGTAAAAACATTTCTTTGAAACCTGTCATCCAGTCGTCTGTCAGTATATTCATTAGTTTTTGAAATGCCACCAAAGAAGACATGAATTAAAGTCGTTTTGAAAGAGGATATATCCTTCTCATGTTAAAATTTATACTAGAGTTTTGTAAGTAAATTACTGACCTGATCTAGTAGCAAAATGACAGAAGAAATTAAATATTCTGCCTGGCAAAATACAATAAAAATTGAATCTGTGGATTATTCACAAAATGCGTTTATCTCTGCCTTGTTTTGTAATTCCTTCCAAGCAAGTCATGACAGCCAGGAAGAAGGGTAGTCAGGCTCTCTGGGAACAGTATAAAGTCCCTTTTGTCTCCCTGCTGCGGCACTCGATCTCAGTCAAGTGGCAAAAGGAAAGGCTCTACCTACTCTCACTACCAGAAGAGTGCATTCACCTCTGTTCAAAAAGTATACTTTCTTTCATCAAGAAAGGTTAATGTGTTTATCATTACATTCTGTATTCAGTAAAATTGCATCTGATTTAATTATGAGTTCTTGTGCTCATCAACATTCTTCTACGATTGTTAGTAACACAGTTGGTACTTTCATGTTTAAAGTACCTGACTACCTTTAGAGTACAAAATAAACGGTCATTTATTGCCATCAGATAAAGCTTCTTGCTGCTGATAGACTTAGTTACTGCCATTTGTCATGACAAAGCTAAAGAGAGCTAAATGCCTTCCCACTCAAAAACATCGTTCCACTCAGAAAACTCCAAACAAATAGAGGATTCCTACAGATTTGGAAAAAGGATAGTTTGCATGTGTGTGCTCACTTGCACTGGTAAGAATGCAATCTGTTGAAGACAATAGGATGCTGAAAGGGAGTGAGAAGCTTCAACACACCCTAAAAAGTGTTGGTATGTGGCCTGGGCACAAGCAGAGGCAGTGAGCTGCTCAGTCAGGGTGCTGCCTGAAAAGGCTGTGAAGCTTTGAGAAAAAACCCAGCATCTGATTTATTTTGGAAAAAATGTCATGTTAGACTCTCATAGATGAATGAAATGAGTTTTTAAAATCTCCTTTTTGGAATAACCTACACACCAAGATGCCTCTTGGCCAGTATTCATGTCAAAAGTGGTATTTCTCTTATTTTACTGTGTTGACAGTGCTTTGGTAATTTTTTTTTTCTTCCTAAAAGTATACCAACAGTTGAAATGAAGTTAGTAACCAGAAACTCTCACAAATCTTTATTCCCCTATGAGCTTTTCTTTAACATGGCACACGGTTTAGCTGATTATTTAGCAAAAAAAGTTTTAAAATTCTGATATGACTTGGTGAGTTTTGATGGTGAATCTTGGGTTAATTCTCCCTCTGTATCATATTCCAGAGTATTACATTAACCTAACAAACGTTCTGTCAGGTACCTGTCTTTGTCTGCACCCTTTTTCTATATATACCTTAAAAAGACTCTTCAGTTTCCATTTTAATAGCTGCTTTGACTTTTAGATAACTTAATAATTTCTGTATCATTTGCAAACTGGTGTGCAAATGGAAAAGCTCTGTTGTGCCAGCTGTGTATTTGAGATGCAAGTGAGCACAGGAACTGTGCGGTCAGGGTGCTTTTTTAGAGGAGAGCACTCATCAAAGCAACAGGTTCTGATTAAGTTGAGAAATACAGTTCTAATTTATCACAGGGCAGACTAAATGCTGTTTTTGTACTTGTGTGTATGTATATATATACACACGTATATTGCTAATCATATAACTATCTAATTTAAGTAGTTATATAACTTCTTTATACAACTAATTTTCCTATCTTTAGAAATAAAAGCCTCCAAGTCTAGAACTTACACTATTTATAAAATGCATTCTGGTAACTATATGTGAAGGATGGTACTATGTTAGAACTGATTTGCAGGAGACTGTATACACTTATGTATGGTATTTGCCTACACTTTTAAAAACTATTTTATTCCCAATAAATCAAATAAATATTATTTGAATAAATTACTGTAAAATGTTGGTGGATATAAAACTCAGTCAGCGAAATCCAATAAAAGTTTGACGTTCCTTTTTCCACAACTTACAGAGTTTGCAGAATATTGTGCTTCTCTTCAGATTAAAAATTCACATATCTAACAGATTATGCGAGGAACAATGCTGCAACTCATTAGGAAGAAATACAAGGACATGTTTTGAATCATAAAGATAGTAAAAATGAAATGTCAATGCCAGTTTTTTTACTGGAAATGTGCAGTGAAATTTATGAACACATTTGCCATCTTGTGAAATGTATCTGGGACATGGTGAAAAAGCAGTTTATATGGGCTTTACAGGCTGCTTGCTCTTGCGATACAGATGTGTCACAGGAAAAGCGTATGAGGGAAGAGACCCGGTTCTGTTCTCTTCTTCCCCATGTGCGTCAGGAGTGATTCCGCTGAGGTTAGTGGAGTTCTGTGCAGGTGAAGTAATGGAAGAAAAGCAGAACTCGGTTCAAGAGCCAGATCGTTACATCTGGAATCATTTTTCTATGAGGTAGAAGCTTTAGTGCAGGATTTTTAATGGTAGGGGGACCACAGGATTGCTTGCTTATTGCATCCTACGGTTGAATGTATTTAAACCTGAAAGTGTTCCCATCTAGAAGAATATGATTTATGTCCAAAGAGCTTCCCTTTATGAAGGAAAGGGGGGAACTGCCCCAAAGCCTTTGAATGTTGAGGCCACATCTCCGCTGCTGTTCATGCAAGAAGGCAAGAGGAATTCAAAGACGAAATGAGGTTTAAGATTAAGTAAATAAATTCTGAATTTTTACTTACGTGAGCTGAAGCTATCAAAGCCTATTCTGGACCTAATTAAATGTCCAGTAAGTAGGGAGTTTAACTTATCAATGGGAAGGGATGTTAATCTGTTGGTAGCCTGCTGCTTACAGTCTACCCCTATGTCATGTTTTATCCAACATCTTGTCCTGAACACGTGAAAAAATGTTAAAGACTGTTTGTGCTCTGTGTGTATTTTAAAGTTGCTGAACATGAAACAAAAATTCTAACAAGCTACCTAAAAATAAAATGCATCTCTTGTTTTCCCATAACTATAAGCATTAAATGATTGAATGGTACAAGATTCTATTAAAGACAATAAATGGGATGCTAAAGTCAAAAGTAGTTGGAAAAGAAAGTATGGATGTGAATCATGGGGACATGATGAAACTGGGTCCTCGCTGAAGACCAAGCCAAAGAATGGTCATATTGAGTAAATGATTACTCTGAATGAAAGAACTAAATATAAATTGAATTTGAAGATTGTGTCAGCATCAGGACAGAATTCCATGGGAAATGCAGTAAGTCTGTGATTCTTAGTACATAATTCTTTTCCATAGCAAAGCAGGTGAAGATAAAGCCCGTTTGGGAGGCTGTCTTTGAATAACATGTATTTTAACTTTTATGGACTTCGCAGAGATTTGAAAAATCATGTTGTTTGATGTTGTTGCCTTTCTGTTCATTAAGCCAAATGGAGTAAGTCAGTAAGTCAGAGATATTAGGATCTTTCGTGATATTTTTAAAAATCATTTTTGGAAGAAAAACAACTGAGCATAAATACATGTTTTCAGATGTTTGATTCTGCTCTGAACTAATTTTTTTGACTTTGCGGAGTCTTCCTCGCCAGTGCTTCAGTAGGGAGGAACAGAGTCAACTTAGAGAGAAGGGAATAATTCAGTATGGCATTGACACAGCTCAGATCCATGAAAACTCAGGCTGGGAGCGTAGTTTCACATGTTGCTGCACTTTTTTTAATTTCAGGCTGTCATCCAAAAGAGATAGTTCCTTTTGGGAAATCTCTGTCACGTCAGAACCTAATCCTTTCTTGCATAGCTTTGTTTTCTCTTGGATCAATGAACTGTTGTAGCTCACTGGAGATTCTACGATTCTTAAGGGCAAGGAGAGAGGGCAGGAACTTGCAGTGAGGAACAGAAGAGCTCGGGACCTCTCCATATCTTCTTGACAGCTACTTGTCATTAGATCAGAGCAAGCCTAATGTGAAAATCCATCCCTAAATAAAGTACGTTTTCAACTCAAGTGAAAGGCAATGTTGGAGAGAACTGTAAGGACCGCTCTTGTAAAAAAAGGAGTATGTCCAGTGAATGGATAGCCCTGATTCTAGCCCTCCACCCTACCTCAGCCAGGTTCTATTTTAATTTTTGGAATTAGTTAGCTGCATCTGTTTTAGCTAGCTGCACTCTGTGACTACCCAGAAAACCAAAGAAGAAAAGTGGTTGTTCCAGTCTTCGTGAACCTCCTTTTCAATCCCTCCAGTTGTTTAGGATATATGGAAGACTAAGCACTGAAATGTACCTTCTAATAAAGTACTTTGATGATCAAGAGACTACAGTGATTGCTGGCAAAAAAGAGGAATCTCCTTTTCTTACGTAGCCCTTAATGCTTTTATAGTAGCAAAGGTAATTGTACAGCTAACTTCATTTTTCCTCAGCAGTCAAGTTAGTTCAGGTTTAATTGTATTTGTTTTCTCAACTCAGATTTCACTGGGTGCTTTTTTTGGTGCAGAAGCCTTGACCTAAATACATTGGAAGTGGTTTGTTTTGTTTAAAATGGTATTTTAACTATCCTTCTGTCCTTTTTAAATCTTTGAGTCTTTCCTTTCTCTTTCTGTTTTCCCCATGTCATTCAGTATCTCTGCTAAACCAGTGCAGTGACTTAGGTAAGCTTTCTCTGATTAAACATGTGAGAAAGCATATGTGAAGTTCAGAGCATCACAGTCACGCCAACTGTTGGCTTTATGTCTGGAAATTCTGGGGTTTGATATTAAACAAAAGGTATATCACACTTTTCCCAGCGTATACTGGTATGAATACATCTTGCTGTGTTAAAAATAGCCAAGATCATCAGCCGTTGTGGAAGAAAGGAATGTGGTTTAATTAAGCAGAGATTTTATTATCTTACCTGGCAACTACCCAGCAGCAAGCATTATATGTCGAAATGCATCTAATTTGTTGGACCCAACCTAATGCTGGGAACCCGCTATCAAGATTAAAGAGTGAAAAAAGGTCTTACTTCATCTTTACCTCCTCCACAGTTTCATGGAGGATGCTTCCAGGCGACTCCTTTTTACAGCAGCCAGTTCTTGTTACAGAATGAATTATGAAGTTAAAAACAAGACATGAGTGTGAATGCAGAGATCCCTATGATGCACTGTGAAAACCTGTAACATTTTAAAATAAATAGTAAAGGGTGCAAACAGGTCAGTTGCCTTTGTGTTCTACTCTTGGTTCAAATGTAAAAGATGAAAGAAACACCTTAAGATGTGAGTCTTGAAAGAGACAGGCTCTTTCTCTTTTCTGTGTTCAGGGTTATAAGAAAAGTGTCCCTATGACCTACTGACAAGCCCTAAATATGTTGATGCCAGTTTTCTGCTTTTCTTCTGGAAGAGGAAGTTTGCGGGGGTTTCCTTGGTCATTGTTGGCTGGTGACTGCTGCGCAGGCAACCAGTGTGATGTAACCCCTTCCATGAACTTAATCCAATTACATCTAAAAGAAGATAGTGCAAAAAGTTTGCTCCAGGATCTCAAATGTCAAAAAAAAAATAAAACCAAACCAACAGAAACTTTAAAAAAAAAAAAACAACCCAAACAAAAACCAACAAAAAACCCATTCTTGAGACTTTCAATATCTGTCTTGATATGAAAAACATTGTCTTCGTGCACTTAGAGATGAAAGTTGATTTGCTACTTTAAATTTTATTCTGACGGAGTGAAGCTATTAGTTTCAGTTTAAAAGTTGTCTGAACAAATTGACCCTAACTTAATTGTGGAATATAGTTATGAATTTAATTTGTAGTTTAGGTTAGAAAATGGTGAGCTACTTACCGAATCTTAGTGAAACAGCTTGAGTCAGGTTCCTGCTAAGGAAGGAAGGAAGGGATCAGAGCTGGGAGAGGGCTGCTCTAATTTTGCTGGCTGGTATTATCAGCAACTCTCAGCAGTTGTAACTGCCTTCTGTGAGAGGGTATTATTAATTTAGTATTTTATTGTTTTGACAGTAAGGAAAGCTGTATCTCAAACCCTCTACTTTCAATATGAGGTAGACTGATGTTTTCTTTCCTTGGTGGACTTTATTTCCCCCTCTTTGATCTTCATCAATAGCTACTCTCAGCAGTATGGAGAACAGCTCTTCCACCAGTCTGGTGGTGGCTCACTAGCTTACAGCTTTTAGGGTGGAAGAGAAGGCAGCATCTGTCTGTCTTCGAGAGGGAAGGATGCTTAGGAGACATCAGGGTAGGGGAGGGAGAGGTGTAGTACATTCACAACTGGTTGTCCAAGGTCCTGCCCTGATTTCTTACTCCTTTTTGTAAGGAGGCACTCTTACTTTTGTAGTGTATGCACACAGTGCCAACCCTCATAGACGTCATGAAATTACATGCTGGGTAGCATTGCCTTTTCCTTTTGCTCTGTCCATGTGTGCAGTGAAGCGTTTCCCAGGAGCCCTACTTTAGGCTTCAACTTCTTCCATGGACCATATGGAAAATTTGGTAAGACGTTCCTATTTCCACAAGTGTTGCTTTCCAGAAGTACTGCTTTGAGATACATTATTCTTCTGAGCAAATCTGAATTGGGAATTGAAGCTGCAGAACCCTAGGGAATAATGCCTGAAGGGAAGTTAAAGGTGAGACTGAAAACCAGGCTGGTTTCAGAGATGTAAGAACAGGAGATCAAAAATTAGTTTCTTCCCAGTGGTGCAGTAGTTCTGCATGTCCTTACAGACCCAATTAAAATAACATTTGATTAAAATGAATACAACAAAGCACAGTTTTAAGTGGTACTAAGTCTCTGGATAAATTGAAAAACCAGCAAAATTTAATTTTATATTAAAGATTAAAGAGTACTTTCTGGTCTTAGTTATATTATGGTTTCTCTGGTGTATAAGTAGTAAGGCAATTTAATGTAAAATTAAAAATCCTTGGACAACGGCATCTCTCAATTCAAATTAGCATGGCTGAGAAAATAATTTTAGCCTTTAATGTTGATTTATGGCAATTTTGCATTCTTTACATGTTGAAATCCAGAACAGTATTATGCTAATAAGGCTGCATCACCTGCAGGTGTTACTTGAGAGTCAAGTGAGCAGTTCTTTGTATTGTCTTTGAAGGATCGATATGTCAAGATGTGCGAAGGAGAGGGGTCTGACTGACAAGCTGCCTTGATACACTGTTATTGTAACTAGGACTGGATTGACTGAAGATTGCCTCAAAGAGTAAGATAATTTATAAAAACCATAAAGCATAGCCGAGTGTTTGAAGTAATCAGAGCTAATTAGGAATATTATTTTTTTTCACTTTTTAAATGTCTTGCTTTCCTTTTTATAGTTTCTTGAAGTTTTTCCTTCTGAAATGTTCGTATTTTATACTGCATTTGCATGAAAAATACGCATTAGATGTTACAACTATGCCTATGCAAAAATTAGAACTGGCTGAATTTACTGAAATAATTTCTGGTAATTGTGCTGCGAGAAATTACTGTTGAGTGTACCCATATTACTGTAGAGAAATTTGTTTTTCATTTTTTGTGCATGTCTAGAAATTTAGCAAATAACCTAAGAAAAAAAAATGGTAGTTTGAAAATAAGATAAATGCACAATTATAAAACAGTGTCTTTTAGTGAGAATAGGAGTTCAGTTGTGGGGTGAAGTCGTGCTGCCTTGTTTCTGTGTCTAGATGTACTGTCTTAAAAAGTAGATGTTTCTTTGGATGCCTCATTGCGTGATACAAATATTATATATGTATATATGTTAATAAGCTATTTTAATTTTTGAATGATTAAATGTTGTCATTCTCTAGTGTGGATAAAGTAATAACATGTATCAGTCTGCTAGTACCAACATACAGTCTGGATTACAAGTTATGTAGTAAAGTGCTTTTGCAGTATTATCAGCAGAATTTCAGAAAGTGAAATTCTGCTGAAATTGGAATTATTTCGGGATTTTGTAGTATGTTGTCCTCTTACAACGCTATTTTTTTCCTTTACCTTGAAGAATCTTTCTTTAATTCAGAATTTACTATTAATTTCGTGGTAGGATATAATACGTGCTTAGAATAGTATTCATATAATGAGAAAACAGACTATTTGGAAGAGTACATTGAATGGAAAAAAGTTTTTCCTCATCCATTTGTGCAACTGTGCAGAACTGCACTGAGCTTAATTTAAAAAGCAAAAAAAATTACTATTCCTGCAGTGTCTGCTGTTTGCATTTGAGATCTTGATTTAGAGGATAAATTAGTTGTAACAAGCCAAAGAAAACAGTAGTAAACATGGCAGTATGAAAGAAATTTCTTTTATCTCCTTGGTGGTAAAGTGAATGTGAAATACAAATGAAGCTGTGAACAATGTAAATTTTTACATCAAAGTGTAATGTTTACTTACATAATAGATATGAAGTCCTGGGTAAGACTTTTTTTTGTTTCATTAATGAATAGCATACACAGACAAAAAAAAAAAAAAAGTAGGGAAAGCTACTTCCCAGTTAGGGAACAAAGTGGATTAACTTCTTGATGAATAAATGAGCTTTTTTTACCCTAAAGGTTTGAATTAATGATTTGTATAAAAAAACTCACTCAAGCTGTAGTTACTGGCTTTGTCCTATTGCTGCTTGCTTAAATTGCAACTAGGACTATGTTATCTTAGTGGTGTTAAGTGCCTTCTCTGATTCTTTTAAAAGGAAAATTGAAAATATTCTTAATGTATAAAATACATTTCAAATGAAAGGGCAACAGCATAGGAATGCTGGTTAGCACATCTCATTTAGAAGGTTTCAGTTTGATAATGGTATTTTAAAACTCTATTAGAAGTACAAGATTTATTGTGAGAATTAAGCTGCAAGGTTTTATTTTTGATACATTAAAATAAAAAGTACATTCAATTAAAAAGCCATATTAATCCTTTAACATCATAACAGCAGAGAAATTTTCCACATTTACATAAATGTGAAATGCATAAAAATAAGCCCTTCGTTTATATTTTTGAATTACTTTTTTTTTGGTCTTTGGTAATGCAGATACAAGGAAATGGCTGGGGAACAGAGATTTAACCGAATCAGCTGCAATAAGGATTATAGAACAAATCTTAAGAGTTTTAATCAAGCTAAGTTCAGATGAAGCCAGTGGCAGGTCTGGTTGAATAACACCAGCAAAATGAGGGATTAATCCTAAAAATATGAATTTTAGTACATTGTATCTGTTATTTGAAGTTGTCCCACTAAAGTAACGTAACAACATTGGGTCTATCCATTTGTGTATTTAGACAGTTGAGGTTTAACTGTCTATGGCTGTCAAACTGGCTAAAATTGCATAGTTTGTTTAAAACAAGAAGGAAAATATAGTAATAAATGGAGTGAACATGGTAGTAGTGGATAACAGTGGACTCCAGGGGGAACTAATAACAGGTGAAATGCTGGTTCATCCCAAATGTCATCTTTGCTTCCGGCAGTTTCATCCAAGCTGCTTTTCTTGCTCTGAAACTAAAAATTTTCATTTTTATGTCTGCCTGGCAATGGAATTGACTAAAACAAGAGCTGTTTGAGGAGGAGGATACCCATGATTTGTGCTTCCGAGTGAGAGGCTGGGGTGGTGATGGAGCCACAGTGGTCTGTGCTGTGGTGTGACCTGTCTCTGTGCTTCAGACTTTCTGGAGTTTGCCTTACGATGGATCTGCAGTGGATCTACAATCTGTCTGAAGCCTTCAGGCCTTAGTGCTTTCAAATATTCTCCAATTACTGCAACCTTGCTTGTTCACCTTTCCCTTGTTTTTTCTTGTGAAATACCTGAAATGCTCTTGTAGCCCTTATTTAAAGGTGAAATCTATGCTGGAAATAATCGATCACTGTGAATTTACTGAAGGGGGCAGAGCTATAGCAAATATTCATGTGCAAACCACTAGGCTGTTCAGGGTCTGTTTTTCTGGTTTTTTCCCCATCATCTTCCAGAGTGTGGCTTTCAACACTGCTGGAAAATTATTTTTCTGTTTTCACGTTAATATTATAGAATCATAGAATCATAGAATTGTCTAGGTTAGGACCTTTAAGATCATCTAGTCCAACCGTCAACCTAACTCTGACAAAAACAAAAAAACCATATCACTAAACCATGTCACTAAGCACTGTGTCAACCCGTCTTTTAAATACCTCCAGGGATGGTGCCTCAACCACTTTCCTGGGCAGCCCATTCCAATGCTTAATAACCCTTCCAGTTTAAAAATTTTTCCTAATATCCAGTCTGAACCTCCCCTGGTGCAACTTGAGGACATTTCCTCTTGTCCTATCACCTGTGACTTGGGAGAAGAGGCCATTATTTTGAATAATTTCAATTTCTTTACACCTGACTTTATGTATATAAAACTTTAGCATGTAATTTCAACCTTAATGTTTTTAAATATGTGCACAGTTTCTTTCCTTCTTGCCTTTCCCCTCCATCTAACAGAACCTGGAAGGTACTCTTTGGTATCTTCTCATTCCCATTGGAGTATTTTGCTCCAACAGCCCCACACCTTCACCCTCTTCTTCCCCCCAACTCCAAGCTCAGAGAAGCTCCTGCCCCATCCTCTCCCTGGGTCCATCTGCCACCTAATGGAGGAGTGACATTAGTGTTAATAGTTGGAGGCAGAAGACAGCGCATCCTAGACCGCTCTGTGCCCTACTTGTTGACGGGGGGAGAAACCCTGACAGAATTTACTGGTGGTACTGGTGGTGAGAGGCAGATACCAGGTCTCCTTTGCTTTCTCAACTGCCAGCCAAGTAAGTCAGCTCTTAATGACCAGGACAGGCATTGGGGTTGTGTCACTGTTCACTGTTGTGCGCCATATTGTGCAGACGTAGTGCATGTCCTGTCAGGCCTTGCCCTGTTGTGTGCTCCCACTTAAAGCTTCCACAATGTCCACAGGAGTCTATATATCCAGGGAGCTGGAAGCTCTACAAGTTAATATTAAAAAAAAAGCACATGCAGCGGAAAAAAAAGGAAACTTGAATGCCAACCTTCCCTGCTTTACTTTATCGATAGAACTGAGGTAGCCACCTGCAGCAGGCAGGTTTTATGAAGGTGGCAAAGTACTTTGTATTTTGTTATGAATTATTTGAGAGCCATTGTCAGGGCGCTAGTCATCCCTGCACATATAACATATCTGAGCGTGGTGACCTGGTTGTGAAATGTAGCACAACACTGGTGATACCTGCAAACAAATTTGAAGGAGTTGGTTCATTTGCTGAAATCTCACACCATTCTGTTGGGAGCAGTGGCAGCATGAGTTAGTGTTATTTAAAGGAGGAACAGACCTGATTTGTGTAGCTATAATCATTGTGAACATTATCAGCACTTTTAGAGAGAAAGACAGCGGTATTTCTTAAGTGTGGAAGTGTTTGTATCTGAGCTCCTGGTGCACTTCAAATTTTAATGGTGGGCAGAGATTCCAAGCTAACAGATGTAATTCTAACTCCTTTAACAGAATTAATTAAAATTAAACCAGCAAACATGCTAACTTTTGTCTGTTAAATAAATGTTGCACATAGGTGGCCAGTCCCCAACCCCCATCTCCAAAAAATCTCTCCAAGGCAGCTAGCTGGAGTTTGTACAGTTTGTTCCCTCGGCAGTGTTTATCCTCCTTTGTTCATGTACTTGTTAGGGTTTTATATCTGAAGAATGCCTTAGTCCTCAGTTTCTGGCACTGTCCCTATTCTGAGCGACCTCCTCCCTAGCATAACTATTGTGGCATTTCATGCTAATATTAGTGGTTTCTGCTCTACTTCCCAATGGGAGGAGTTTCACTGTCTTTGAATCAGATTCTGCTCTTTTGCACAGTATGTTTTTTACAAGAGTATCTCCAGGATTGCAGGAATACTTCTGGACAGATAGTGCTTTTGGGGTTATCTGTAAGGATGTAAAGAAGGTAATTAATCAGAGTAATACAGAATGTCTTACCTTCTCCTAAACGAGCTCTCTGAAGCCCTTGCTCTGAATTCTGGTGGATTAAACAAAATAAAAATAAGGAAAAAAAAAAGGGAAAAAATCCCTTTCATCATATCTCCTGGGTAAGGAAATTAACATTTCAGCGAGCATTTCAGCTGAGCATCCTTTTTGCATATTTACAAGGAACTAACTGTAGTCATTGAATTGGGAGTCTTCACTCAGGATGATGGTGCATTTTTCTTCTGCCCACTCTGCAGTTTGCCTTCTGGTTCTGTTTGCACAGTACGGTATGGATGTAATAGCAGTCTGATGATTCATAGGTCTTTTTCTCAGAAGTACTTTTTTTCTCTGTTGCAAAACCTTTCAGAGGGAAAGAGATGGGCTACTTGAAAACCTTTGTCTTGTTGAAGTTCAGTCTGAATTAGATCTTCTGAAAGTGGACTTAATGAGCAACTACATCATTTGCATGCTTCTAAAAATGTCAAAGCGTAGCCTGAAGAGCTATCCTAATGATACCATCATTTGGGTACCTGTTTTTAACATGCGGGTGCTGTATTCCTAATTTGTTTTCTCTCAGTCACTCTGAAGGATTTCTAAATCACTGAGAAATTTAATAATCGAGCTGAATTCTTTCCTCTCTGTGATCGCCATATTTTGTGATGTGTTTCAAGCCAAGATGTATCTCTCTAAACCTATGCAAGTTATGTTTTTACTTCCTCCTGTGTAAACCCATAGTGTTCAGCCAATTTGCAAAGCTGCACTCAATTGGAGCACTTCAACCAAGTCTTTGAAAGACAGCAAAGTATGCATACATGCATAAGAGATGAAGCATATTTGCTCAGGCTGTAATGACTCTAAAGGACTACTGAAATAAATGGTGCTATGCCATTATTTTTATGCTGCATTCCATCTTCTGTTTTAAGTGAGGAGGTAAAAAAGGTGAAAAGAATCCAGTCAGGAATTTAGGACAAAAGCACTCAAGCAAGATTGAGACATCTTGAGTTTAAGTTTGCAATCCAAAACTGCTGTTCAACTGCTGATTTGACGCTGGATGCATCTAAACTTGCCAGGTTTACCTCCCTGTTTGAGGGCTGTCCACAGCTTTCCTGTGCCACGTGTGTAATCGCCCCAGCCAAAGCAGCTTATAATTTAATCTGAGCAGGATCTAGAAAGTAAGTGCTCTTCTGTTTAAATCATCAGAAGGGCCAAATCCAGTATAAGTCCTCAGGGAACATGCAAGACAGCTGTAAAAGGACAGATCAGCCCTGCTCCAGTCTTTTAAAAATCAACTCTAAGTGTCTGCTCTCAAGAGAAGATTCAAGTCAGTGGATCATGACTGAATTTACAGGTTTACCTGCGGCCCTTAATTTGACATTTGAACTCCGTCCTTAGTTGGCTTTTTAACCCTGCAGTTTTGGGCGCTCCTAAGATGTGGCACTTGCAGTTCTAGAGCAGGCAGTTGAAATAAGACTTTGCTGAGTGGAATTGTTAAGGACCTATATCCTTGCTATCACTGGGACCTGTATCCCAGTGCTCATAGTGATTTACCAATGAGCTGCATTTAGCACCTGTAAAATTTTATACTGTTCAGAGAAGAACAGCACTAAAGACTCCCAAAAGAAAAAAAA
>KZ505720.1:489784-598088 GCA_002844005.1 Limosa lapponica baueri
AAAAAAGAAGTGGATGTTTCTTACCTCATCCTTGTTTTTTTGTCATACATAAGTCCTCCCTTTGAATTCTGATTATACTATGTGGTAAATATTATTTTACTTTGCTTATGCATTCATATTTGCCTTGACTCTTGTTTGCTACACCATACCTTCAGTCTTTAGTCTATGTTTTTACTCACAATTGGCATTTCAGCGAGAAGCACAGAAGATATAATAAGTGATGGTTTTTTATGTACATAAGAAATGTAGGTATAGAGAATTTTATTTTGTACAAATCAGTGAACAGACTCCTGGAATGAGCTGTCAAAAGAAATGTGTTTTTCTATGAAATGGGTAGGACAAAATGTCTTAGTTACAAGAGATTAAATAAATTATCTGGAGGAAAAGGCAATCTGCTCTATAAATATTTGAAGTTTTGAAATTGAAGCCTTTACATTGATCTGCACTTAGAGGCCTGGCCTTATTTTGTAGCAGATAATATTATGTCAAAGCAATGTTTAGTTCTACTCAACAGCTGTTGTATTCATAATAAATTATGTCAGATTTAATCTTGAATATATTCAACAAGAGCACCCAGTTGTGCTGACAAACCTAAAATCATTTTCAGTTAAATATGTTCTATCAGAAATCATTTGGGCACATTGCCTCTCTGAAGGATAACAAAGTCAGTGTGCAAGCTCAGCTTTATAATTCCCGCTGCCTGTTGAATTCCGATATTATATCCAAGCGTCCCAGCAGTAGGCTCAAAGGTTTCCTACTGGAACGTTGCAGTAGCAGAGGTAGGCAATTTGAAACATTTTCTCAAGGGTATTACTTTCACAATCATTTTAATTGCTCATGCCTGATCCACTGCTTGCGTATTCATTTGTATTTGTTCAAAGGGTATGCAATTTAATTTTAAAATACCCTCAAATCACTGCAATACTCATTTTACACGGTGAAAGAACAAGACAATAAAGTGAATAATCAAGTTCTCAGAGTTGCGTAAGGAAAACTGAAATTTTGCTTGGAGAAGAAACAATAAAAGACAACGTTCACTTGTAGAATACTTCAAAGAGTGTCCTATAAATCCCAGGTAAAACACATTGTACAGAGAGGGCACTGTGTTAATTGCAGTAATGCTGTAATGAGTAGATGACACAAAGATCCGGAGAGCAGGGTGTGAGAACCTAGTTTAACTGGAGAAGAGTAGACAGCTGTAGTCAATGCAACAAAATCAGCTCTTCTGGAGAGCACTTCATCGCAGGAAACACACTGGAGTGCTCTCAGGTACTCTCAAGAGAAGTCTTTCTCCTTCCCCTTACTCATAGGAAGCTATATGTGCCAAAAAGTGGGATGGAAGAAACACTTCTTCCTTTTTCCACTAAACCCCTAGGGCTTAAGGTGCTTATTTAAAATGTAGGAAAGTTCAGTTTATTTTTCTAAGAAAGTCTGAGTACTTGTCATGCTTCCCTGCCATATGCCTTAACCACTTTCTGGGTAGTTTGGAGTTAGTTTGTATAAATAATTATGCAAAGGCAACTCTTCTGTAACCTGATGATTGAGGGAAATTCTTAGCATAGACTGGTTTAAGTAACTTCAAGAAGCGTTTGTAAGGCAGCTGCTGCTTTACAACCTTAACTCCTTGTGGACTTGATAACATTGTGTTTCACGTGGGTAGGGTAGGCATAGCTGAGGAAGTGCTCTTTTCAAGGTAACTTAATGCTGATCACTGTGAACTTTTTGATCAGTCTGGCATCTGGGAGGTACTTTCTCAGCTGATGTCCATTTACTGAGAATGCATTGTGTAAGCAACATTTGGATTTCTAAGGCTGTATACTTACCGCTCTTTGTAGGACACTGGTGATGACGATGGGGCTTGCAGGCAGCTAGTTTTCACTCCTTCAACTTTCTTCTAAGTTAGAGCCTGGTCCTGAATGCGGTAAAAATCAGGAGGGAGCCGGAATCATTCTGCCATGGTTAATATGATCTCTCATGTTTGCTTGAGGGGGAAAATCTAGCACATTTCAAGGAATAGATTTTCCGTAAGTTTCATTTCTACCACCTCTTCACAAAGGAAAGAAGAGAGTTTGATAGTGTGCTGCCAGTTAATTCAATCTTGGGCGTTCAGGCTAGAAATGACAAAGTACTTTGGTGTTACGTATTTTGAGTGGAATCAGAAATCCAGGAATAGGAGCCTAGGTTCCTATACAGTACATAAACTCAGCATGGCAATCCATGAAGTATTCTGTATTCAGTCTACAGCTGTCTATTAGAAAGAGTTCCAAAGCAGGGAGAAGCTAAGATACAGGAAGATCCCACAGGTTACTTAGCAAATTTGTGGCCAGATAAGTTCTTGTTGGGGTAGATATCTAAAGTAACTCTTTCCAAGAATTGTACAGGGTATTTGAGAGAAACTAGGTGGGCATTCAGAGCTTTCATCTCCTAAATCTGCTTCAAAGGACTATCATGTTTAGTATATACTGTTTTTTAACTAGTTGAACTGATGCTTTAACCTTCTTAGGAGAGGCATTTGTATTTCCATTCAACAAGGTTATCGGAATGGTTCACGAGCTTCCTTAGGAAAGTGCTATGATCTAAGTGTCCTAAGAACTTCAGCATCTCTGGATTTCATTAGAGCACATGGTGTAACTATTATCTGTGTGTAAAATGTCTGGACTACTGGTATTTCGTAATAAATTATTAGGATGTCATCATTCAACTCTACATAGTATCCATATTGTTATTCTCTTGTTTTTATTTACCAGGTTTCTTGTCTATATCTACATAACTATATCAAGCTACCTAGTCTGATGAAGTTGAACTTCATTCTTCAGGTGTGATTTACTCAATACAGCCTAAAGTCATGATGAAAAAGAAGAACATATCTGCAAGCAAAGCTTCCCTGGTCCTCTTTCTGTGCCAAATGGTTTCTGCATTGGATGTACCTCTTGACTGTAAGTATTAACCTGCTCAGTAAGTGAAGAATGACAGAAGATTAGTTAAATAATTTTTCTATAGGAAGATGAAGATAACTCCAACATGGAGCTAAACATGGAGTGTGTTTAATCACTTAAATCAGGACATTGTGATTATGAATACTTATACTAATTTAGTGAAGATTTTCAAAAACTGTGCATATAAAATGACTTGCATTGTTCACTAGAGAAGGGTTAACATAGGATTCTCACAAATACTCACACTTCAGTGTGCCTTTATTAAACACTTGATGAAAATGAAGAAGGGCAGCGAATCCCCAGTTTAATGCTAATTAAGAACATATTGACAATATGCTGAAAACCCCAGTTCATTTCCTAGTTGTTGTAAACAATCACCCTTATCTTCCTATAAGAAGTTTCCAGGAGTTCATAGATTTAGTAAAAGATTCATATATCTAAAATTCAGACACTGGAAGCATCTTACTTTTTGATCTAGAAGAGTAAGTTAGGCTCTTAGATTTCCTAAGCAGTGCCTGAAAACAGTTAAGTGCCTAACTTTAAGTTAAAAGGATGTGTGCTGAGCAGGGAACTCTAGCATTAACCAGTGAGGAAACATCTAGAAGAGGGGAAATCCCAAGACTGTGTTAGTGAGGAACCTTGAACGTAACACTCCATGCTGAAAAGGAAGCAGTGGTAGCTGCTGCATTTTTTAGCCCTAATAGTTAATGTTATGAATTTATTCATGCTTCAGGTTGTTATTTTCTTAAGATAAGCATGATCACATTTTCAGAATTCAGTGAACCGTGTTGCACCTCACAGTGACTATTCATTTGTTAAACTAATTGCCAGAGAAGAGAACATTAGGGCTGGTGTTAAATTGATGGATTAGTACATCAGTAAATTTGCCTATGATTCTAATCTGCATGGCTTTCTTTACCCGCATGTTTTTGATACCTTCCTACCTTCCATAAATGCATGTTTTTCTTTAAAAACTATTGACATAAATTGCAACTGCTTTGATGGTTTTTGCCCCATGCATATTTACAAGCCTCTTAAACCAATGACCTGTATTTCTGTAACAAGATCAATATATCTGAATCACATCAGACTTTTTGTGCTGTGAGTGCCTTTAGAGCAATAAACTGTGGCTTAAACAGGGCTTTAAAAGTTAGATGAATGAATGTTTTATTTTCTAAACTTGATTTTTCTTCCTAAATATTCTTGCAGGCTAGAAATAGTGTTTTAAACCCATCTTGTAGTTTAGAAACTAATGTAAATTGTGCACCACTTTAATATTTTTTGTATAGAGCAACACTTTAGGTTAAGTTAACCAAAAATGCATCAATAGACAAAAACTAATAGCTCTTTTAGACGTATCATTTTAACTCTTAATTATCATGTTCTGTATTACATAATGTTTAATAACGTTGTTAGGTCTGATAAAGTCACATACTTGAATTTTTAGCCAAAAATCATATTAACCAAAATTACATGTGTAATGATGTTATTGCTTTCATAAATAATGGTTAGAGTGGGCTCTGGGAGAGAACCACAAGGGAAGGACTTACATTTTCTGTGGGTCTTCCCTACATACCCACCACAGAGACCTGGTGGTGAGAACGTACTTGATTAATTGAACCTTGAAATTTTATGCAGGTTAGCAATTCCTATGCTCGTCAGTGTCTCAAAGTAAGTAAGGGATGACGGACAGCATAGCTGACCAAAAGCAGTTTGACTTGCTCTAAAACATTATTGATGAGGAGACACGTATGCAAAATACTTGAAGCAAGCAATGAAGATGTGACAACGAAGGTGATTTTTTTTTGTTTAGTTATTTTTCAAACCAAAAGGGATTGCAAGTCTGTTGAGTAGAATTAGGTGCTTTCGTCTTTGTAAGAGTAATTTTAGCCTGAAGCATTCTCTTTGTTCTTCCATATGATCATATGGGTGGATTGATTTTGACTGCAGCATGAGGGCAATGCACTCCATTAATTCTGATTTGCTGTCTCCTCAGTATTAGTGGTTTGTGTCCTTGCAGGGCCAAAATCATGTACCACAGTTGCCCTTAAAAAGTCAACACTTCAGAAAAGTTATTGTACCATTAACTTTGAGATAAATGTAGTAATATCTGACACAGTGGAAATCGTGGCTGCAGGCATCGCTGCATGGGTTACAGTGTTTTAAATATTTTCTTTTTAATGGTGACCAATGTCCTTGTCAGAGATACTTATCTTCCCTCTCAAAAAATCTAATTTTCTTTTAACTAACAAATGTTTCTCTTTAATCTTCATTTGTCCATTCAACTGCTGATTCTGATGGGGGAATAAAAGCAAAACTTCTAGAAGAATGTAAGTTCCTGTCCACAAAAATTAGGCTGTGTGCTGCTGAAAATTAATACTGATTGTGTTGCTAATTGAATTTGCAGTCCAAAAATGTGTGATTCTGACATTTTGTTGATAATTTGGTTTGCTGTAGCTAGATGTTTTGTGCATGCAGTGTTCAGAAAATACTACTGTATGTAAATCAGTGTTCTGATACTTTGAACAAATTAATTGTTTGATTTTTGATTGTGTGCTATCTGAACATTATAATCCTTACTCAATATCAGCATGAGCAGTGTTTCACTACTACTTTCAGGAGTAAATACATTTGATTAAAAAAAATTCATTGGTATGTATGTACTTATGTGCTATTTTACATGTCCAAGTTGGAGATAACTTTTGTATCCTTAAAAACCAGTAGATACAGTTATTTAAGTAGACCTAATTTTTTATGTGATCTCTTAAGTCAGCTGTAGTGTCATGGTTAATTTAATAAGTTTTAAGTGCAGTGCACAGCACAGGACTGGAGACTTCGGGTCTTTGATGTGCATCAGATGGAATATCCTGTATGTTGGGCATTGTCCCTTTTCAGAGTGTGCTTGCTTTTCCGAAGTATGCATCTGACGCGTACTGACCCCACAGAGCTGCCTCTGAGAGGGAGGGCTCTATTCAAAGTGCCTTGCTAAAGAAATAACCAAAAAGTCATCATCATGTAAAAGTGTCGCCTTCCTCTTTTAAGCACTCTCTTCTCTGAAGTGAGCAAGAAGAGCAAAACCCAGCCCTGCCTGGCCTGTTCCGTTCTGCTTAGCTGCTATATCTCATTATGATTCCATGATCTGATTTTTCTCCTAACTATTTCTTTGGGTATGGCTACCTCTCTGTGCAGGAGAACTTAATGTATAATGATAGGGAAGACTTAAAATAAAAATCCCAGTTTTAAAATTTTAGCTGGATAGAGTGAGGCATGAGGACACAGCTAACTCTAATGGTTGAAGTATTTTGCTAAAGTGGCTAGAAATGACCCCAAAGTACAAGCAAAATGTATTGCTGGACAATTTACAGCATTTAGATAAGGATGTTCATGGGCATGTTACTAAAGCAGTTCCTTTAGGTGACACTAAACTATAAACACATGAACAGTGTTGAGGAAGACACCTTTCTCACTATCTTAATACCATAAACAGGATTTTTTAAATGTAAAAATGGGCATAGGTAATGGTAACAGATTATAAATTACTTTAAATAGGTAGGCATCAACTACTTAAATTCTGGTTTGTGCTACTCGTTCTAGAGTACTTGATAAATCATGAATGTTAAGTGTTTGTTTCTCCTGGGGCTATTCCCAAGATTAACTGTATTTTTGTTGGGTTTTTAAAGGAGAATCAGTACTAGAATTTTCCTACATATTTACTCTATTTAGAAATTAATTACTTTTTTGGTCATTTTTTACGGTGTTTTACTTCCAACACATTTTTTACTCCTGAAAAGTAGCTCCTTAATCTCCTTAATCTACAAAGCATGCTTTGTAGATTAATTCAATATTGTGAGCGCAATAAATGTGTGATAAGTTTACACCCATAGAGAAACTGGAAATACATAGAATGTTTAAAAATACAAAGCAATGTGTTTTTTTTTTCCTTCTCTGCGGTGAAAAACACGTTGTGTGGGTCTATGTCTCACAACTCTTCATTCAGGATATGTTGGACTTAGAATTCAAGTGTCCTTTGGTTTTGTGAAAATGTGTTGAAATCTGATGTATAGAAACATAGCCATTAAACTTTTTGGCCAAGATCTTCATCCTCTGTAAATTGGCATAGCTCAGTTGGAAGTTAGTATAGCTGCACTGATTTACGAGAGCAGAGGGCTTCAGCATCCTGATACAAAGGATACTTTAATCTCACTCTTCTCACAGTGATTTGATTGCTAATTGCACTTCTGCTTTCTCTGCTTACAAAACTGTCTCACTGATGATTTGAAAATATTGTTAAATTCTTCTCTGTTTCTTATATTTCATAATGAAGTGTTGCAACCTCCTACGATAACTCAGCAATCTCCAAAAGATTACATTGTTGACCCTCGAGAGAATATTGTAATACAGTGTGAAGCAAAAGGAAAGCCACCTCCTAGGTTAGTAGCATCTTGTTTTGCTTTTGTTGGCCTAACAACATAAGAAAACTAGGAGAAAATAATGTAACTTTTGTAAACTAACAAGTTATATGCATATGTGTGTGCTTGCACACGCAGAAAGATGCACGCACTCCTGCCTTTGTAACTTAAACAGCTACCAGGTAGTGGCATAAATTTGACTCTTCTTATCCTTGGCATTTAAAGTTCTCTATAGTCATCAAGTAACTATGATATTTTTTTTTCTCCTCAAAGCTCTAACAGTAAAATAGTACTCAATTATTACAGGAGCAGGTAGGTAAATGTCCATGGAAAGCACTTAATGCACGCCATAATGTGAACTGGATCACATTCCAGATTTAGGCATAGGGTCTAAGAAGATTGGATATTGAATAAATCCAGAGTACACTAATAAATTCAAATGTAATGTCAGTTATTCCATTTTATGAGGGTCATCTTGAAGCATTTTGTTGGAAGTTCTATAATGTGTATCAGTTTTAACGATCAATAGCCTTGATTTACCAAGTGTAGTTAATAGCCTTAAGTTTTGTTTTTGGCAGAAATGGTAACGCTGTGTACATAGATCAGATTCCCGATCATCTTCCATTTTAAGGCTCTGTTTCAGTATCTTGAAATATTTGAAAACAAACTCATTTCAAGATACTGAGTGACCTGCACTGGAAACAGCAGTAGCCATGATGCATTCTGGCATTGCAGTAACTGTTTCTGATTTCAGAGACTATAAAGAGAAATGTGCATCTCTCTGTTCTCAGTAGTGTTATGCTACAGCTTACTGCAAGGTCAGTATATAATTGCTCATTCAGACACACACAGAGCTCATTAAATGCACTTCTATTAATTAGGGGTTTTTCTACATTATTCCTTCTGGTTGCCTTGGGATCATGGTCGTTATCATGCCGGGCAGCAGAATGGAGAAGATGGAGATTATCTGTTGTACTGTCACCCTTTCTAGTGTTCTGTTAATGGTAGGAGTGCCATAAAGCTGCTGTGTTTACCAGCATTTTAATTTAGCAGGCACAATGCCATTCTCAAGAGTCTGGGTGTTGACCCAGAGGATCAGATGATTAGTGTGCACTTTGGGACAGCTATGCTGCTTCTGCAAATGTTTCTCTTGGAGGCCTTTTTTGGGCTGGATAGACCTGAGAGACTTAAGGGAACTGTCTGTGGGACTGACATATCTGAGTCATGTGCCAGGGCTTCGCTGTACAGTCTCACCTTTCCCGTCAAACCCTTGTCTCACTTTGTTCCCCTGCTACAGAAAAAGTGACAGGATTTAAGTGCAGAATTTTCTAATGAGCTGTATAAGCTTGTGCTTAGTTTTGCTTAATTTTAAAGATACAGCGTCCAAATAATTTATTTCAGTAGTTAGTCTGGTCCATCAGTTTTGGTGACCTGCAAATGCATATTGGAACTTGAGCTGTGTCAAAGCTCTGAAGTTGAAGATGAACTTTGTCAGCCCAGCGTGTGAATTGTTGTTAAAACAGGGTAGCTTCTTATTGGTGAGAGCAGATGGCATAAAGTTTTATGGATGTGCTGCTACCTATAGCTTGAGCAGCAAAGATTCTGACTATAATGTATCTCAAATTCAGGGTGTTGTACCACATTTGTCGCCTCCAATTTGAAGCTACATTACAGTTCCCTGCATCTTTTAGGGTTATTGGTAGCAGAGGAATACAGGAACCCCATATTCTCCAGGTTCACCTGCAAGGTCGTAAGAAGGATGTTCACTATTGGTTCATTATGCACACTAGTCCTCCCAAAACTACTGCAGTGTAGTGGAGTGCTCCAGGTCAGGTCCACTTCTGCTCTGCCCCACCACAAAGTGCAAATAGCGCGTCCAGTCTTTCCTACAGAAGGTCAGCACACGATTGACACCTACTTGACTGCAGAAAGTCAGCACGCTATTTTGAGTCACTTAAAATTTGAGCTTTTCTGGTAGCATATATGTTTATACTTTGAGGAAGCATTCTAAACAGTAAGTATATATAGTGTTTGTATTTAATATTAGGAAGCTGAAATGTAACAATTAGGAAAATTGCTGTTCACAACATTTGAACCTGTGAGTGCTCAGCACTTCACAGGCATTGGACTAGCTCTCTGTAACTATATTTTGGCCATCAACAAAGCATAAGTAAGAAATTGGTGTTTATGGCAGTATAAGTGGCAGACTGTGAATCTCTGCTTTTTTACTTTTTTTGTATGAGTTCATTTTTAGCAACTGCTTTTCAAAACATCTCTTGCTTTGACCAACACCACTATAAATTTACTAGTTTAATTATGGGCTATCAGACTGCAAAATTTCATTTAGAGGATCATGGTTGTTTGCATTAGAGTAGGGAACAGAAATCAAACTCACCACACAGCCTTTAATTCACTTGCACAACTTTTAAATGGCCAAACGAATTAAAAGAAATGGTCTCCTGCTGGGACCTGAGATGACACATTTCAGCCCAGAGCAAGTTTTAAAGGCAGGTTTATAAACCCTTTCAACAATAGGTTTTGTAATGGAAATGCTAATGCAGCTTTAGCAATATCAGTTCTAGCAGATGTTACTGCATCATTTTAAGTAAAAAGAAAATAAGTTCTTTTCCATATAAGATTAACTTCAGAATCTTTTAATGGTTTTCTTTTTTTACAATATTGACTTTGAAATGGCTCCTGTTAACAAGTTCAGCCAAGCCTTTTATCTTAAAGTATGGCCAGATTTCTTACATTAAAAAGTGCTCTATTACTTTATTAGTTAATTTACTTTGGGAACAAGTCTTACTTATCTGCTAAAGAAAAAATGCCATGTGTTATTGAAAATTACTTTTTAGTATTTTTTTTCTCCATACAATCTACAAAAGGCAATTGAAGAAGAAACTATTCTTTTTGGTTTTATTATTTTAGCTTCTCCTGGACACGCAATGGAACTCATTTTGATATAGATAAAGATGCACTGGTAACAATGAAACCAAATTCAGGGACCCTTGTTATAAATATTATGAATGGTGGGAAGGCAGAAGCATATGAAGGCGTATACCAGTGTACAGCAAGGAATGAACGAGGAGCAGCCATTTCCAACAATATTGTTATAAGGCCTTCTCGTAAGTGAAGCTCTTAATGTTCATAAAATGTGAAACACTTCAGTTCGTTTATTATCTTATGAGTGTTTAGCTTTTTTTTCCTGTCTTAAAAATTTAATCATCAAAGTGATCATGTTAGAAGGTATTATATAGTTTCTGATCTTCAGATAATAATGTAACACATGTTCTCTCCAATATTCCTTAGAAAATTTATCAACCAAAATGCTTTCCTGATGTTTTTTGGTATGTCTGGATGACGTGTTTAAAATCGGGTTGTATATATGACACTACAATTAGAACAAAATGTTCAAATCCTTAATGCACATCATTGTTGAGGATAATTTTGACTCTCTTTCTGATGTATGTATTCCATAGTTTTTGTAATATCTTCAATACAGAACAGACTGAGACCACAAAGAAGGTAAACGTAAAAAATTTTGATTAATAGTTGGCTGTTTCTATGGCTTTTTATGTCATATTTGTCTCAGATCAGTTTTTCAAGCTTCTCAGCTTAAATGTTCTGTTCTCACATGTTGTAATAAAACCGTGTATGTTTAATACTGTTTCAGGAAGGTCTACCTTTTTTCTAATTTAGTGCATCACTTTTCTCTTTTTTTTGAATTATCTTAGTTAAAACCTTCCAAGACACTGTTATAGAACCTTTAGTGAGTAGCCACAATAAATTTGGATCACTTGATTATACTTTCAGTGAATCATTGCTATAAAAAAGATTTAAAGAAAACCTACTTTTTTCCTAAGAAAACATAAAAAGAAGAACAAAAATTAAATCTGTAGTAAACATGATAGAACTTCACATTCTGATGCATGTATTTCTTCTGGTTTTCTGGAATATTATGGACATTTCTTCCTTAAATTGTGGAATTTTTGTCAATCCATAATTTGTGTGTGTGTTAAAATTGCTTTCTGTAGGATCCCCTTTGTGGACGAAAGAAAAACTAGAACCAAATCAGGTTCGAGAAGGTGATTCACTAGTACTACACTGCAGACCTCCTGTTGGCTTACCACCACCTATAATATTTTGGATGGATAATGGTGAGTTTGGTTTTTATGGAGAATTAGTTTTCTTTTTGCAGTTTTTCTACATAGTTGATCATTGCTTACCAAGACCACAGATGGTGGCATTTCCCTCTGTGTTAAAATTCGAAGAAATTCCATTTCTGTAGGAACAAATAAAAAGCGGACATGCAGTCCGAAAGCACGAAGCCAAAAGCAGCTGGAGATCTTAATGTAAGTTGTAGATTAACACACTGGGGAGGAATGGGAAGACAAGGGAGCTCGAGAGGAAACTTAGAAAAGTCTATGTATTTACAAATCTGCGAACAGTGTAATAGAATGAATGGGGAGGCTGCAGATCATAATAATGGAGTGTGTATTGTAACTGCGATATAAATGTTTTCTTGTTTTCCCTTAGCTTTCCAAAGGCTGCCTCAAAGTGAAAGAGTTTCCCAAGGTCTAAATGGAGACCTTTATTTTTCTAATGTACAACCAGAAGATACCCGGGAGGACTATATCTGCTATGCAAGATTTAATCATACACAAACTATACAGCAGAAACAACCCATTTCTGTAAAAGTCTTTTCAAGTAGGTATTGCATTACCTAATTATACGCTTACATAGTATTTATCCAGAATTCTCAAGTTATTTGCCAAAGTTAAGTAGTGTTACGCTAGGGAATTTTGTCATTTTAATTCTGAGTAAGAAATGGCAGTACTGTATAAACTTAAACTGTAATCTCCTGTATTCCTGACATACAATTCATCTTAAAAGCTTTCATTTTTCCTTTTATCAGGCTTTGTCTTTTGAAAAAATGTTGTGAAGCTTTGAAATATTGAAAAAATAACAGTTTCCAAATGGTTTTCATGCCCAAGAATATAAATTTATTATGATTACTGTGACTATTGAAACAAATTAATCAATCATTTGATTAACTCACCGTGGCCATATCATCACCTTTTGATTCCCAGTACTTTGATTTATCCCTCTTGTATGCATTCTTCATGATATTCTGTTTATTTCAGTGGATTCATTGAATGACACTATAGCTGCTAATTTGAGTGACACTGATATTTATGGTGGTGAGTTACACTGGTCCCCACTGATACTCCCTGTTGCACAGTAGCATTTAGTTAACTAACTTCACCTCCATGGCTACTTAACTTTTTGCTTCCTTTTCAGTTTCTAATAAAGGTATCTACTAGTGCTGGTGATAATACATGCTTTAGAAAGGACTGCACAGTGTGATCCTTTCAAATATTTAATGTTTCAATGTTATGGTAACATATGGCTCATAAAAAATACAAACTCTTAGAATAAATGAGTCCTTTCACACTGGGGCAGATTTTAAGTATCGTCTATTTGATTTCTTCTATACTGTATTGCTTGTTTATATTTTTCCTCCAATTTAACTAGTAGTTTGATATGTTCATTATCACTAGGACTATTCAGTATCACATGCTGCATAATAAGTAACAACAATTAAGCGTTTAACAGTGGCACTTCACATTTAATAGTTTCCTCAATGTACCATGCATTTTTAACATATATAATGTAAAACTGGAATTAATTAAAAACTAAACACTTTAATACTATCTGTTTAAATAACTTTGTAGGGAAAAGATGAGTTTTGTTTGTCTGGTGCTTAAACTGATGTTTACATTAATCTGTGTTGAATGGTCTTTTGTATATTGTAAATTAATACTCCTGTACAGTATATGTGTGTTTAGCGAGGCTGACTTTGGAGCAACACTGATACTGTAACACTTGAGGTTCTAGACTCTCCACACTTCAGGTTCTAGACTCTCCACTTGGTGTTGTATGGGATAGAAAATACATGATATTTCTTCTATTTTTGTGTTTTTCCTTGTCAAATGAGGCTTTGTACATATTAAACTATAACTTATGGGAAGCTAAAATGAAACAAGAGCACAGAATATTTTAATTCTCTGCATAAAAATAAGATGCCATTCAGAAGCAAACGAGAAATATGTACCTGAACACAGAATGATATATTAGCTACAGTTAGTGAGGAAAACTCCATTTGGTTGGCTCACAACTCAGAAATACCAGAGGTAATTCTTCTGAATTTTCATAGTCTAGGAAAATGAGTCCGCAGTCCTTAGCAGTACCTAAACTAACTGGGTAGATTAGTTATTGCCCGTGACTATCAGCTGTGTTGTTGACTCTAGACCACCCTTTTCTCCCAACTTTAGTGTTTTTTAGGGAATTCATAGCACATACTATAGTAAAATTAAGTGTTTGGTTTATGTTAATCTATCAGTAAATAGACAAGAGTTCATTATGTTTCTGCTCACATCTTTAAAAAAATACAGTAATTTACTGATTCAGACTGCTACTGCACTTTAGAGCAATTCAATCCTATATTTTAAAATTGCTATAAAAGAACATTAGAGTATTTACAGAAAGCACTCTATTATTACAGAAAGCACTCTTATTCTGACTTCCATGAAGGCACATGAAATAGCATAATACTTCAAAAGCCAACAGAATATAATGTCAGAAATGGGTCTTACATTTATAGCTGTCTGTTTACTGTGGTTATTTCTTGCGGGTTAATCAATGGTTCTTTATTACCAGACTGGGAAACAGCTTGAATTAAAGTTAAATATATAGTAAGAGGAGAATACAAGGCTTCTAGACGCCTCACGTTGTCTAGAAAATATTGAACAAAGTGTATTGCAAAGTGGAGTGTATGTTTTATCCTTTTGGTTTATAATTCTAAATACAATAACTTTGCTTTATTTGTGTTTTGATGGAAGCCCAGAAATTTTTGGTAACTTTCAGTCTTGCACTATGACTCACATCAGTGACCTCTTACTCCCCATAATAGTTCTGCTGAAGTGAGTAGGATTAAGGCTTAGCAAACATCCATCAGGCTGCATCATTGCCTATGTTAAAACTATGTATCATTGCTCCTGTCTTTAATAATAACATTTTTCATGTATGTGTTTAAAATTATAGCATTTAACAAGTTGAGATTTGTTATGTCTGTCCAAAACCTAATTTGTTGAGCTGTGTAGTTATGTAACGCAATGATTTTTAATTAGATGGCCAATGTGGAGCAAAATCTCTGTCCGAACTGTGAGAATGGATGTATGCATTTGATCAGCATTAAAGTAAAATTTAGAAATGAATTATTTTATTTTTTCTTGTTCCAGCGAAGCCAGTTACAGAGAGGCAGCCAGTTCTTCTAACACCAACAGGTAGCACAAGTACCAAAGTGGAACTCAGAGGAAATGTGCTTTTGTTGGAGTGCATTGCAGCAGGATTGTGAGTTACTTTTTAGACAGTGTTTTTCTAAATAATAATACAGAAACAGAAACATTTCAAGATGCTTAAAGTGTTGCCACTGTATAAGCTTAGGTATTTCAAAGAAACAGAAATGTAAAACAGAAAGAGCTCTTTTACAGAAGTCCACCATTTCCTTGGGCATCAGCAGATTTTAAAACTGACTATGAACATAAATATGGCTTCTGCCTTCTCATATCCCCAAACCCTACACAAAGGATTCGTGTTGTACAATTGTTTTTTTTTAAAGGACAGAAAGAAGAAGTGCCATAGGGTAATCTCGGACACAAATCTGTGGAATTGCACTCAGGAATCAAGCCTCCGTTTTTTCCTAAATTTACAATCAGGGTTTCAAGTTGTATAAAAATAGATAAGAATCTGCTGCTCTAATCTCAAAAAGCTGCTTGCATATGCTAATACTTACTTAGTAGATCAGATAGGTGGGAGTTGTTAGAACATACCTTCAGCTCCTTACATCCAGTTTCTCATTGTAATTGAGTTTAATTGGTACTTGTTTCTTGGATGTAATGCACATTTGCTTCTGCTGGTTATTGTGCAAGTGGAAAATGACTAAAGAGCAATTTAACTTCATTAACTAGTTTGATCTTAAATCAATTTCATTATCAGGAAGAAATCTGAGAATAGATTGGTTAATGCAGGAGTGGAAAATCTTTAGTACCTGTTTCAGGAACTGTAAACATGTTTACAGTGCACAAAAGCTTATAATGCAGAGTGCTCCGAGGTAGCTGTGAGGAAAGCCAATAACTGCAAATGATGCAGCACAGCATCATGCATATGTATTCACTTGCATAAGCTCTATAGGGCACGCTTATGCTCAGCTTGACGCAGCTTGAGACAAGCCTTAGTGCTGTGTTTCTGTCTCAGCTGTGGTCTCCTCCGGTGTCTTTGCATCAGCACCACCAGTAAAACCACACCTCTGAGTGGGAGTAGCATCAGCTCCAGGAATTTTCATCTGCAATATAGTTACATGCTTTTTTGACAACCCTGCAATAGAAGTATTCAGCGATCCAAACTCCAGTAAAATGGCTGGGTAAAAACGAGCAAAAAATTAGAATACTATACATTATCTAACTTTGTGTCTTTAGCCCTTATGTAACTTTTTAAAAAAATAATTCAATGAGGGAAGCTATATAGTTGTCCACAAAGGGCCAGATTCAGATTTGTTTAAAACAACTATTCCTAATTACTAATACCATAAATAAAGTCAAAAGTGTCTCTGTTATAAAATATTCGACTGCTAAGGGAATATTTGCCTTGAGTCATTACTATTTGAGAGAGGACATTCTACTCAGTAAGCAACACCTTGTAATTTCTTGTAATTTTAAAAAGATATCTCCCTGTGATTGGACAGCTTTCAACTTCAGTGGACAGCATGTGACGTAGCCAAGATTTAGACATGGTGCAGTGACAAGTAGCTATACTTGACTCAGCACTGACAGTTTTTTCTTGATTTCTCACAGGAAATGTTTCTGTCTCCGTACAGCTCTGCTGTAAAATCTATGACGTTCAGGAAGCATTAGGATATTGCTCATGTGAAGGACAATTATAAACTTGGCATTATCTAGAAGCTACCTTTTAAAGCACCATGAGCATCAATTTAACAGTATAAGTGCAATAAGATTTGAAATACACTTGTATTCGTTTATTAACCGTCAGGAGTTTTAGATTAATCAGCAGACAAATGTATTCCATAATTATTAAGCCTACGAACAGATGGCCGTTGACAGTGTTAGCGAGGCTTGTCATTTCCTAGAAACAAGTGCTGGCATATTTTGCACATTTGCTGGATGTGCCCCAGAATCTGGGTAAAGGCTCTTAAAATAATTAGTTGTAGAATATATGTTCAAAAAATTAACGTATTGAACTCTCATCTTCCTTTTCTCCAGTCCCTAAATCCGATCTCTCGTTTTGCTTCTCCAGACCCACACCGGTAATCCGCTGGATTAAAGAAGGTGGGGAACTGCCAGCCAACAGAACATTTTTTGAAAACTTTAAGAAAACTCTTAAGATTATAGATGTTTCTGAAGCTGACTCTGGGAACTACAAATGTATAGCAAGAAATGCATTAGGTTCTGCTCATCATGTCATTTCAGTAACTGTAAAAGGTAATACTAAAATAATCCCTAATGTAATATTGTCAGAATTGTTCAGAATGAAGATTGAAGTAAACTTTCTAGGGTAAAATATAGCTGAAAGGATAAGCAATAATAGTAAAAAAAAATCCCTGAGGAAATTATCATTAAACCAACTCAATTCTACCACTGGAAGGACTTAACTATCTCTAATCTCTTTTTATTTTTTTTAATATGTTATTTTGTAAAGCATTGGGCTAAATTGAGATTGTACTGTAACAGTAAAATAATTTCTTAGCTTGTAACAGTGCTACATTCATTTTAGATCCTTTGATTATCTGTCATTAGACTGCTTCTTTCCCTTGTTTCTGTATCTTTCTCCCTATCTCTCCTCCTTATTTTCTCCATCTTTTCTTCTATCCATTCATATAGCCCAAATTCTGTCTTCTCTGTTTTACTGTTGTTTTACAGTCTTCTTCCTTTTTCTCTCTTAATTGACATTTCTAGTTTTCTGTCTTCTTCATGTGTTTTACCCAAGATGATGTCTTGCTAATTCTAAAAATACTTACAGTCTGTTTGTCCAAATAGGAATTGTAAGTATGTTTTGAATACCATGAAAGAAAAAAAAACTGGAATGACAGCTCATTAGTCATTGAAAGAATCAACTGCAGTGCTTATTTTGCATGCTAAATAGCTATTTATTTTATTGTAGACCAGCATCATTTTATGATCACATTCAACCTCCTTTTTAACAGCAGCAGTTTAATTTTCTGTTTGCATCTGTCCATCAATCCAAAATCTAAAATTTAATTGCAATATGTGATAACATATGCTATTTGTGGTTATTTATTGTAAAAGAGATGGAGACACAGTTGAATATCTTTTAGTAAGGACAGTGTTCCATCCATTTTGATCTCTGTGTGTTTTCATCTGTCTCAGGTAAACATCTGGCCCCACTGCAATCCCCATTGAATTCAGCAAGACCGAGGATTTTGCCATTTCTAAATTTCAATGACCTATTTTTATGTTTTTATGTTTTTATTTAATATTTTTATTTAATCAAACCTAAATTAATTTCTAACAGCCTAACTATTGTGAATGTGGATATGTCTGAAATTAATCAAAAAGATCACTCTAGTCTCTCCAGATGCCATCCTTAGATAAATTTTGCTTTCTTTAGGAAAGGAAGTAGAGATTCAAAGCAGGCAACCCTAAATGAAACAAAGAACCTCATGTTGCTTATCTCAGAATTTTAATGCAGTGGGTAGCCAATAGCTCAGTTTAGTCAAAGTATAATCTGCCAGTTTATCATTGAGTATATATATATCATACCTTGTTTGAATTATCTTTTGGTTACCATGACTGTGCTTTATGATTTTCTGTATGTAATTTTGGAAAACAATTCCTGTGTTTCTGTTCCCAACCCCAGCTGCCCCATACTGGATAACAGCACCCAGAAACTTGGTGTTATCTCCTGGAGAAGATGGGACGTTGATCTGCAGAGCTAACGGCAACCCAAAGCCTGATATAAGCTGGTTAGCAAATGGTGTTCCCATAGCAAGTAAGATTCTTAGTTACCTTACGGGAGGATGAGTAAGAATATGAGGAATATTAGGGTTGTTTTTTTCAAATATAAATGAAAAGTGTGTATTTGAATAGTTTTTCCTGACAGGTAAAAGTAAGTTATAAATGAGGTGATAAAAATACTGTGTTTCATAAAAGTGAAACAACAAAATATGCTTCTAATGTGCTTGAGAGCACTAAAATTTGTGGCTGTGCTTCTGGTTATTCTGTCTGGTGTTCTGCTGGTAGTATCTTTGTGGAGATGGGGCCGTAGCCACAAAGCTGTGCCATTCATGCCTCTTTGACAGGGATATTGCTGGGGTGTAACTTTTACCATTGTGTTGCCATGACAGTCATGTTTGCTAGTTTTCTCCTTTGCCGCCCCACTGCAACACTAATTTTGTCTAGGAATCATAAAGATGGCATAAAAAGTCAAGTCCTCACGTCTGTGGATGTATAGAGCACTTCTGCAGGATTTGCAGCTATGAGTATGTTTGAGCCTTCCGGGCTTCAGCGCTAAAACGCAGCAGCAGCAAAAGTGACTGAATGCATCAGCAAGTGCCTGGCAAACAGCTTGTGCCAAGTAGGTGTCAAAGAAAAGGAACCCCTAAGGCAAGGAAACAGCTGTTTCTGTGTGCATTGGTAAGAAAAGCAACCCTGAATTGGTGATTGAGTCACTTAATTGTTGCAGTGTTATGACTGGCAATGCTGTGTGACAGACACGGGATAGCTGCTATATATAGCACAACTTTACTTGGGAAGAACTTGCTGGAGGACACTGCAGTGTGCTCTCAGTTGGGTGTGCACTCGGCATAGCCTGTACTGTAAAATCACACTCGGTTCTTCTAACTTTATCCTTCCTCTTTCACAAATCACTCTTATAAAAACAGACAGTCTACGCCGTTGACTCATGAGAGATTATGTGCTCTAAAATACTGTGCTGACCTATTGAAAGTGTGACAGTGTAACTTTCAGGAGTTTCAGGAGATGTTTAAGTCTGTTGATGAAGTAAATGTCACAGAGTTTGGGACATAGAGGAGGATTCTCTATGGTAAGAATCTAGGAAATAGCAACAGGTAAATGAGAACCCTCATTAGATATATTCAAAATATTTGGGATACAAGAGAGATCAAACTGAACTGGAGGGAAAGATATGCAACTTTGGGAGGGAAAGATATGCAACTTTGGGAGGAAAAGTAATGGTGTATATTGAAACAAATAAGAAATACTTAACAAAGAACCTGTTTCAGGAATCCTAATTAGATGTAAGTTGAGCTCTCTAGCCTGGGATTTAGAATGAGAAGTTTCCATTGGTTAAATAAGTTATTGTGAGAACCCGGCAGAACCAGGTACGGAAGCGTTAGGAATGGGACCTAACAGTTATGTAAGCTGGCATTAACCACCTCATCAAACAATAGTATGACAGGAAAATATGAAAATTTCAATGTAATTTTGTGTTGTATATATTGTAGGTGAATATGTCATAGTGCGTGCCTTATAATCAAATTTAGGTACCTGTCCTGCTTTTTTCTTTCTGTGTTTAGGGTGGTCTCATCTTCCATACTATTTTCTATATAGTTAACTTTTTTGTTTATTTGTTTTGAGGAGATTTTTATCCTGCTGTCCTGATAGTTTAACTCTTCCTTTCAGGCCTCCTGACTAGTAAAATGTTTTTTTGCCTGGCGACAAGATTCACCTTTGCCTCACACTGCTTCCTTGTCAAACCTGTAGGACGTGCTGTTCAAATGACAGACAAGTACATTTTCCAGAGAAGCAATGATGTGTTCTGCGTTCTTGCAGGAGAGTAGTAAATCATTAAGAAACAGAGAGTTTTCAGAAGCAGCTTCAGGATGCCACTGAATCTCCCAAATAAAGGGCATCATATATTGTCTGGCTGGCCTTGAGGAGTCAGTACACAGAGTCTTATTGAAGGGAACTCAATAAAAATTAAAAGACTTTAATTAAATTACCCACTTAACCTCAGTAGGAAAAAAAAAAAAAAGAAAAAGAAAAGAACATAGAAAATAAGTAACTGGGTAGCCCAGTCTGACTTTAAAGGTCACTTTCACTGCTGAGAAAAGCTGAAGTTTTATCCAACTTAAATATTTAAGTGCAAGTTGATTGGATGCTCCAGTACACTGAGTCTGTCAGGACACGTAAGAAAGAGAATCATCGTGATCCCAGAAAGTGTGGTTCTTAAGGTTCTTACGATTTTGTATTATTCTGAGTCATCAAAAGCTGGTCTGGAAACTATCAAGTACAGTGTGCCTTTTTGTTCACTTGTTACTAAATTATAGAATTGATCCCCTCTTCTTCCAACTGACTGATTAGTGAATCACTGTAAAAGGAAACTAAAGCAGCTGTTTCAGCTTCAGGGCAGTGCTGAGAGAGATACACCCATGGCAGGATTTCAAAGAAAAAGAGCTACATTTGAATTTCAAAGCCCTGCTGTCATCTTATATCCCACAATGTGCCTCCTGTGGCCCAGTAATCTGTTTGCAATACTTTAATTTTCTATTGGAAAGCACAATTGGGAGATGCTTAATTCTTCCGGTTTTGTTTTTCCATAATAGAGTCAGACAAGGAAGTGGGAATGTTGAAGAAAGAACCATTCGTCCATATTTCAGTCAAAGGGTGAAGCTTAAAAACCAAAAGGGAGAAGGGAAGAATAAAGCAAAATGTACTGTGTTCTTAAGCACCTATGAAAAAAAAATACAATGGTGTCCAGATTGTATTAATCAGAGTAAAATTATATTTTTAAAGGAAGATGTTAGGTTTCTTTGAAATATTTTAATTATTTTTCTTCAACAATAAAGCTTAAAAGAAAAACCCCAGCATGTCTGAAAAGAAAGCTGCTTCAGACGTGCTGGAGTGATAAGGACCTAACCTCCTAATATTTACTCACAGGAGTAATTTGAACTCACACGCACAGTCCCGTTGAGGTCAATTAGAATTTGTTTGGCAAGTAGCAATTGAAAGTTCAGGCCATGACTCCGCTTCGCCTTGTGCTTCAATTAACACTCAAGATCTGCATTATTTATACCACTGCATAATCCGTTGTGTTTTACTGCTTAGATATTCAGTGTGGTTTTACAAAAGGGAAACCATGCATAAAGTATCTCAACTTTTAAGAAAGTAACAACCCAGATTAATTGGGAAGGGGAAGCACCTTCATAATTGGACTTCAGAAAGGCACTGCAAATACTGCACAAAAGACTAATTTATTGGTTCAGTGGTTTATAGTTCATGATGAGCTATTAAATATTAAATACACACACTTGGACTTATACAAAGTAGTGCGCTGAAAGGCACTGTTTATCTTCTTTCAACATGTTCTTCACTTGTTTATATCACATTTCACATTGAACCTTAGGTTTTAGTTAGTCTCCATCAGTAATTACATTGAATTTAAGGGAGAAACATTAGCCCTTAGATTTCCTTTGTGAAAGGCCTTGATAATCCCTGGCTCAGAGATCTGTCATCCATCGTGTTCTCTGTGAGTAGACACATAAGCTGTTCACCACAGCCATGGGAGGGTAGGGAGAAATCTGCTGGACTTGGATGCCCCGAGGTGTTCAGTCTCCGAGAGGAGAGGACTACCAGGGCAGACATTTATCCGCTGCTTCTGCTGTCATTATGTTGGAACTGGCTTAGGAACTGCAGCAGATATGAAAACCTTTGATAATCAGGTTTCTTTATTATGCAGAAGATAGTCAAAGGGTAGTCATGGCTAGTGCAGGTAATAACCTTTGGAGTCCTTCAGAGGTGATAGTACTATCAGAATCAGAAGCTTGGAAACAAGGATTTCAGTGATCACAAAACAATACTTTCTGAGGAGCAAGTGAGATTAATAAGAAAAGGAAAAGGGCATGTTCTTTCATGTCCGATCTCTTCCAGAATTAAGTCTTTGTCAGTTCAATGTAAGGGGTAGAGTAAGGCAAAACTCGATTAGTTAAGTTTCTTGGTTTTCTTGCTTAGGTTCACTCTTGGTTTGACACTGTAGGTTCTCAAGTGACTGATGAACTATACTGCCCAGCCTTGCTATTTCACTACCAGTTTTGTGTTCAACTGTATGGTTTATGATCTATAGAAAACCAGGAGGTCTCTCCATAAGGAACATACCTTCTTATGAAGCCAACTCAATGACTATGCATTGGATGTTCCTCCCAATTTTCTTGACTGGTTGGTTGATAATATTAAGTCCTGGTTCTGTCACATTGTCTTGTTGTCATAAGTGATCTATCTGAAAACAAATGTCCAAAATTATACAAATAATTCTTTTAAAATCTCATTTCAGTCATTCAATTGTAGTGAGTTTTACCCACAGAAAGAATTTTCTATTCTTGAAAAGGGTTACTATATACATTAATTACTCATGAATATGAGTTTCTGGAAGAAGAAGCAGGTCAAGAAGAATGATAAGTTACTTCTAGCAACAAATGATCCTGTAATCCTGTCAGAATTTGAAAAGCATACATGAGCATCCCTATACAGGGACCATATGTTTCTATGTTCATATCGTAAAAAAGCACCTAACCTTTGCTTTCTTTGTAATTTTCCACAATAACAGGATCTTCAAGGCTACCTCTGAAGTTAGAATTTTTGAAAAATCATGTCCTAAGAGCCAGTACTGATGTGCTCCCATTTACATTCACTATTATTTGTGCATAAACTTAAGGACAGAATTATAGTAATAATAGGACTACAACAACCAATATTCAGTATAAAAATCTAAATAAAATAATTGTCTCAGCTTCTCTGAGAAACTAATATTCTGCAAAATGATAGCTCAGCTCTACTAAGGAAATTAGTTATTAAGCCCTATAACACTTAAACAACAAACTTTGTGTTATTACATTCATTATCCAACAGTCATATATAATGAATGTGAATGCACAGGACTGATTACTTTTGATTCATAACTTTGATTTGCTAAAGAAGAATCAGGCATCTTAAGACAGTAATGAATATTTCTGCTCTTTTCTAAAGAGAAATTATTCTCTGCTTTCACTGTGTTTTTCTGTGACATTTTACTGATCTAGGTAAGACTAGCTCTTACACATGCCAAAGAAGTATGTGTTCTCATCAATACAGGGAAAAGGAGTCAAGTCATTTTGTCCTTTTCTTTTCCATCTTGTTTTCAGCCAGAGGGAATCTCTAGTACAACATCTGAGGATGACATCAGCATTTTCACTATAGAATAGAAACAGTTAGTACTCACATATCCTACAAACTATGATTGTAATCCACAACATGCTTCTGGAAAAAAATATATGCTACCTTAGGTTACATCATACTTCTCAAGCAACAAAAAACACCCTATTTCAGTGCCCTTTGGGACCTGGAGTATAAGTTATCAGAGCTGTGAACTTCTGATGTCAGCTAGATCTCATACTCACTTTGTTGTATTTCAGAATGTGATAACAATATAAGGAATTATTTTTGTATAAGGAATATAATATTATATATAATAACATTTCCCTCCAGTCCTAAGCATAATAATGGGTTTCTAACTGCTGTTCAGAAAGCACATCTCATTCTGCCTTGTTTTCCAGGAAAAAAAGGAAGAATGGTGCCATAGTGGTTATTTAAACATACTAAAAAAAGTAATTACTTGGGCTATCTAGAGTTTATGAAACAGATGGAAGTGTGTATTCAGATAAACAGAAGATATTCAGGGTGCTGATGACTAGCTATCGCAAAATTATCTGATGGAGGCTATGCCTTCTCTGTACGGGAATATGCTGCACTTAGCTGTAGTGTCAAGAAGGTATCTTATTATACAAAGTGATGGGAAAAACAGGTGAAACCAGGCAATCAGGTGTCTTTGTCCAGAAAGGACGTAACCATGTTCATAAGCTGAGGCTCTATGTTATTTGGAATAAATGTTGGCTGTTGCAGAGCACACATTCAACTATCTGTAACAGCAGCAGAACTCTTACAACAATACTCATTAC
The DNA here is from genome assembly GCA_002844005.1 of Limosa lapponica baueri. Lineage (NCBI taxonomy): Eukaryota > Metazoa > Chordata > Aves > Charadriiformes > Scolopacidae > Limosa > Limosa lapponica. The sequence continues at coordinate 514,174 of KZ505720.1, forward strand.
TCATTATCCCAGTTGTATAAAAACATTTTCAGTATTATGTAATTCTATGCTACCTTGCCCATCAGTTCCAAATTCCAATTCGTTAAATACATCAAAAGCATTTTTCCCTTTTTGTGCAGCCATCCTGTAATGTGACCAGAATCCTGGTAAAGGCAAACAAGCAGTGCTTGAGTGGCCCTGCCATCTCTCTCTTTCCCCAGAAAAAGAAAAAAAAGGGATATGGCAAGGGCTGAAGTACTGCAAGACTTTTTTACCTTAGTCTGTATTAGCAAGACCAGCCTTCAGGAATCCCGGGTCCCAGAGGGGACCAGCAGGAAAGGCTAGAGTAAGGTGCACCCTTGGTGGAAGAGGATCAGGTCAAGGAATACATAAGCAAATTTGGACATACATAAGTCCAGGTGCACCCACAAGTGAGGGAGCTGGCAGATGTCATTGCAAGGCCACTCTCGATAATCTTTGATTGATCATGGTAACTGGGAGAAGTGCCCAAAGACTGGAGAAAAGCAAATGTTACTCCTGTCTTCGAGAAGAGCAAGAAGGAGAACCCAAGGAACTACAAGCTGGTCAGCCTCACCTTGATCCCTGGGAAGGTAATGGAGCAGCTGATCCTGGAAACTATTTTCAGGGCACATTAAGGACAAAAAACTACCAGGACGAGTTAGCGTGGCTTCACCAAGGGAAAGTCACGCTTGACCACCTTGATAAATTTCTATGATTAAATGACTGGCTTGGTAGATGAGGGAACAGTAGTGGATGTTGTCTACCTGGACTTCACTGAGGCCTTTCACACTGTCTCCCATAAGATCCTTGTAGACAAGCGGTTGATGTATGGGCTGGATAGACCGTGAGGTGGATAGAAAAATAGCTGAACAGCCAGGCCCGGAGAGTGGTGATCAGTGACACACAGTCTAGTTGATGGCCAGTAGCTTGCAGTGTACCCCAGGGTTCAGTCCTGTTCAATATCTTCGTTAATAATCTGGATGATGGGGCAGAGTGTACCCTCAAAAAGTTTGCTGATGACACAAAACTGGGAGGAGTGGCTGATATGCATGACCGTCATGCTACCATCCAGAGGGACCTCAACAGGCTAGAGAAGAGCAAAGTCTGCACCTGGGGAGGAACAAGCCCAGGCAGCAGTACATGCTGGGGGGCCACCCAGCTGAAAAGTAGCTTAGCAGAAATGGACTTGGGTGTCCTGGTGGTCTCTTTTCTGAGAACAGGCACCTGCCTCCTTTCCTTCAATTAACTGAAGAAGGATGTATTCCTTAAATACATCAAGAGGAAACATTTTTTTTTTATATGATAATTTAACGGTTAGATCATTCTTTTAAAATCCAGTTCCTTCTTCAGAGAGAGAGTACTGAAGTAATGGCTTCTATCTCTCTGAAGGTTCCCTGTCATCAGTCTGTAAGATATTATGTATGAGAGTGTGTGTGAAGGAGGGAAGTCTGTGCACCCATTAAAGATCTGTCTGTCTGCAGGATTCAGAGGGCATGAGTGGAGGGAAGCCCAGAGCCCGCGGCAGGGAGTAGATGTGATTGGAACAGCCGTGGGCAGATCTCCTACCTCCTGGGAGGGCGGGTGTGCTTATTTTCCATTTAGCAGTGATTTGTATGCAGAAACAGACCACTTCTCACAGCTGACTGGCCTGCCTGCTGGGCTACTCACCTGCTCCGTCTATTTTCAGCCCATGAATCTTTTAATGAAAATGACATTTACATAGAACAGGAAGCAATGGGGAACATGGAATACAATAGGAAGTAAAGCAAATGAGGAGAAAAATAAGTGCCAGCAATCCAGATGCCCAGAGAATAAGCGTTTAAAAGTCCAGTGGTACCTTTTCATTCCTTTCTGAAATTTTTGAATTTGTGATACTGATTTGAACTCAGAGTGATGGAAGATACAAGTTAAAAATGGAGTCATAAACCATTCTTGAGGCATCTGTTTGGAAATTGGTGTAATGCAAAATAGCCTGAAGAGTTGACCCGAGATGGAAATACCCTTAAGCAGGACCACAGAACTGTGGTCCCCTTCATCTGTCCACTTTCATTCTTCTCTCTTAGAGAATTCAGTAGTGAAATCTTTTCTATGAATCCAAAGAAATAAGAAATTATTTTATATTAAAATGTTTTCCACAAATATACTTATTTTCTCAGGTTCCAATAATATATACAGGTGTCAATGATACAACCAAACTACAGTGCATTTATTCATGCCTATGTGCATTTATTTTTAATATTAAATAATTCTTCATTAAATTTAAATATTAATGACATAATGATGTGTTTTCATTTAATATTTACTTAAAATATTAAACTATAGTTTGTGCATTTTTATGTAGTGCGCTGTTACAAGTTTTTTTCTCTGTTCTACCTCTCTAAGTCTATCCAGTTGTATCATAATTGACAGCTATTATTATTCAGTAATATTTCAGAATTTTATTTTCAGTTATATTCTCGATTCTTCTGGGATGCAAGAGCTGTTTTGGCAGCTCAGGCTACTACAGATCAGTTGAGGAAATGGCACTGTATATTTCTTATAAAAGGGAAAGAGTGCCATCTACTGAATTACTATCACTGCTCTTGTGAAGACTTGATTTTGTGTGAAAGAATTACTTACTTTTTACTTTGAGATAGTTTTCAACTGAATAAGGCTGTTTTTATGTTTGGATAATTATTTATGGTATAACAACTGATTTGAAAAGCTGAAACCTTTTAAGTCACAGAGGATTGTAAAGTTCCAATGACACTCTAACATAATTTTCTTTAGACGCTCAGAAATATTTCCTTATTTTTTGTAGATATTGTCTATATTTGCCTGAATATTGTCATATCAGTATTTTTTGTCTGTAATCCATGCAAAATATGATCTCAGCTTCACTTCCTTAAAATACAAACAACAACAAAAAAACCTCAAAAATGGGAAATCTACCATCCTGAGTTAAATATTTGTAGAATTGGAATAACTTCCTTAATCATATTGAAATTCACATCTAACCAGTGAACAGTCAGAAAAATAGAAGAAAGGGCATATTGGTCTTTCAAATTGTTTATTCTTTTCAGAAATATGAAACATATCATCCAACAGCAGTTTAAGAAATTTTTTTTTTTCTTTACACCAACAGTTGCCCCAGAAGATCCTAGCAGAAAGGTAGATGGTGATACCATTATTTTCTCACATGTGCAAGAAAGGTCAAGTGCTGTCTATCAGTGCAATGCTTCTAATGAATATGGATACTTGCTCGCAAATGCGTTTGTGAATGTTCTGGGTAAGAAACAGATTTTATATTTTTCAGGCTTTTTATGTATTCAGTTGTCTCCTGCTACTACACGGATTGCATGCTCAAGCCTTGCTTGAGGTCTTCAGTGGGAATGGATGTATTTCCTGAGCCCTGTAAAAGGCAAGGATGTACATGCTATATTTTTTTGTAGGATATTGCTGAATTTCACTTTCATTATTCTTAAGTAAGAGGATAGTTGTGAAAGCTGGGGAAAACTTGGAAGAAATTTTATCTTTTTGTTTCTTTGTTTACATAAATCAAGCAAACGGAAGCATAAGAAAAAAGGCAGGAATTAATATTCCTTACGTTAGTATGTTTCAGTACTCTCTTATTGATTGTGGGTGTTTTGGATCAGTTAAATAAATTATCTCTAAATTGCTATTGCAAAGGCACATGATTATGCATTTGTCTTGAAGGCCTCCCAAGAATATGTTTCTAGTTAGGAGATACTGTGCTCTCCCTAATTCTTCTAGCTGAATTTAACAAAGCTAGAGGCAAAATCATAGGCAGAATGGCCTCTAAGGATCCTCCTGCAGGAACTGGCAGATCTTTTGATTGAGAGACACTGTCTTTTAAATGAAAGAATTCACTTTGGTTCCATAGTTCCTTTAAAAAATGTAGGTGTTTCACCAAAAATACATCTTAGCTTCTTTCTGCCTGCAGGTTTGTTCAGAATTATGTAGTTCAGTCGGTTCCCAGGAGTTTCTCTTCTTGAAGTATATTCTGATTTAAATTTTCCAAATGAAATCATTCCCTTTGGTGCCAATCCCTATTGCTTGTAAACAAGGAAGATACATTTGTTTTTCACAAGATAATTCTCTTACATTTCCTCAGGCTACTGGCAGTAGAACGTATTTGTACCTAGACTGAGGCCAGAAATAACTTCAGAGAAGGATGTTAATGTATAATTCTTTCGGCCATTCTTAATATCTTAGTATTTTGTACTCGCATTTTCCTATCTATATCCAGATATCTTTATCTTTTCAGCTGAGCCACCAAGAATTCTAACTCCTGCTAATAAACTGTATCAAGTCATTGCAGATAGTCCCGCATTGCTAGACTGTGCTTATTTTGGTTCACCTAAGCCTGAAATTGAATGGTAAGCTATAGTTTTTGTGCTTAAGTTATGTAAAAAGAGCCAGTTATATCTATGGAAACAAACATTTAAAGCTTTAAAACTATTTTTACTCTGTTTACAATTTTAAAATAGTGTATTTTTAAACATATGCTGACTACAATGCACAAATACAATATTAGAGATACGTAACGTAATAATAGTTAAGTTATCCCTACAGAGTCAATTTAAATTTCATGTTTTAATGTCTGTCTGTATTTTCTAATGTAGGAGTCCAAATTTGCATTTTCTGATAATAAAATGGAACAGGATTTAACTATGATGTTGGATAATGATATTGCTTTTTATATAAAGGTTTAAGGGAGTGAAAGGTAGCATCTTGCGTGGAAATGAATACGTTTTCCATGATAACGGAACCTTGGAAATTCCAGTGGCTCAAAAGGATAGTACTGGTACATACACATGTGTAGCAAGGAATAAATTAGGAAAGATACAAAATGAGGTGCAACTGGAAGTTAAAGGTAAGAAATTAATCACTCTTTCATCACAGGTTAGTATAGAATTGGAGAATTTCTAAATATCTAATAATAGTTTTAAATTTCAGATCCAACAATGATAATTAAACAGCCAGAATACAAAGTGATTCAGAGATATGGCCAAGTTTCATTTGAGTGTATAATAAAACATGATTCTACCTTATTACCAACAGTTATATGGTTGAAGGACAATGATGAACTCCCAGATGATGAAAGGTATGGACAACATAATTTCCCTTTATTTTTAATTTTCTAGTTTCTTTTGTCTGTTCCTTTTCCTGATCTTTGAAAGGAACGTATTGACTTATTGACTTTCCAAAGAAGACTGATAAATATCATCGCCATATTTGGTGACTAAAGGACTCACCTAGTGTGAAAATATTAAGATAGAAATCAAATTTAAGAGAGATGTAACAATTTTTAATTGTGGACATTGACCATGTGTATCAATTGTAAGAAGATAATTGGCATAGGAAGCCAAAGGGATAACAGAAGACTATTCTGCTCTACATCACAGTTAATTAAAAGTTGTTTGAGTATATTTGGAAATAAAAGCACATTAGGATAGTTACTGTGGGAAGATGGTCAACAGCAACGTAGAAAAGGCTGGCATCGTCCCATAGGTTACCTTGCAGTCTAAGTATTTGCTGAAATACACAAGTATATGGGATTTGATAATGTCTTTTGCAAGTTTCTTATAACAGTAGCAACTATTGAAAAATCAGTGGCTGAATCTATTGTATTTGCAGGTTTCTAGTTGGTAAAGACAACTTGACCATTATGAATGTAACTGATAAAGATGATGGAACATACACTTGCGTAGTTAATACTACTCTGGACAGTGTTTCAGCAAGTGCTGTGCTTACTGTTGTTGGTAAGAATACTCTCAAACTTTATGATAGCAGAACTGTGTTTAATTACTGTTAAGTATGAAAACAGCATTAGATTTAAAATGAAAAGCACAAATGTAGTTTTGATTTCAAGAACAGGACAAAGGAAATGTCCCCTATCTGTAAAAGTGTTGCAGTTTTTTAAAAATACTCTTACCCTTAAGTTTGCCTTTGAATCAGCTACTTACAAAAGGGTCCCATAGCTACAGGACGCATTCAGTTTCATGCTGTATAGGTTTTTATTTGGATCACATCTGAGCTAACACAGTAGATTACATAATGCACAGTATTTGAACATAAACATGTTGCCTCAGGAATCTATTTCACAGCTAAATTATGCTTCAGAAAGACTGAACGTGCTTGGTTATATGGGTTTTCAACCCCATATATGGGGTTGAAGACTGAATGTGCTTGGTTATATGGGTTTTTCAACCCTATATATGGGTTATATGGATTTTCTTTTTAAATTAGTTCTCTTTTTTAAGTTTCCATGATTGGACATTGTTGTAAAATATGTTACTTTGCCCCTTCTCCCAATTTATAAGAAAGTTTTAAGTAAATATCCTGAATGATTCTTACCTGAGTTCAAGCTGAGATTCAAAGTCAAGTATGCTTGTGTTTTAAAATTGTGTTGTAATCTTATGCCTGTGCAGGAATGACATATGCCAAAGGTCTCATACTTATTTGAGAATTTTAATAAGAATTCTCACTTTATTTATTTTCTTGATCTATCCTTATTGAAAAAATGGATAAAATATTCAAGAATACTTTTATAACTTTTCAGTGAAAAATTATCAATGTATTATTTGAAATCAACCATTTACACTAAATAAGTTAACTTTTCTTTGTCTCTAATAATTATAGTCTTTAACTACCTACAGTATTCTGTTTCTTTGGCTACTAACTGATTAAATCCTTTATATTAATGTTCTTTTCAGCTGCTCCCCCAACTCCAGCTATCATTTACGGTAAACTAATATGAAGTTCTCTTACTACATCACCTGCCAGATACATTTCTCATTTGCCTGTTGCAAAGTGCAGCATCTTCTCTTTTTTCCCCTTTTTCTTCTGTTTTTTCTTATTTGTGTGTATGTGTTTGTGTGTGGTTTCATCCCATTTTACCAACTGCTTCATTACTGGAGTACTGGGCTTTAGAATTTTACAGTGCGGGCTGCTTTGTATTTTAGCAAATAAATGATGGTTACAGTGTAATAGTCTTTTTCTCATAGAGACCACTAATGCAAATTAGTTGTATAGTAAATGAAAGATCTAAAAGGTAAATCCAACTGTTTGTTGAAAGCTAATTCACTATCAAAGAACTTGCACCAACCAAATCATGGTATGTTTTTACATTGCTTTGGGTGACAGCTTTGTAGGCCTGATGTACTTTATTTCATTGTTTGTCTTCATTTTACTTTAGTCATAAAATGGATAGGACCATATTGACCAGTTTGGTTTATGATTGATGAAATTGCTAATAAGGATTTTAAAATTAAAGCTGAAATTAGCCCAAAAAATCTGTCAGGCAGGTACAGTCTTAAATTTGACAGTATACAGCCTTTAATTTGGTAGCAGTTTTTTCTGAATTTAGGTTTTAAAGTGCAATATAATATGCCTAAAACCACTTTTAAGTATGAGCATCTTAAGTACTTTTATGTAAATCCTATCACATTCAGTGAAAACACTTATGTATTCTTAAATGAACCTACTCTTTAGTCTTGATTTTTGTGTAACAAATCATATAATGAATTATTTTCAGCAATTTGGAATGAACAATTAAATCTTTATGCGTTACAAGGATGTATATTAACAGCTTGCATGGTATTTCAGTATTTTTTAAAAGTACAGCAAAAACAAATAACTTAGTAACTTGCAATTAGTTTCTATTTGAACTATACTTGTTTTGAATTCACATGCAAAATACTTGTAGTGAATCTAGAAAAGCTTCTTTGATGTGAATGCTTCTTTATTTTCCATGTTTTATTACATATTTCTAGTTACATTAGATAACCACCCATAATCATTCAAAGATAAACTGAACATGGATTTCATAATTCATTGCATCTCATTACATTTTTTTATACCCCAGTGCAGTCAGACGTAGATAAAATCAAATAAAGATTCTTGTTAGTGTATAGAAGTTTCCAGATACATCAGTTTTCCATTTTTTCTGTTTTGTAACAATCGCATGCTCATGGTCATGCTTACGTAAGTGAGTAGATCTGCCCTGCTGTATTTGTGGAATTCTTTTGATTGTAATGTAAGGATTTTTTCGATGGTGAAACTACATATTCTGGTGTGATTATTTACTTTGTGTTCATTTGTTTTACAGCTCGGCCAAATCCACCCTTTGACTTGGAATTGACAGGTCAGCTAGAAAGAAGCGTTGAACTCTCGTGGGTACCAGGAGACGAAAACAACAGCCCCATTACAAGTATGTTTGTATCTGTTGCGTTACTTCAATAGCGTTGCATTTACTGTTCTCAGATTCCAGAGAGTTCTGAGCTAAATTTTGTGTGCAACATGGAAGAATGGTAAATTGATTTGCTACAGTTGCCATTTATTTACATAACAAAAATTCATGAATGTCCTCTACTGTACAGACAAGCAGAAGGACTTATTTACTGCCCTAAAGAGCTCAGCTTTTGATCCAAAAACCTGTGCTAGTTAACATAGAAGTTGATACTGATGTGAGCTCTGTCTCACATGGTCCAGTCTTCTCAATACGTTGAGAGCAGACTTGTTCGTTACTTTTATGCTTCTGAAGGAGAGAGCTACTAACATCTTGCATTAATTCTTTTGTAATTCCCATAAATTTGAAATAGCATCAGTACCAATATCTTTAGGAATATCCATCACTACTGATAAAGAAGCTTATTCTTTGTAAAAATATACAGCAGATAGTTTTTCTGGTTTTTTCTAGTCCAGACAGTTGAAAGAATAAAGCAGGTCCCTAAGACAGAGAAAATTACCATCTAAAAAATTTTGAGACATGACGTTACATGGTGTTACTCTTCCCAGTAGAACAGGATGAAAGATACTCTTGCTTATATTGAACAGAAAGGATGGAGGGGGAAATTAAGAGGAAGGAAGAAGGATCTTACTTGTTTTCCAAAAAATAGTAAGATCAGAAAGATTTTTTGTTATGAGCAACTTAATGTAATTATTTAATTATTTATGCAGTGTATTTTTAGTTAATAACTACTACAAGTTACCACAGCCAGTATACACATTATATTTGGAGTGAATGAGTTAGGGTAATTTACTGAGTGGTGTTCTCCAGGATCTGATGCTGGTCAGTATCAAGACTAAACAGAAACCATAAGGATCAGGCGTCTGGAAAGGAAGTTTTGTAGAAACAGAATTTCAGACATTTCAGAACACATCAAAGATTTTGATTGCATTTTAATGAAACACCAAGGGATTTTGCTGAAGTTTTACATTTTCAGACTTGTCTAATGTATGTTTTAAAAAATATAATATATGGAAATTTAATGTAAAGAGTTGAATTGTATTTAAGGAGTGAAGATCACACTCTTTCAAAAGAGATGATAGTAGGTGGTGTTGGCTTATGTCAGAGTTTTTCTAGAAGCAAGATACTGCATGCACTCTGGTATTGGAAATTGAACCCTTCTGACTAAATAATGCTGGTTTTAATTATGATACAATTGGTATTGCTGTGTGGTCCCGAGAGCCTGCAAAATAAGGCATTTGCTTTGTAAGTGAGCCTATTACTGCTGGTGCTGCTACTGTCACTTCAAAGTGCAGATCAGACTCAAAGATAGCACGTCATTATGAGTGATCCCTTTACACAAGTGATACAACTGACATACTAGAATCTCTCTGAAAGCTCAAATATATTTTTTTTCCTTGAAGTGTTCTATAAATTGTTCTACTAGAGTTGCAGGCAGAATGCTAGTTACGAGGGAAGCGAAATGCAGTAGTGAAAACTTTGTTGGTGCTTTTCTTTGTAGCCTGTAATGTTCTCACCTTTTCAACAAAGACTTTGGTCCAGAAAATGTCCCATCCTAAGACCTTTCTCTCTGAGTACAGAACTCCAACTATAACTCAGGCAGTAATTTGGGGCCAGTTCTCCCTCTTTCTTACTGCTCAGGTCAGGATGAACTCTGCAAGCCTTAAGTCCAGAAGGCTACGATTAGTACTACTTACCTATTTTACTTCTTGAACATCTTGGCTCCTCAAACTCTTGTGGATCATTTCGATGTAGTACTGTAAGTATTCTTCTAAAAGCATTTTCTAGGCACCTCTCAGAATTTCTTCAGTAGCGTAAACAGGATGTATTCTGAGGCATATTCTGGCTTCTTGTCCACACCTATACATGAAATAGGGGAAGATATTTTTCACACAACACACAAACATTTGATGCTCATGTAAATTTCATATATCTTAAGGTTCCATGGAATATACTCAGACTATGCATTCTTCTTCCATACTTTATGATAAGTATTTCAGAATTTATATCTTCTACCTAAGAGCAGGAAGCTTTTTTCCTGTTCACAGCTGTTTCACAGCTGAAAAAAAAAATGTCCTGTTGACTTTTGATAATGAATAAGAGTTTCTTTTTGGAGTTCTACAAACTTATTTATCCCTGAGGTTATATACTCTGTAGGGTCTCTAACAGTAATCATCATAATGTTAACACAGAAAACTCTCAAGAAATTTAGCTTCTAAACATACATTCCTTGACTTAATTTGAAGGTACTGGGAAGTGCTCTCAAAAACCTTCCTCAAGTACTGCTTCATGACTTTAGATAGTTCTTCAATAAACCAGTCTCATTGGGGAAAATGGAATACTCAGGGAGTTTTAGTACTGTACAGGTACTACTTACTGTCAGCTTAATACAACTAAGACCAATATATTTGTCAGCCAAATATTACTTTTACATCAAAATTCCAATCTTGTCCCACTTTCTTGCTGTTAGTTCAAGGGCTCCTGTTACATTAAAATCCATTACTTGAGAGTGAGCTCCTGTAATAACGTGTTACCTGACAGGTATCTGCATTAGTGAGAATACCAAATAATAAAAAGTCAGAGTGTTTCTATTGTATTTCTGCCTAAGCAGTATTTTTGAGATCCACATTATAGATCTCTGTTCTGGTTTATGTACTTACATTTCAATTTCCATGATTTTTAGAAATGTTGATTGGATCACTCTCTTCTGATTAGCTCATTCAGAAATGCCTACACTGATCAAGGAAGGTGTTGCAAGTTTTGACATAAAGTTGGATTCAATTTCTGTTTACAGATTTTGTGATTGAATTTGAAGATGGGCTGCATGAACCAGGGGTATGGCATTACCAGACGGAAGTTCCTGGAACTCAGACAACAGTACAGTTGAAGTTGTCTCCGTACGTCAACTACTCATTCCGTGTGATAGCTGTCAATGAGATTGGCAGAAGTCAGCCGAGTGAACCATCTGAGCAGTACCTGACAAAATCTGCAAGTAAATAACTATTCCCGCTTACCAGTGATTGATATATGCTATGAATGGTGTTCAATTTGCTTGGAATGCAAACAGCAGTCATTCTTGTTCATGTGTAAATATTTTATTTTTAGACCCTGATGAAAATCCTTCTAATGTACAAGGGATAGGCTCAGAACCTGATAATTTGGTAATAACATGGGAGGTAAGTTTGGTTTTTTGAGGTTTCATTTGTTTTCAGGTCTCTAAGTAGCATTTTTTTTAAAGAAATAATGATTGAACTGTGAACAGGCTATGAGAATACCCAATGTGTTGCTTGTTTCCAACATTCTTGAGAAAGAGTAAAATCCAGATATTTCCTGTCTTCATTTTCAGGGAAAAGCTGCACGCATTATGAAAAAAAAAAAAAATAATAAAAGGTGCTGTATTTTCCTTGAGTGATTTCTCAAGATAAGCCATTAATTTGGTAATACAGGATGTTTTGCTGCCAATTTAGGAGAACTTAAATATGTAAATTGTGGTTTATCTCAAGTAGAGTCTTATTTTTAGAATGAATTCTAATGTGTATCCTAGTTCTACCCTCAACTTTTGTGATAAACTAAATTACTGTGCACTCTTCCACTAAAAAGCTTTTGTGGAAAAGTTTTCTCTCTCATGCCCTTACCATTGTGACAGGGACTCAAGGAGACCCATGTAAAACCAGTTTCCCATCCCAGGCAAGAAACATTGTCTAGGGAACACTGTTTATAGGGAGTTGGTGTAAGTCTGCTTTTTCCTCTTTCACTTTTTAAGAAATATTTGAAAACAAAAGATGTATGCAGAAATCACGATGTATGGTTGTATAAGAATTAACCAAGAAGCACTTCAGTGTGATTTTTACTAATGAATGAAAAGCAACTGAACTGGCCTCCTGTAAAAGCTAAATTGTACAGCTTGGAAATTTCAGCAGTGCTTCTCTGTCACAGAACACAATGGTAGATTTTCAGTAAAATTCTAAAGAAGAATCAGCACATTTCCTTTGTGACTTTGGATTTTTCAGATTCTTCAGAATATTTTTAAAACATTTTCATTTACTCTTTTAATTTCAGTCTTTAAGAGGTTTTCAGTCTAATGGACCAGGGCTTCAGTACAAAGTCAGCTGGCGTCAGAAAGATGTTGATGATGAATGGACATCTGTTATAGTTGCAAATGTATCCAAATATATTGTGTCTGGTACACCAACCTTTGTTCCCTATGAGATAAAAGTACAAGCTTTAAATGACCTGGGATACGCACCAGAGCCATTAGAGGTGATTGGACATTCCGGGGAAGACTGTAAGTTTTGTAGTTTGACTCAATTGTACTAATTAAAAGCAACTAAATGTGTAACCTAAATGGGTATTTAAAATATTAAGATATTGAAAAAGGAGGATAGTAGTTATTTTTTTAATTAAAATGAAGTAATTTGGTGATAATAAGGTTTCATAATACTCTTTAGTAATAATCCTGAGGTCAGATTTTCAACATAGGAAAATTTTAACCTCCTTCTTGAATGCAATATTCGTGTAGTGTCTCATTCTAACACGGTACTTGTTGCGTCCTTTCCACACAGTGCCAATGGTTGCTCCAGGCAATGTGCAGGTTCATGTTATTAACAGCACATTAGCAAAGGTGCATTGGGACCCAGTTCCACTAAAAACTGTCCGAGGACACCTTCAAGGGTACAAAGTAAGTACAGTCAGAAGCTTTCTGTTCCTCTTTTATTAAAATAGATCACTCTTCCTCTATGAGACTGTATCCACATTGAAGTAACTGACATATAAGGACTCTTGCTTTTCAGTGAGCTCACCAATTTTGCTGACAAGAAGAGCATTAATACAATTCATTTAGAGTTCAGCTATGTTCCAGCCTTGTAGTAGTAGCCTCCTGTGACATTGTCCTTGAAGAAAAATGGAGTGTTTGCTATTAAATTTTCAGACATTAAATAGATTTTAAAAATGATAATAGTTTTACGGATCTTAGTCCAAAAGGATATTTAGAGGATGAGGAGAATTAGTTTCTGTAGGAGTCTCTTCTAGGTCCAATGTGAAGATTACTCATCTTCTGCCATAATATGATTAATCACATCTTTAATTCTGAGTAACTGGCTGCTTGCTAGCTTATGCTGGGTGCTGAGTCTTTTTGGAAGCCAGGAATAAGCTCAGTTTAAAAACTCAGTTTAAGAAGATAGGAAATGGCAGAAGATTTGGAGTGTACATGTAATTGAAGGAAGCTCAGTGTAAGATGATGTGCTGGCTTTGATGATAACTGAGAATACTGTGTTGGAGACAAAAGACTGCAATTAATAGAGAATGTTGGACAGAAGGACTTCAAGATTATAAACTGGGGGAACTGGTGTCCCTGGAGGACAGGGAAAATCTGATGGCAAAATATACTTCAGAGGTTGCACTAGAAACCCATCAGAAGAACATCAAGACTGGAAAATGCAGAAGTATGGCAGACTGGTTGTGGAGGGAAGAGTGGAATGAGAGGATATACTGACTTCCTACACAACAATAGAAGAAAATAAAAAGGAAGTACTTCTTTGCTCCTCTGCAAGTATATTAATAAATACGTTCTAACGAAACAGACCAGTTACGCAGCCTGAAATAGGTTACTTCGTAAGACAAATTTGAACTGTTTCTGTTTACATGAAAGGAAGAAAAATAAATATTTGAAAAATGAAAAGACTAAAGAATATTTGGAGCAGAATCATCATTTATAAGTACATCATACTTATACAATGGAGGACTAGTTCAAGAGCATTGAAACTGAACTTCAGTTACTACATGCATGTGAATTCCTTATATACGGATGTCACTTACCTGACACAAAATACCACCATCTGGAGAGACTTAAGCTAGTTCTGTATGAGCTAGAAGAAGTATTTGTAATTAGTGTGATGCTTTGCCCTAGATAATGAACTTGGCCAAGAAACAAGACTTGCCATTCTGTTAGATATTTATCTGTTAGATGGCAGTCTCATATCAACCTGGTATTTCACAGACAAATGGGCAACCAAAAGAAAATGTCCATTATGTGAGGATTAAAGAGTTAGAATTTACTAAAATTAATACTTATTATTAATCCAGTTAAGTATCGGTAATGCTCATAATCCAAATTTCTGTTAAAGGTCATTAATAACACAAAAAAATCCATAGGCGCAAACATCTGCCTATACATCAGGTGTTAAGTTTTCACCCATCAAAGGCATGGTTACAGTGGGTTGTCATCATCCCAGGTTTAGATGGAGATTTCTTCTTCCTCAGACTTGGAGTCTCTGAGGGTTATTTTCTGTCCTGTATTTGCTATTGGGCTGCACGCTTTCCTCTCCACTTGGTCTAAGGGTTTAGTCATGCTATGGTTACTTCTGTTTAGTGTGTTAGTCCTTCTCTGTATACAGTATGATTTTTTTTTCTGTGGGGAGGACAACCAAGCAATTGCACAAAGCTAAGCAAAACTGAAGGTAAAATAAGCTAGTCAATAATCATAAGTAAAACAAGCTCAAGACTAAAGGGTTAACAACAGACGTGACCACTGAGTTTTGCTGTTATGGCTGGGACAACCAAGACAATGGTATATCCTTGAATAAGTTGCAGATGCAGCAAAACTTGTTAAATAACTTTTGCAGATACAGCTAAATCAAGCTGTAGGTTAAATACTAGACAAGGTGTGACAAGTCCTAAGACCTAGTGGATAGTTACTGTTATAAAGCTTTCTCTGAATACAAACTGAAAACTTTTCATGGATGCAAAGTACGCTTTAAGCATCTTAGTTATTGACATAGTTTACAAATCACATGACTATGTCTTTTTAAACAAATCAGCAAAATCCTACTACCAAACTCAGGCTTTTCTAATGAGTAAAGTTATTTCAGACAGTAGCCCAATACGCAGTGTTGCATTAGGGACTTGTTTCTTAATAAAGAGATGGGTATTCCTCTGAAGAGTCAGGTCATGAAGACAAATCTATGAACAAAGCAGGAAGACACCTAATTAGTAGCAGTCTACAGAACATCACTCATATTTTGTTCTTGTATTAATCCAGCTATTAGTTTATATACTGTGGTACTATAAAGCATTTCAAACCTAAGAAGAAATTTTGTAAATAATGCTTTTCACTGTTACTGCTGCCATCTTTTCCTGTTATTCTTACAGATTCCGTGATTATTCAATACAGCACATGAAAAATGTGATGTGGTCTCTTTTACTATCATATTCCTCTTCCAAATCACTGCTTATCAAACCCAGCTTATTATAGCTCTCTTTTAATTTCAGTCTGGCTAGTGAAAAGTGATGACCCAACTATGATTATGTGCTTTGTGAAAAGTTACTGCCTAACAATTCTTAAAATACCATGGACCATACCTGATGAGTTTCAATACTAATAGTACCAACACTTCACATTTTGAGTAGCTTGTAAATGGCTTGCTACACTAGTTGGTAGGATGAGAGCTACAGGATGACAGCTGGCAGTGTTGAAAACATTAGCTTACGCCATGTAAAACACAGTGGCACTTAACAGTGATTAGAGTGAAATGATACGTTGTTAGCAATAGAAAGCTGGTGTTAGTGTAAAATTTCTTTATAAGCTACCTAGTTGGGCTTTATAAGTCTTAACAGTTCCCGTTTTTGCATTCCTATGTGAAATCCCAGCTTCCTTAATTAAAGAAGTGTTTTGCAGTTGGCTTAATTGCAACCAGAATTTTACCTATTTACATTGCTTTATCAGTTTTACATGCATGAAAATTATTCTGTGAAAAATTAACAATGATGTATTTGAAGGTGACAATCCTAGGAGTAACACAAGTTTTGTTAATACCTTTTAAGATATCATGGTAGAGAGACTGTGGTAAAGAGAGTGCAGTCAGGTAATTACCTCCGAGGCTCATCTGTAGTTTCTTAGAAATTTAATCAGCAAATTGGACACCAGAATCAGCTTTGTGATGTGATCTAGTTGGCACATAAATGGAGGAATAGTCTTCCGGTCCCTTGGTGGAGATCATTCCATGACTGTAACCTCAGAGTCCTTTCGGAACTTGTGTTTTTTTCCAGCCCAGACAAATATTTTTGTTTCTTTCCCATTTAAAAATGTCTACTTGGCTTCCACATCACAAGGAATGGCGCGGTCAGGTGTAGGCATCTTACTACAAGAATGGATGGTATGAATGAGTCCTGCCTCTCAGATGGAGTTGCTAACATGAGAACCATCACATACCAATACAGTTCCAAACCAGAACTTGTGTCGAACTAGCTTTGAGCATTAGCAGAACTGGCAGGTGATAGTCTTCACCCAGTTATGTAGACATGACTGTTTCTGGACAAGGTCTTTTTCTGGAGTAGGAAAGCTCTATGCTGTTTCACACCTGAACTTACAAGTTGCAGTTATTCATATTCATGGATACTCATGGAAAAGCTTAGAGTTTGTAAAATCAGAACACCTAAACACTCACTGTAGATTTTCTTTTGTCTTTAGGTTTACTACTGGAAAGTGCAGAGTCTATCCAGAAGGAGTAGGCGGCATGTAGAAAAAAAGATCTTGACTTTCAGGGGAAACAAGACTTTTGGAATGTTGCCAGGGCTGGAGCCCTATAGTTCTTACAAGCTGAATGTTAGAGTTGTTAATGGTAAAGGAGAAGGACCAGCAAGCCCAGACAAAGTATTTAAGACCCCTGAAGGAGGTATGAAATGAGAAAGGTAGAGCATAAAATTAAATGTGGTTTATTCAGAAATAGAACACTAAGGGTGTAATTGCTGAATTTGCATCTTGGGCATTAGAAAATAATAATCTGGGTCAATGCAGTAATAATCTTAAGGATTTAATAATTCATGAGCTGTTTTAAATTAATCTACTTTGTATTTACTATATGTTCTTCTTAAAAGTTCCTAGCTCACCCTCCTTTTTGAAGATTACTAACCCAACATTGGATTCTCTGACTCTGGAGTGGGGTTCACCTACCCATCCAAATGGTGTTTTGACATCATATATACTGAAGTTTCAGCCAAGTAAGTTAATTAAGACTACGTAATTCTAACTTAGACAATACGTCTACCAAATAGCAATCCATTTATTAAGAAAAAATTATGTTAAGTTTATAACGTACAAAAGCTAGGTTGCATTGTAGATGTCAAGTTTGAAAAAGATTAATGTACTTGTGACAATATAGATTACTCTGTTTTGAAAACTTCACTTGCTCAAGTACAAAGTTAGCGTTTTTCCATTACTTTTATTTCTTCAAACCATGCTTCACAGAAAAATGGAGGTGAAGTCCTGTGCACAATTGACAGCCAAGTTAGAATCAAGATACTACCACTTACAAATCCTATATTCTAACTGCAGAGAAAATATAATTAGAAGTAGATCAAAATACATCCAATTATATTGTTGTCTGCTTCTTCAATTTTTATGGTACTTTAATTTTAAAATTAAAAAGTCATAAATATGTCATTTACTCATATCAGAGCTATAAATCACTTCCATAGGATCCCCTTGCCACTGCTTACTTGCCCAGAAATTTGTCAGCAGTGACACTGGAAATTAAGAGATGTGCATGGAACAGGCTAAGGAAGTTTGTTTTCTTCCACTTACCAACTTCCACTGTTCATTTGCATTACATACAAGTCACCTCACTTTTTTTTTTTTTCCTAAGCATACTGAACTTATTATGAGGTAGCTAGTTTAGAGTTTTAGAATTTTGTAATGATCAGTATTTCAAATGTGTGTAAGTTCAGATGACTCGATGTGGACTCAGTTGTCTTAGATTCAGATATTTATGAGAATGGAACTTGAACTTAAAAAACTTGAGGGTGTTTCCTAACTTCCTGTTGAATTTTGGCTCCTCGAAAAATGTGACCCCTCACAAATGTGACTTTATTTGGAAACTGTAGATTATCTTTCATATAACCTGAAATGATCAATACAGCAGACAAACAAAACAAATAAATGCAAACAAAAAAGCCTTTTTTAACACAATGATAACGCAGGCAATTTTGCTAACTAACATTTTTTTTTTTCTTTTAACAACAGTTAACAACACGCATGAATTAGGTCCCTTGGTAGAGATAAGAATACCTGCCAATGAGAGCAGCTTGATATTAAAAAATTTAAATTACAGCACACGATACAAGTTTTACTTTAATGCACAAACTTCAGTTGGATCAGGAAGTCAGATAACCGAGGAAGCAGTAACAATTATGGATGAAGGTAAGATGGGTATGTATAAAGAAAACCCATTGAGTTTAAAAACCACTACAAATTTTGTTCAAAATATTACTGCTACTTCCTTCCATTAAGAAAATAGCCCCTAGTAAAATTTTCTCTAGAGCTTTCTTAACTGTATTATATACTAATAAAAGATTTTAAATAGTTTTTAAGAAAAGATGTACAAAGGGTTTCTACTGTAGCAGGAGCCCCAAAAGAGATGTAAAGCCCCTACTTTTGATATAAACTTACAAGATCTAAGACTTTGGCTTTTCAGGCTTCAAAGGGTCCTGTAACTTTACATTTTAAGTGGTCCCCATTCATTTTTTCTGCTTCATTGACCTGCTATGGTCACAGAGAACAATACTGAAATGATGCAGCTTTATGGCTAGAGAAAATTATTTCTCTTTTGATGTATGCAGCAGTTTCTGTGAGGTCTAAACTTTTTTCAAAAGCTGGCAAAAACTGTAACTTCAAAAAAGCTGCAGAAATGAATTTGTCATCTATGCCCCCAAGTAGCTGGTGACATTGTATAATATTTAAATACTCTTAGGTTTATTGTTCAATTCTTTCACTATTGGTTTTTACATTTACAGCCATTCTCCATCTCTGATTTTGGCAGTTCTTTTGTTGATGTTGTTTAGTTAAATGTGAAAGTTTAATAAAACAAGAGTAATTTAAAACAGAGGGGAATTTTGGGGGGAAAACCTTTTATGCTTTCGCACATTTTAATATTAGAAGTCCATTTTAATACCATCTTTTAATGTATTTTTATGCTTAGAAAAATTATAGTTAGTTGGAATTGCTGTAGATGAGTTTGTATGCAATGCAGTTTCTCTAATGGTGTATTAAGGTTGCATATAAACGACGTTTATTTTAAATCATGAATCTTAACAAGCATGAGCAATAAAATTTTGTAAGTGCATGTATATTAATTTTTGTCTTGTAATAGTCTGTCAGTGTTCAGCATAAGTGGATGGTTTCTAATTTATTTGAATTAATACATTTTATCTAGTCTGCATGCTTTTCTGGTTTATAATGAAATTATATACGTATGTTGCCTTTGGTGTTGTATCTAATTATATAGTGTTCCTGTTCTTGTTTTCCTCTATTAAAGCTGGTATTCTCCGTCCTGCTGTAGGTGCAGGCAAAGGTAAAATGAAACTGCATGATTTGTTAATGTGTGGATTTTGCAGTGTTGCAAATGGGGAAATTGCAGGGGTAAGGACAGAAGATCTTGGAGCACACATTACTATACAAAGTATTAATCAGTGCTGGAAGAAAACATTTGTGGGTTTTGTTTTGGTTTGGTTTTTTTTAAAAGGAATCCAGAATGCTTATTAATACCTTTAATCTATTTATTCTGCCACAGAGTTCCAGGGGAATTCATTAGCTTTTCTTCAGCAAAGTCTAATTATTTCTGAACATTTAACAGATGTATGTCACTGTCATAAATATTCAGGACCCAGGTGCACTAGCACTGATTAGCTGGAGTAGAAAAAACAGTGCTCTTTGCAAAGGAGATTTCTTTACTGCCTGTGCCATGTGCTTATTTTATTTTTAAAAAAAGTAGGTGCATTCTTGTTCCCACTGCTGATTAATGCTACCCGTTTGATCATATTTATTTCATTTGCAAGCCAGCTGTGCATAGGAGACAGATGACTGACAATACCCTCTGTATACTTCTCAGTTCCAGTATCAGGTTGAATATACAGACAAATGGCTTCCTGCTGTCTTGGGTTCACAGATCTTGTGAGTGAGCACTTGAGGATATTTCAGTGAGGGGAACATATTGTCTTCCTTATTCTTGAATTCAATAATATTTAGTTCTTTATGATGCAGTTCTTCTGTCAAACAAGGTGTTTTTCACATTTTTGCACACATTTTTTACAAATCTTCATACCTTTTCTGTCAGAAGCAAAGATTGTCCTGAGAACTGTTAGGTAGCTGTAAGTCAGAAAGGTGTCTCTATACGTATGTGTCATTTTATCACAGAGGTGTCATTACCACTGATGAACGTTTGTGCTTCAGATTCCCAGACCATAAATATCCCAAATTAAACTCTGTACATGAAAAGCCCAACATTTTTTACGAGAAGCATAAATTGTTTTACATATACTTTCTTTCCATTTGATGATCAGGTGTTTTGAATGACAACAGCCATAAAAAAGAATTTTATTCATTCAGTCTGGTGTAAATCAGACTATATATATGTATATATAGATGCATTTGTGCATATATTGCATATATTTATATATAAGTATATTCTAACATCAGCTACATTTCTGGTAAGTGTATAGAGCTGTAGATTTATTTTAATGACAAGTCTTTCTTACTGTTTTTTAGAGTAGTTGTTCCAATCTGTGCTGACTTCTCAGCTACAATCAAACTGGTTTGTAGTCCTGGACATTAACAGCAGAAATGTAAATCAAGTTCTCATTATTTTGTAGCTGACTATAAAACTCATGCAAGGAAAAATGGATTCTCTGTGTGAAACTGAGATCTAATTATAGCTGTATCGCAGTCTGTGGCCAGCAGAAAGCATCTTACTTGTAAGATCAGCTGGAGCAGCTCACGTTTCAGAGCTGTCATCTCAGATTCTCTGAAAACTAAGCAGATGTCTTCGTTTGGTTCCATGCCTTTTATGGTTTCAAAGTTTTCCCATATTCCTGTAGCATCTAGCTCTTACAATTGCAAAGAAAACTTTGGAACTGCAAACAGGATGGAACTAAAGCCATGACATCTGTTAGGACATCCGAGTTGCTGCAGGTCTGAGATGAATGTTCTCAGTGGTTACTTACATTAATATGATTAACTGTTTTGCTATTGATGAGGAAGGAAAAGGAGGATCATATTATCAAGATCAAGTGACAAATTATTTGGTCTCATGAGTGGGTGGATTTGGAAGGCAGAAATACCCAGCCCACTCAAGGAGAAGCTGTACTCAGCAGTGAATTTTTACTCCGTTAAGTGCTGGAGGGCCTATACGTATATACAGGTCTTATTAATGTGGACCCAAAGCCAAACCAAGGAGAAGTTGAAATTTAGATAGTCTTAACTTTTTTGTAATCTATCAAAAACATCTCAATTTTTCATTTTGAAGGGCAGAACTTGCTAGATAAATATAATTATTCTTTCTCTTTCAATTAGAGCATATTTATCTTGGAAGTTAAGATAATAGGTCCCAGATTCAGTCAGCCAAAATTACACTGAAATTTCTGTATTTGGTGTTTTCTGCTGGCTGGCTGCCCACGAAGACCTGCAGCTTGGCCACTCAGAAACATCAGACACAAGGTCCTGGAGGAATTCAAATCATCTAAACCTGGACAAGTTGTGCAACTTGGGACATATTTTTCTTCTCAGAGTACAACTATATATTACAGTGAGAGGGAAATATTGCTACAGTAAATCTAAGGATCTTAGGGTGTCTCAATATTTTTATTGTAGTTCTGAAATACATTTCCTGTCTCTTGACACCATGTGTCTTTTGCTGTCTTTTTAGACAGGTGTGGGCCCTGCATTGTCTTTGATTACTTTAAAAACAATGAAAGTAACTGGTCTGCTTACTGCTACACTTGACACTTTTAATACTGGTCCCAACTGAGTTTGTCTGATTATAATGACTGTCCCGGTGCTAAGTAAAGATGCCTGGTATATTCTAGACCAATAAGTAGAGAAGCACGTTATGTGCATTTTCCCCATAAGGTAAAATAACAGTTTTAGATGAAAACATGAAATAGAGGTCAAGGCTAAGGAATTTAGATAAAGGAATAATTTTTTTCTGTAGCTTGAATAAAATTTAGAATCTCTATTCAAATGGGGCTGGAGACTAACCGAAGGATTAAATTATTGTCTCTCTGTAATATGGCCACCATCCTAGTAAAAAAGTTCTTTGGACAAATAGCAGAAAAGCAGTGGATCTTGGCACGTTATAAGAACAGAGGTTTTTTTTCCTTCTCTAAGTAAACCTTAACAGAGGAGATCTATGTCATTCTCTCACAAGCCCACATGAGTAAATCATGAGACACTATTTTACTACATGGGCAAACTGTCGTGTTGGAGTTGATGCTCCTATTTGACTTGCACTCTCTCTTTTCCTTTCTCATACTGTGATGTTATAAATGACTTAAATTTCATCAAATTATGGCACTACAAAGAAAACATAATTGTTTTTCTTCTTAGCAACCTGTATTGTAAATGTGTCTGAAAACTGCATGTGTAAAACATAATGTAGCATACCCAGTATTAGATAAGAAGTATGTATTGTTATCTAACAAAAGACATGAGGTAACAGAGCTGTAAGAAAAATTGGGGAATAAGAACATGATTATATATAAAATAATTATAGTAGCAGCTGGAAAGTGACTCAGATGATCACTGGAGTCAAGTCTTTCCTACCCTTTTCCATTCATTAGAAATTTTAAATACTTGGGCTATAGAGGAAGGTAGAGAATACAAATTTGACCAGTGGTAGAAATGAAAGTTGCTCATTAAATTAAACCGTCACAGAGTCTCGTCATTGTGTTTGTTGTAAGCTGAAGTGTAGGGAGTCATGGAATGATGTGTCAGTCTCTACATTTCACAAGCCTTCTTGTTCCACTTTTCAGTTTCTTTTTGATTTAGTCAACATTTTTATTTGAAAGCAATGTCTTGTAGTCTGCTTGCATGCGGACACTGGTAACTGGCAGTCCTGAACTGCAATTAAAATAAGGTTGTGAGATCACAGTTACCTTTAATTGACTCTAACACTTCCTGTCAGTGCAGTACTCAGTCTGCCTGCTTCTTCATATGAACTTCACATTTCAAGTATTATTGATAGAAATATTTTTGTTGCAAGGGAGAAAAACAAGTAGTCTGGCCTCTGGGTTTGAAACTATTCTTTTTTTCTGACTAAATCTCCAGTATGTAGCTCTTCACTGCAGGCTAGAAATCATTCTCAGCTGAGTTTGTATCTCTGATCTCTTAATAGAAAATAGGATCATCTCAATTTGCTTTGTTCCATACAAAATGCTGTTCTTGAAATCATTTACCCTGCCCACCATCTGTTTTCCCTCCTTCTTTGAATCATTTCACAAAATATATCTCCATATTTTTGCTAACAAGTTCAAGCTGCTTTTTCTTTTCAAGTTGATTGTAGTATTTTTGTACTGCTTCTTCAGCTGCTCTCTCCCTGTGGACTTCTCCGTGACATAATTATGTGATTTCTTCAGTACAGCCTGCTACGCAGAACTACTGTTTTTTCCTCTTTTAAGTGCACTGGGAACAATGATGGTGCTTTGCATGCTAGACTAGAGAAAATTACGATTATTGCAATGCAAAAATTTCTGCAAATACCTTTCGCTTCATAGACATCACGCAAAATCCATGCCATGCTAAGTGCTTATCAGTGAAATGATTTCTTGCATTTCTTCTTTGTCTTCTGTGTTTCTTGCACTACAGGAATGCTCTTGCAGTGGCCTAAATAATCTTAGAAGTGACTAATGCCAATCCCTCCCTGCCAGAAATGGAATTCACTTTTACTGTTACACCAAGGCTTGAATTTCATACTGTACAAGTTGTAGATTAAAAAGCAAATAAAGGCAAACCCTTCTCTGTGTCTTACATGCTCTGGCAGAATCTATCACCTTTTTCCTTCATCTTTTCCTGTGTGGGGGTGTGGGCTTTTTTTCCTTTGAATTTATTTTTCTCTTTATATATGCATTTTAACTAAATTTCTGTGATATATTGCTTTGTGTGCTTTTTTCCATTTGACACCAATCTCAAATGTGTGCTTGTCACTTACCTACTGTTTTTTCCTGGAGATCAGGTGAATCCCATGAAAATTCCAAAAGTTTATTCACTTTGAGAATTATTTCATTTATTGTTCTACTGAAGCAAATCTTGAGAAAGAGTACCTATTCTGTTTTTAAAATCCGTTCATATTTCATGTCACGTCCTATTAAATTCTTTTGAATCTGCAGCCCAAGTGTAACTGTGTTATGTGGAGGAACTGTGTTCCTGAAAGGCTGGAAGATTAAATGCAACTCTACAAAAAACTCCACTAAAAAAGCACTGGAATTAATTTGAAAAGAAAAGAAAATTTTACTTTGAGCCTAGGCCTCTTTCTCAGCATTTGGCAAATGCTTTTATACCGTATCTCACTACAGGAATGGAACCGTACTCAGAGCTGCCAGCTAAATTTTGCATTGTATTGTAGCGCGGTTAAAAGGGCTTAATTTACTGGAGGTAGCTGAATAAGACTCGGTCTGTATAAAAACTGTAACTTATTAACAAGCCATCCCCATCAGTTTTAGAGCCATGCTTTTGTCAGCGCTGCTGCACAGCATCATGCATGGTTACAGATCAAGAGAGCACCGTGCTCCACTACTGCAAAAGCTCCGCTGCCCTAGACAAAGCCTTCTGCCCCTGCCTTTTTACCAACTGGCGCTTGCACGCGCTGAGAGCTTCTGCCAACTGACAATTCTGACAATTACACATTTTGCATTTGTGAACAGTGCTAGGAAACATATTGAAGAATTAAGAGGTTAATTATAATTAGAGGTGTGCTGATTGAGAAGACAAGAGTCTGGGTAGATTGGAGACAAGCTTTGAATGTTGTAACTACTTCGACTCTAGGCTTTCATCACCTTGGGATCCATCAGCCATCTTTTATCTTCTTATGTGTGTATTCATGTTGCAAATATGGCACATTTAACAGACCTAAGTAAAATTTTCCAGGCCTTCTGGAAAATTAGATCAAGCAGTAGTGAAAGAGAGGAAGAGTTACAAAAATAATGATTTTGAAAAAATAAGTGTGCTACTGAACAAATTTCTTGGTGCACTGTATTCAATAGGAAAAAAACAGAACTTAAATCTGACCAAATACTACACATGGATAAATCTATACAAAGAGCTATTGGTAAGAATCGGACAAGAGTACATCTGATAAATGTAAGCATAAATAGGTCACCTAGGAGGATTTAGAAACTAAGAGGGTAATTTTCAGAGCTAACGTAGTAGTTATATACAATCGTAGGAACAGAAAGACGTTTACCAGATACCAGGTCTTTAATCTAGCAGGCAGCCCTTAATCAGAGCAGAAACTGGAAATTGGAGGTGGAAAAAAACCCACAAAACACAAGATAAGATGGAGATTTTACAGGGAAGGTGATTATCAAATTTGCTTCATGGTACTGAAGCTGTCTGTCGTCTGGAGTCTCACACAAGATGAGACATTTTCCTTCATCCCCAAGTGCTCGGGCATGAGGAAGGAGAAGTTAGGTGTAATTCTGTGGCATCTCTTTGTAAGAGTTTCTTCTGTCTTTAACATTGATGACAAATATCAGTCATATAGTTGTGCTGCGAATTAGACATCTTCTGTGGAAGAGCAAAATCCAGGAAAACATGGGTTTGAGAAAATACGATTTAATGAAACAAAACAAAGTCGTATTTAGAATACAAGCCAGTTGTTTTCTTGGCACAGAACAAATGCTCAGATGCTGATTGTAACAGACACCTGTTCCTGTGTGCAAATGAAGAAGGAAGTTTATATATCCTGTCTGCAATCTCTAAATTTAGAGCCTGCTATTCTTTCCTCTTGCTACCTTCAAGTGACACAGAGAAGCAGAATCTAATCCCCTTGCATTACCGTAATGTATATGGTTACATGCTAGATTTCCCATAGACAACTCCAGCTCTGGTATTTCTTAGGGGTTTTGTTGTCAGCTTATTAACCTAGATGGCTTTTTTAAAGATCTATTTGATTTTGTTAAGGTAGTTTTAGCCAAGAAATAAATAGATTATTATTTAAATATGTTCCTTATTGGTTTTGGTTGGTGAAAGAAATAATGTGTAAAATATGTAAGCATAACTTACCTACAAAGACATCAAATGTGTGAGTGTTTAACAGATTGAAGAGTTGAATGAGTACTACTGGGATAGAGTTAAGAGAAATTTGATGCAAGTGTGGGGATAAAAGTCTGATATTGTGAAAATTTGTGATCATGAGAACACATTTTCAGGAGAATTAATGGAATATGCATAATTTAGGCATTTTTAAAAAAAACTTGGGAAGATAGTTTTCTAGATATGGTACTCATTTATTCTGTGCTAGGGGCTCGTATACAGATTTATTTATTTTACTATGCCAAAGTAAGCCATTTTCTCCTTGAATCTAATTTGGAACTACT
This sequence comes from Limosa lapponica baueri, assembly GCA_002844005.1. Lineage (NCBI taxonomy): Eukaryota > Metazoa > Chordata > Aves > Charadriiformes > Scolopacidae > Limosa > Limosa lapponica. The sequence goes on from KZ505720.1 coordinate 540,785, forward strand.
TCCAGTCAGCCATATGGAGAAAGCCATGCTGTTTGGAGGAGAAAATAATTTAAGCGCATAGATAAAATCTATGCAGCACCTCTTGCCTTCAGAATTTTGCCCATTTTATTTTCTAGTGTAGGTGAAGCCATTGGAATCCTGCCATTTGTCTTTACTGAGACTAGGTTTTTACCTCTGGTGTTTCATGGTCCTTTGGGAAGTACTTTTGATGTTGTTTCTAAAAAGAAGGTATTTTTAGCAGGATACAAAAAGTCAGTGGCAAACCGAGTGAGGCATTTTCATTTTAAAAACTAATTTCATGCCTTTGAGGAGCATCCACTTTGTGTCTGCACTATTTGAACTATTGAAATCTATTTTTCATTAGTACTAGGCAAACAAACATGCTGAAATATATGTCCATTTATAACAAGTATAATTGGAGAACAAAGAATTAAGGTATGAGCAAAGAAGTGGCTAACCACGGGATGCTGAAGAGAGAAGTACTTCTTTTCATAGATGTGGGCATTATGCGTATGTGTGAAAAGTACTGTTGTCTAACGAGAATGTCAACAGTAAGACACAGTACAATAAAATGAACAGCTTCTTGCAGTCCAGTGATTTGTGTCCCTCACACCAGAGCATTTTGATATTGGCTTTCCAATATCTGATGTCTTATGTTCCAATGTCTAATGGTGCTGTGAATTCATAACGTTAATGAAGCTGATTTCAGAAATGTTCTGTGAAAGTAAAGGTGTCAGTACACACATACTTCCGTTTGTTTTCAAATACATGTGTATCACATAGCTGTTTCTTATTTGAACGAGTAAAACTAATTGAATCCTGCATGAACTTAGAGTGTGCATGTGTTAGTCATTTAGCAGGTAAGGTTTTACTGTATTATTTAAATGTTATTTTTTGATGCAAAGTGGTTTTACTCTTTATTTTTTCTTTCCTACTATCTCTGATGGTGAAGGATATTCAGAAACCCTTTTTGCAACCTCCCCAGTCATGCACATTGTCCGTCCAACATTCTATAAGGGTATTGTCTTCCTTTTTTATCATTATCAATGAAATAGAGACAAAATCCTGTTAGGGCTTGCAGTTGAGGCATTTGCAGTGACACATGGCGTAAAGGGAGGTGTGTACCACCTTCATAACTCCGTTCTCTCCTACCATTTGCCGTTACCCTGACAATGTTCTCACTTTCCAGCTGTCTGCATTTTAATTCTAGATGAATAGAAAGAATGTTTTCCAGAATTTTGGCAATTAGGTATTTTTAAGCATTTGGCAGGTTTTGTGAGACAGGGCGTACTCAGTAGTGTACATAGATTTTACTTTATAGTTTCATAGTGTAGTAACTGCTTAGGATTCAATTACCAAATATGCTACTTTAGTCACTAATTTCCAGTAATGGAAATAATGACAAATGTACTATACTTTCCCTCTATATGGTCTAAATTAACATAGTATCTTCTTAAAATATTTTTTTTAATGTATGAAGTCACAATTTCATATTCTGCTTTGTTTTTCTATTGTGTATTCAGTGCAACCATTTTATCCAAGGATCAGAAATGTTACAACAGCAGCCGCAGAGACCTATGCCAATATCAGTTGGGAGTATGAGGGACCAGATCATGTGAACTTTTATGTTGAATATGGTGTAGCAGGCAGTAAGAAGTCATTTCATTAAATTTTGCTAAAGTGTTTAGATGTATTTTCAAAGATTTTTATAGTAAATGTGGTCTTAAATTGCCCTAGTGTTAATGATAGCTCTTAAATGTCTAGAAGAATTATTCTTTACTTTGATCGGGAAGATCAAATAATTTTCATTTTAATGAACACCAGTGTGTAGCAGATATTTGATGCTTAGATAAAATATCAGCCTTTGTTCCTTTGTATTATTTTATAAATTCTTCTGAACTTGAACTTCTAAAATTGTGCTTTGCATGAAGTTGTTTATCATGCAGTGATTACATATGTAAAAATATGATCACTTGCATTAAAATATTATATAACAATTTTCTAAATTTCGACCAATTCAGGAAAAAAAAAAGGATTAAATAAGTGAGCCAATCAAAATTATATTCTTTGTCAAATTAAACCTTAAAATAAGGTGTCAACCAACTTACGTACTTTAATTGGCATAAAACCAGGTCTTAATTTTTGATAATACCAGTAATAATTAAAACACAGTTAGATAACAAAACCAAGATACTTCTATTCAAATACCGTATCCTCCTAAAGTTAGGACTAAAGATGACCCATCTGAAAGTTGCAATATAAATATATTTTTCTAAATATTGGTCAAATAAGCAGCTGAGACTCTATCAGATATAAGAGAATGATCAGGAAATACGATTGGTTCAGATTTTTAAGTAGAACTTCTTGACTAAAGTAAATATTGACTGAAACTGTAGAAATGTAATTTAAATTATTAAAATCTTAAAATGTATTTAATAATGATAAGTAATAAACATTTTAAAAATAAATGAAAATAATATTTCTCCAGTACAATGGAACAAATGTTTAAAATAGTTTCATAATTCATGTACAATGTCTTCAATATATTGCATGCAATATATTATTTGAAGTCATAATTTTATGTGATTTTATTATTTTTTTGAGAGCATAGTTATTTTTATCAGCCAATCCATAGCTTAGTCAAGTAACTGTTGATAGTATTCTGTCTAGAAACTTTCAGTAATACAGAGAAAATTAAAATTCCAATATGTTGTTTTCCTAAAATTTTTGTAGGCAAAGAAGATTGGAAAAAAGAGATTGTAAATGGTTCTCGAAGCTTCTTTGTGTTAAAGGGTTTAACACCAGGAACAGCATATAAAGTCCGGGTTGGTGCTGAGGGCCTGTCTCAGGGGCCTGGTGTTAGGAGTTCAGAGGATGTGTTTGAGACAGGTCCAGGTGAGGCACACCATAACAATTCTGTATCCTAGTCAGAGTTGTGGTAGACCAAGTGCTGAAACGCTGCTGAACTGCTTCTAGCTAAGAGATGTTGTAGCCAGCATCTTTGCATGTTCTTTTTATTTTTTTTAGACCAATGTTGAATTATTTTATAAACTCCTAAATAATGCTAGCACATGTATTATGTAGAGTATGAATGTTTTCATCCCTTCACTTCTCTCTACTTGTCTGTTGTTTATATTAGGGGCAAGATACTCACTGCTCACACTCTTATTTGCTGTGCACTGAAGATGACCAATTTTATTTATTTATAATTAATGTCATTAGATGGCTATTTTTAAATAGCATGTGCTCTAATGGAGCCAAGTATACATTTTTAAATGTAACGATCTGCATATGATCAGTTTTAATACAAAGAATCGGAGCTAAAATATTTCCATAATCAGAAGTGCAGATTCAATTTGATGTCTCATGTAATCTGTTTATACCAGTGTTAAGAGATTCCTAGCTTGTAAATGTTTCTTCTCCTGTCATATACCTGTTTTACATAGATTTTGATGTCACAACTATATGCTGTGAACCAGAAAGGCTGTTTAAGTTCCTTATGTACATATTTCAGTCATATTTCTTCATAAGCAAATCAGTAATGCTTGTTCATTTAACTTAGAGAAAGGGCTTTATTGGAAATTTTTTGAAGTTATGCTGAATATGTCGTTGCCATCACAGCATGTTCTTGGTCAGCTGTTATTACTTGTGTATTTGCTAGCCACTTTTGCTCATTCCAAGCATTTTGATCAGTGCATAATTATTTAGCAGTAGCCTCACCAACTCCAGAATGTTATGATTTAAGAAAGTAGTGTAAATATGAAAATATGCTTGAACAATACATAGTCATTATCAGACAACAAAGTAAATAATGAATATGCCAGTTTGAAAGTGAATACTTTCTAAAATCATAATTTTTTTATTTTGTTTTGTTCCATTTCTGTTCACAGTTTATTGTGTTGCAGGAAAGCTTTGAAAACATGGTGCTGAATAACAGTGCCAAGCAAATACGTAGAGGCTAAACACAGAGGTTATATATGCCAGAGACATCTAGTAGTATAACAGCAGATCCGTGAAGTTTTATGCAAATATACATCCGAAGCCTAAAGCAGCAGTAAAGCAAGGATCGAGACTACAGTATAGTTCAAAACAAGCTGAGTGAAAACCTTCCCAAAAGCATCTTTCTGCACAAAAAATACTGAGCCAGTAGATAAGGAATCCTGTAGATACTCAGTCACCTTGGCTCATGTCCTTAAGTAGTTGAGGAAGAAGGGAATTTAAATACAGTCTTTTCTGCCTCTCGATAATGGAAGCGTTCAGTGTCCAGCATTAAATTGTAAACATAGTGTATTTCATACAGAAAAAAGTGTCACACTGTCTTCAGCCTAGATCAAAGCTTTTAAAGACTGCAAAAAATGAAGTGGACAAAGAGGAAAATACTGGAATATGGAACATGTCCTTAATTAGGAATGAAAGTAGAATATTTCATATATGAGGCTTTTGCCACATTTTTTTCTTTGACGAGCATTCCTGTAGAGCATCTTCATAGTGCGCTGGTTTATCTTTTTGAGCATCCCAGAACAGTGTATTGCATTCACTCCTGCATTAGCAGTTCACCAAGAGTAAATATCCTTCTGCCTGAGGCAGATAATTTGCTTAGCGTAAGCAGGACATCTTGTGCCATTTTTAAAGTTGCACTGAGATCTAGAAACCCTTTCCTTATATGCAGTAAGTTAACAAATACAGGAAGCTGCATAAGTATGTTTTCATCTTTACTTTCTCCCATCTATCTTGCATATTTTTATGCATGAGTTGTTTTGCTTGATGCTATTCCTTACTACATTTGAATGTTAAGTGTGCTTTTGCATTTTATCACAGTGTGTATTATACAACCTTTAATGCCTTATTATAAATGCGTATTTGCAAAACTCAAAATAATTTTAACCATAATGTGGAAACAAAAATTTAATTTGATTTATAATTCAGATGAAGATTACCTTTGTGGTTTTGTGTTTTGAGTGCCACATATATATTTATATTTATATATGGTATATAAAGTATAAATGTGTATGTGTTATGTATACATATAATGTATGAACATTTTTATGCAAACGAATTTTAAATTGGTGTGCATATAAGAAACAGTTTCTAAAATATCAGAAAGCATAATCTTAAACAATAGCTAGGAAGTTTCCTAATCAGAACTACACAATAACGAGGGACGTTCATTGATTGATCTACTTAATGAAAATCAAGTCATAACTTTGCCCAGTAAGACCAAAAAATGCAGCAAAATAAAGAGTTAATTTTAGCCTAGTAATTGTAAAGTGGAATACACATTAGTCTTCCCTATGAAATGGAGGGTAGATACTGTCTCCAGACATAAGAGGTACATTTGACCATTGAGAGCTGATGCTTCCAAGCTGTCTCAGCCTTTGTCTTAACTGATAAATAACATTGGGACGTGGGCTTGAATTCTGGCCTATAACAGAGTATTGTTACATTTTATTGTTAGTGTGCTTGCCAGCCCAGTGCAGTCTCTGGTCAGCTAGCTCTCTGCCCAGCAAGATGCAGGTATTGTTCAGAGGACAGCACCAGCACAGGACGGTTGTCACCCAGCATGTTTTGTAAGGGGAAGAGTTTATGCTGTATCACCTAGAACTGTGGCTAGAAAAGTCAATGCTCCATTGAAAATGGGTTCTTTCTCATGTGCTTTTATGAGCCTTCCTGTATAGACGTATGTTCTCTTAAGAGAGTTGGGAGTCTTTATGGGGCTCTGGGACATTCACATTTCTGTGTGTAAAGCTATAGATGCATTGTGTCCTCCACTTCAGTGGAAGCAAGTCTACAGACCTTCCCTGGGCGACACATGTTGTGCCACGAGAGCTGAGGTATTCACGGCATCCAAAGAGACTGACTGAAGGTCTCAAGCGTAATCTGGTCCTAGTGTGAAGTATCTACTAAGCTGAGATCTGAAGTACTATTGATCCTTACTAAAATAATTTACTGGCTGTGAATAATCCAATACCTTATCTCGTAAAGCCAGAAAAGAACAACAAATGCTGAACCAAAATGCCATGTGAGTTACACGTAGGAAGTGTTTTGCATTCCTTATTCATGTGGGAGGATGATCTTTGTCTCTATTTCCCAAATAGAGAGAGGTCTATTGGGCAACTCTTCATAGAGTTTCAAACTCTTCAGTTTTGGGGCTGGAGGAGATGAGAATGAACATGATAGGTTTGGATGGATGTCCAGCGTTTCCACTTCATGTCTTCTTCTGTCCGTAGCGCGCATCCCTGACTTCTCTCACCCTTCCAACTTTCTCCCAGCAGCAAATCCTAAGGCTGGTTGCCTGTAGTATGTTTCCAAACAGCGGAGTAGAAAATAAGCTTCACCAGGAAAATCTTCCCACTGTGTTGGAGACCAGCAGGAGGGATCCAGCCCCCTGACCGCACAGATGATTCCTGTCCTTATTAGGGACTGTAGTGTTTCCTGTGTAGTTTGTTTATCATTTATGTCTTACAGCTAGAGTCAGCATTTGGAGAGAAATAGTGCCAAGGAAAGGCTTCCCAATTGCACTGTGTTAGGTTCTTCACTAATGCTAAATCATGGCAATCATAATAAACTGTAGGATGAGGTATGGGTTTGAGGAGAGGAAGAAAACATGATGCTTAATAAGGCTTTAAAGGATGCTTCATTGTTGATTTTTAGTTGAAATTGAATGTTAGGGTCTTGAATGGCCCATCTGTTTTCCCATTTCAGAATAATGGGAGTGCATTAGCTAATGAGTATTGCCTTTTTATTCATTTTGAGAATGCAGTCGACATGTTTTGTGTGAATTATAATTTGCAATTCCATTTCACTAGTTTAATTAATGTAAAATGGTTGTGAATAGTTTTGAGGTTTGTGGAAAGCAATGTAGACTGTGCACAGGTTTTGCAAAGTAGTTGCTAGCCTTAAATGTTGCAAGAAATCTTATATACTCAAAAGTAAGTTCTATGCACGTGTACTTGGAAACATTTTAAATAATCAAAATATTCACAAAATACAGTATTACTGGTTTTTCAATACTAATTTTCACAGTGAATGTTGTTCCTTAATTAATGAACAGTGTATACAGGCTATTAATTATTTGAATTAGCATAGCATTTAAATGCAGCAAAACATCTCATTTTTCTTCTTTTATTCTCTAGCAATGGCAAGTCGGCAGGTAGACATCGCTACTCAAGGATGGTTCATTGGTCTTATGTGTGCTGTTGCTCTTCTGATCTTGATTTTACTGATTGTTTGCTTCATAAGGAGGAATAAGGGTGGAAAATATCCAGGTATGATGTACAACAATGAGAGTAAAAATCATCTACTGGTAATCGATTGAGACAGATCACAGGTTTACTGGAAAATTTACATTTGCTGCTTATTTACATTTACATTGTGTATATGGTAAATCGGTCTTATCGTTTGGTAGGCAGGAGCAATTTGCCTATTGCTAGAAAAACTCAATCCACTCAAGCATAAGAAAAGTATCTCCTTCATTCCTGGAGGGTCATATTACTACATTCCCTCTCCAGAGAGGTTGGAGCTTTGATTGAGATACTTGCTCTTTGATTTTTCTTTTTCCTCTCCTATCTGCAATAGAAAGTACAATTGCTAAGTTTCGAGTAAAATTTTGATTTCAGGAAAAAAAATCTGGTCTATATTACAGACTTCAAAGGTTTGGAAATGACAGAAATATCTAGTCTCTGGGATGCTTATTTAAAGTCAACTCAAACTTCTTGAAGTTCATATTGTTAATTTGGACATGAAAAATATGGCTGCACTTACAAACATACAAAAAAACCCCCAGCAATCCATACTCTGTTTTACTTTCTTCTGCTTGTTTTGACCAGTGCACTTCTGAAAACTAGTGTCAGTAAACACTTAAAACTTTTCTTCTTCACAGGCAAATCTTCATACCTGAACTTAGCATAGCAGATACCTTATTAAGTACAAGAATCCTACTCTGCTCAATCCAATGGTTTAATTGTTTTATTAGAGAAAATGAGATCACAGAGGATATAGAAAAGTGACTCTTAATGGAGAGAATTGAGAAAAGAGAAGGAAAATTGGGTGGATGGAACAAGTGAAGTGGTGAAGCTGAAAAGACCAGGGAGGACTTGGGGTGAGCCGTCATCTAGAAGAGGGTAAAACACAGTTTGAGTAAAAGCACAGAAGGCAGTCGGTTGCTAAGGTTGTCGTTACTTTGTGGAGATCCCTGCTATGCCCCTCTTTTTTTTTTTGTTTCTGCAGAATTACTAGATATACGTAATTAATTTTTTTTGTGCACACATACATATGCATATACATAGACATATATAAAGGTAGACCTTGACTGTTAATAAGATTTCCAGATTCAGTATGTACTCTTGTTTATAGCAGTGACTCCAGAGCTAATTGTATTTCTTGTGTCACTGCAAATGTACTGTTTCACAGGGAGTGACAAATGCAAAGCACAAAGTTATTAACTGTTTCATCGTAATTTTAGCATGTCATCTTGAGATTGCCTATGGTTTGAAAAAAGTAATAAATTATTTCAGTATAAAATTATAGTAGCTGGACACATTTCAAGGTGTTATGCATTGTTGTAATTATAGACTTAGAAAGTATGGTCAGGACTGATTCATATAATTTTAAATAACAGCATATAAACTAATGATGTACAAATTAAATGTGGAAATTACTAGAGTAAAAGGTAAGAGATTGAATGTTGGATTATATAACTGTATCTGCTAAACAAGGGAAAGATTTGAGCAATAGCCAGAAAAACAGAAATTAAAAGGCAAAGGGAAGAACCATAAACATAATTCTTGAAGTCAGTATATTATTGTATTCTGTCAACAACCTTAAAGGAATATATGTCTTCTATAAACATCTGTCGTCTTAGGTACTAGTGGGTTTCTGTGTCAAAGGACACAGTGCTATATAGGTTTTTATAGGGACAAGTTATATGCCTGGATTTATTCCCACTAGTGAAGGGTGACTAAACCTATAACAAGGATGTGCAAGAGATACAATTGTGTTAAATTTAGATTCCAGTGTAGGCAGTTTTGCTTTGCTTTTGATCATGTTATAGAAAAGAAGAAAGTAACAGGCCATGCCTATTTTTTCCAGTATTAATTATTCTTAAAATACTATTCTAAGTTCCTCGGAGTCAGTGCATGAAATGAAAGCACAAAGTGTACAAACTGACAGTGAACACAAGTGAATCTGATTTCAGTTTTATCAATCAGTATGAGAGAAGTATCAAGAGAGAATATGGAGCATGGATAAGTAAAACTAAATCACTCAGATTTCAACAAACAATAGCTCTATTAATAACATAAGTAAAGAAAGTATTTTAGTAGGATTTTTAACAAAACTTTCTCTTTAGTTCTAGAAATAAAAGGAATTTTTACTAATGCAGAATGACACACAGTATTTTGCACTTGAATGGAAATAAAATTTTATGACTAATTAATAGAATTTTCCTTCAAAAGCAAAAATGTAACAGCCTAAGGCACTAGTTCAAAAAATTCTTTTTATTCAAACCACATTCCTGCCAAATGTGATCAGTTTGAGAAATTAAGGTCTTGAGGTTTCTTGTCTTGCAGTTTCATGATAAAAATTACTATTTCAAATATTTTAGTGAAGGAAAAGGAGGATGCACATGCTGATCCAGAAATACAACCTATGAAGGAAGATGATGGAACATTTGGTGAATACAGGTGAGTAAGTGGTGTGGTTTGTCATGTTCACTGTTCATACCACACATGTACTGTATATAATATCACACTTATTAATTCAAAACTAACTTTTTTTCCATGTTGACAAAGGTTCTGTATCCAGTACTGTGTAGAACTCTAGATAGCATTTCAACCACACCATTAGAAAAAAAATTAAACATCCAAGCTTAGAATAAGCCATTCAATAAGGCAAGATGAAATCCAGATTCAAACACAGTTGTCTCAAAGCGAGGAATCTGTATTTACAAACCTGATTTTCAGGTAGATAAAATACCAGATACAGTGTCCTTTCAGTTAGGGCACATTTAGCATTTCGGGTTTTGAAAATACATTCTAACTGAAGCCTAATAAAGGCAATCTTGTGTTAAATTGATAGGAAAACAAATGCATTTAAAATACCTGCCGATACTAACACCTAATCCAATAACAAGTGATGTTATACACAGAGGGGAAAGAATGTCCTACAAGAAAAAACAGATCTCCCTTTCATGTATTTCAGTACAAGATACATGGCAAGCAGCTTCAAAGCATGCAACACAGCTCTTATCCCTGACTCTTTTCCTTTGTTTAAATGCAGTCTTGCTGAATTTCCTGGCATCATAAAAAAGCATGCCATGGCAAATCTGTTCATATAACCATTATGAGTATAGCATATTAAATAAGCAACATTTTATTTCTTGTTTTTTGATTAGTACAGGAAATAATGTCATTATTTTCTAAATATGTCAATACCATTATATTTTACATGGGTGTTATATTAGATTTTATAGTGCATTCCTATGTCAAAAGCATTGTAAAAACCCTTTATTATTTTGAAGATGTGACATTTACAAATGTACATAGAAAAATCAGTTTTTTCAAGAATCATCTACTCTGTTGCTATAGCTTCTTCATATAAGAGAAATGTGCATCTTACCTGACTGGACTAGATTTACAGTTCTGAATGCCAAAGAGCAGCTTCTGTTTATTCTTCCTTGATTTTAAAAAAATATGATACTCTTTTCTTAGGTTAATGGGGTCAGAATAGTATTTTATTACAGTATTAAGTGCATATGGATTAATTAAATTCAGCTGATGAAAAGGGAAGTGTGAAGCAGTGTTTGGAAGCAGAGATAAATAAGTACTGTGTAAGTTTTCCTAGACAGTCCAGTTTGCATTCTCCTTTACTGCTCCTCTATTTTTCAATACTTGGAACTTTCAGCAGCAGAAACTGACCTTCGTACAGAATTGTACAAATTATATGACCTCAATACATGTTTTCTCAGGCCTAGCATAAGATTGTTCAAGTCTACTTTCATGTGTGGCCTGTAGGAAGATTTGAATTTATGTCTCCATATTGAAGTGACTTGAGTTAATCTATAGAATCATCTAGTGTTTTATTAAATTACTTTATAATGCATTTATCCACCTTATGTCTGGTGAATTCGGACAGATGCATGTCAAGCTTTCAGACTTGTTCACATGAAAGAGCTCATCCTATTTACCATGCAAAAACTCCTTTCTAAAATGTATTTCTGTGTAATTAGTCTATATTGGGCTTTCCTCTTTTTTCCTTAGAGACAGGGCAGCAGCAGCAACCAGTCAGATTACAGAAGATATCTTGGCACCCTCTCTGCAGCCCAGCATCACTGCAGTCACTCAGTTCCCAGTTTGTCTGCCTCATGAGGCAGTGGTCATGATGCAGTGCTCCTTTGAGGAAAAAGGGTATAGGGTTTCCCTTGAAAAAAAAAGTAACTTTTGAAAGATGTGGGAATTCGAGTATTTTGAACTTTTTTCATCACTTCAGGTCCATGTCTGCTTGGACAGGAAAGAAACTGGACAAGGAAAAGAACAGAAAAGGTAGCTGTGCCAATTCTCCTGAAGCAGACCCTGTCTTTACCAAAGCAAAGTCTGTGAGATCTGACAGATCCAACTTCTTCAGAAGGTCAGGGGATCCATGCTCCAGCACCAGATCAGAGACCTCCTACACCAGGAGGAGGGCTAGGCAGTCTTCAGAGCTTACAAGGGTTAGTTCTGTCTCTGCTTCCCTCTGCCGAGAGGAAAAGAGGTCAGACGAATGGAAGTGCAGGCATGGCTCTAGACATCATGCTTCTGAGCAACAGATAATAGGGTTGGAGGAGGGCTCGGATTCTCAGGCAGGACAGCCGTCCCCTTTCCAGCAACCCCTCAGCTCCAACTCAATTCATGGCTCACTGGCAAGGCAGCATTCTTCTCTCCAGCACTGGTTCAGCCAGACCCCAGACTACAGCTCAGATTCAGAAGACACTCAGAGCTCCTATCACAGGAAGGTAAGACCTTCTACTACTACTCACTTCTCTGAATCTGAAAAGAATTCATTAATGAAATCTGTAATTTTGCCTGAGCTAGCTACAGTCTTAAAGGATGCTTTGACAGCAGCCAGACAAAGTATAACTTCTGTGGCACAGGCTAGGACCCATTTAGTAAAGCATCCCAGGGTACCAATTACAGAAGTTCCAGTGGTTCCTCTAGAAGCAACTGGGAGCAGTTCCCAAAATTTTGAGTCTGACCATATGGACAGTTTAAAAGATCAAACAGCTCCTGGGAAGGAGAAGTCCGAAGCTGACAAGGCCTTGGAGGTTGAGTCATCCCCTGAAGATGGGGAGATGTCATCTGAGTCCCCTGCAGAAGACCAAGAAGGACCAGATCCTCTGCGGAAGTTTGACATGGACAATCAGAATTATCTGTTCAAGCACATAAAAAGAGTGTTAATGCTAAAATCTTCAAAATCTGAATGTGCTTCAGAAGAGCTGCTTATCCCATCTGAAAAAGGCAAGGTAGATGCACTTCCTATCCATTCAGCAGTGGAAGATCTTGTCTGTAGAATTTGGAGTAATCCTGAGGCAAAGCATGAAGCCCCAGCAGTCCTACATAAGCTCTATCCTCTTCCAATGGAGAAAGCTGCTTTGTGGGGGACCTTGCCTCAGGTAGACAGGGCATTGGTTAGTGGTGATTCTGTACTGTCAGTGCCTGCTCTCCCTAAAGATCCTACTGATAAAAAGGTTGAGGAAGCAATCAAAAGATCTTTCAAGCTAGTTGCAGCCCAGCTTGGAGTATCTATCTACTGCACTTACGCTTGTAGAGCGTTACTAATATGGTTGGAGAAGGAACGAGCCAGATTCAAAAAGCAATGGGTCCCATCTGGTGCCATGCAGAGGAAACGCAGGCTGTGTAAAATTGCAGCTAATTTTATCCATGATGCAGCTGAGGATTCTCTGAGACTCACGATTAAAAATATGGCATGCCTCACTGTAGCCTGGAGAGCTATATGGCTACGTCCTTGGACCTCATCGCTAGATCTAACATGTAAACTGCTGTCCTTACCATACACAGGCGGGAAGCTATTTGGCGAGTCCTTGGTCCAGATCATGAAGGATTTCTCAGAACACAAACACTCCCTACGTCAGCTGAAGAAAAAGAGCTCTGTTGGAAGCTCTTCATTTTCTTATCCTCACAAGTATCTGAGCTCCTTTCGTTCTCCTCCAAAGTTTAAAGGAGGGAAGGGAAGGTATAAGGTCTCACAGTCATTTCATGCCAAGTACGAAAGGACATCTCACTTTCAGAGAGACACCAGACCATCAAGAGGAACTTTCTAAGAACATAGACTTGCTTCCTCCTTTTCAGGAACTGGGAAGAGTGGAAGACTTGGAAATTTATACTGAATAGACTTCAGTATTTCTGGAGAAGTAAGCCTAACGCTTAGAAAATTAGTTGTTTAAAAATAAGATTTAAATTATTAAATTACTTAAATCTTAATGACTAATTAAGATCTTCTAGAGAAGTCATAGCTCTCAATTTTAGGAGAGATTTTTGTCACATTCATTTATAGGCTTCCCAGTATTCTTGGGATGGCTTGGACTTGTTTGAAGTTTTGCACTCTTCAACTTTATCTAAGAGAATACCTTCTGCAGAACCTGCCAACATCGCATTTTCCTGCCATATCTATCTAACAAAGGAAGTAATGCCTTAGGAAACACTGGTGTTTCAGGAACCACAGAATAACCAGGTGCACTATGTTCCTGTGACCGGCGGCACACCTGCATCTTTACATAATAAGGGAAAACAGTGCCTCGTAGCAAACTGATTTCACTACAGTCGCTGTGGTTTCCTGAGTCATAGAGGACTAAGACACCGAATTGTGGACAGTCAGTGCTTACACCAAGAAACTGCAAGAAATACAAGAAGTACCACAAATGTATGTCTATTTAAATTAAAATTCAAGACCATTAGAGCTCCTGTTCAGGTCAGCGTAGGTGTATAAATCAGACTAAATTTCCATCCTGGGCCCTAAATCAAGAGAAATGAAGAAGTTATGGCATCTACAGACCTGTGAATTCGTGGGGAGGGAGGGACTGCAGGCATGCATTTCTTAGTCAACTTCACAGGAAGTATGAAAATCTAGTGTCTCATGGCAGTCTGCAAGATGTTCTTAGGAAGGTCAAACAGGATAAGGCAACTACAGTAGCTGGACTACTAGTGTGGTAACACAGGATGTTTGCACATTTTGTTGAACTATTTTGCCTCTTCAACACACGATATTTTTCCTAGAAATTCTTGGATATGCTAAGAGAGACTTTCCGGAAATGGTTGGTGGAGAGTTCTGAGATTGCTAGATAATATATTACTCTTCCTTCTTGTTCTGGGTTGATTAACAGTGAGAATATAGTTTGAAACTACAATAGTATTTTTTTCTCTTCTAGTTATTCAAGTTTTGTAGCTGCTTAGGGTGTTTCCAGGGGGTCCTAGCAATGATTTGTGCCTCAGCACCGTAATTCTAAGCTTGGTCCCTTCTAGCATGAGAGATGATGTCAATGGACTGCCTGCAGAATTCTTGTCTCTTGAATAGTCCAGTTGGATTTGGCAGTGGTCTTACTGCGTCCTCATTCACACACACATGCTTTCTTTGACGGTTCTTATTTTCATTCTTGAACATCCGTGTCGCTACTTTTTAAATCAGTGCTTTGATTTCTCTTTGTGTAATTTTCCACCAGAAATAGCAAGGTGGAAAGTTGGTTGAATTACACTCAAGCAGATTTTTCTTTAAAATTTTCACAAGGAGAGAGTCACATTCTCTGACTAACAACAATTTTTTCAACCCATTGCCTTTTAAAGCCAGAGCTTAATTTCCCCGTTTTTCCAGCTTCTGCCAGGATTGAAGATAGAGTATTCCAGAGATGCTGAAGAAAAGCAACTCAGAAAACTAATATAGATGTGCTTATGTCTTAGCTAGATTAGGAATAGTAAAATGTTTTGAGGTCTGGATTGACACAAGTACATAAGTGCGTAGGGAAAGCATTTTTCATCTGCATAGTCCCGTCAATTCAGGAGCATGAGCAGAAACCTGTTAGGTATTGGGGCAGAGGTTTTCCTGGAGCGTGCAGGGAAGCTGTAGTGTAAGATATTTCTGTGGCTTTATGTGACTGCTTATACTTAAACATTTCTAGGCTGTTGACCTGAGGGCACAGAAAAAGGAATTTACTGCCAACAGTTTTCATCTTCTGCATCCTCTTTCTGTGTCCAGTAGCCCAGACTGCTTTACCCATTTTGTTTGTTTTATGTTGCCTTTCCTCTGACAGTTGTGTTATAAGGAAAAGTAGTATATTGCTAACCATATATTGAGTCTTTTTGCATGTCCATGAATGTGGCAAAGTTTAGTGGGAACTAGTTGCCTGCTGGACTGCAGAGGCATCGTAAAACTGTCTTCCCCATTCTGACTGGTTGCTGCATGTACCCATATCTAAGGAAGAAAAATTGAAAAGTTGAAAGAAGAAAGGAGATTTCAAGGTACCTATTTCTTTCAATAACTGATGAGCTTGTGAAATGGAAGTAATTCTTTTAAAAATATAAGTTTGTACTTTGCACTTACACGTTATTGTCACCTGCATACTTCTTCATATCTCTTAATCATTAACTGCAAGTTTGCTATGTGTTTCATTAAACTAAGAAGAAAAAGTAACATGTATTCACATATTAGCAATCATTTATGAAAAAATATTTAAATCATGCTTTTAGAGTATGCTTTAACGGTAAACACTGTTCTCACTAAAGGGCAAGAAATGTGTGTGGTACATATCAGTACTTAACAAAAAGACTGGTACATATCACTCTTCACTGAGCAACATTCATTCCTAAAAAGTAGCAATATAGAATTCATTTGTAAGACAACAAATAGAAAATGTGTCCCTAGACTTAACTTTCATGGCTGTCTGATCTAAATATAAAATTCATATGTAAAACCTCTTGTTTTGTTCTCTCACAGTACTTACTGTCTTACTATGAATTGTATACATGGCACATTTCAAAAACTTCTTCAGTTTTCCACTGTAATTTTAGTCAACCTAATTTGTACTTTATTTTTCATTTCAAGATAGTACAATAGGTTAGTATAAAAGATAGCAAGCAAAATCACAAACAAAAACTAAAACGAATTATTATCTATCCTGGTCGCATTTTGGAACAGTTTTATGAACAACTCCAAGCAAGATTAGTGAATCTTGCAGTTACTGTATCAGAACGTACGGCTTTAACATGTTTTTGCAATATAACATTATATATCCTACAGCCTAAAGTGTTCTGTAGCTCTTTGGGCATCCATATTCACTGTACAATTCAGTGGCTTTTGCGGTTTGCTTCTTGGCAGCAAAGAGAAAATACATTCATTTCCCAAGAGCACCAGGGTCCCTTCTCTGTTTTGCCCCCCCCAGGGTTACAAAAGTGCTGTCCAAAACGTTGATGTCTTCACTTTTTTGCTTTCTCTCCTGCTTGTTGTTTTGCTTTTTATTCCTCAGTTTCTTTCCCTTCCACCCAAAACATTCTGTTCGTCTAATAGAAGAATCATAATCCAGTTTGATAAAGAATAAATGGTACCATGGCATATATTTCCTTTTCCTGAACAAGGAGTGGGAAACACCCTGGATAATCCCACATCTTTTTCTGCTGCCAGAATCATGGCAGAACTTCTTTCATATAGTGCAATATGGGGGGGAATTCCCAGATTCAGGTTTGATTTTTGCATCTGCTGTAACCGTGCACTTACCCCAGTGCCCACCTCTGTGCAGGTGTTTGCTCCTAGGTAAATCTGCAGTTTCATTTGGTTTTAATTATACAGACAGTAAAATCTACATCCATACTAAAATATAGAAGAGTCACAGACACAATGCAACCAAACTGTGTAAGTATTTCTTAGTTGTTTGGCTTATAAATAATCTTTGTTTTCAATAATGCAAGCATGAAAACCCTAAGGCGGAACTTCCCATAGCCAGATTTATCTAGGTTATAAATGAAAATAGTTTTATATTAGATTAAACACAAAAATGTGGGTATTTTTAATACAGTGATGGTGTATCATTTATTCAGTGTATATTCCAGCCTAGTGAATTACACTGGATAGGGTCACACTTTAGAATATTTGCGCAGTTTCTGGACCAGTTAGAATATGGTGCAATGCAATTTTATTTTCTTTTCATTTCTACATATTACAGTGTAAGCAATTACAGAGCTGCTCATCTAAAATTAAACAGCAAACCATATGTGCAGTGTTCTTTACTAAATGCTGTTACCCAGAAAGCATTAAACACTGCAGTCATTCTTCTTTGGGAAGAGGACCTGGTCCTACTTCAAAATGAGGGTGTGGTCATCGTTTGATTTGTATGGCCTGTTACAGTGACTCTGATGCCCTCTGATGAGGGCAATGGAGAAACTGCCCGTGATTTCTAGATACTCGAATCTATCTTCAACTTTTTAAATACCGGGTCACTCCAGAACAAGCTCTCTCCAGTAATATCTCTGTAATCTCTTTGTGTTTGCAGTGCTATAAACATTTGCACTTGCTACTGGATGCTTGACATTTTGGAGTAGCTTTCTTTTAGATGTTACTAATCTATATGTTTGCAGTATCAGTGAGCACAGGAGATCAACAATATGATATTTATCCTCAGGCCACATACACAGCAATAACTAAAAACAAAGTCAAGACTGATACAGTCAAGTTCAGAGTTGTTGTCTTTGGGTATTTTAAACATGAAGGTTTTCTTATATGCTGATAAGATAGATATTCCTACCACTTCTTTCTTGTGTATGCATAGAAGAATAAAATTCCTAGTATGCTTTTTCTGTAATTATTAGAGGTGTACTTTTGGAATGTGATAACTTGGAGTCTTCCAGAAAAGGTGATGAGATGAGGATAAGCAGCTTGACGGAAAATGGGTGTAATGGTTTTCTAGCAATAGTGAAATATTCTCAACAGGGCATTTGTTAGCTAACAATATGATCTGTGTGACCTTGTACGTGCTATATATGTATGGTTTCACTGGATGTTCAAAGATATTCATTAGAAAAAAAAAATGAAAATACAATTATTGGAAGAGGTATTTGTTTTTAGGAATTACACAGTTAAAATAATTTGCTGAATATATATTCAGTTTGTACTAGAGCTGCTGCCGAAATCTTCATTTTGAAACTGAATTGCAGTGTAAAGGATTCTGAAAAGAGCCCAACTACATCTATTTCATGAAATACAAGTTTATCACAGCTGCAGATTTATTTGGGGATTCTGATGGTACTGCAGCTTTTCCGCTGACAAGGGAAAGACAACAGTATTCTGCTACAGGGATCTCTCCTCCCTGCATTTCTCTCCTTTCCTTTTTCTGTCTCCAGCTCACCATCATCATATCATCAGTTATGGATTAGGATAAGGAGGTTGATCTGATAAGTAATGAAAAAAACTAAGCATGCTCTTAACTGTAGCTACTGTAAGATTAATTGTTCCTTTACCTGTATACAGTAAATGTTTTAGCAATTTTAACAGCAAATTATTACTGATAAAATACTGATCACTATCAGGATATGGACTTTGCTTTTCTTCTTAGGCTGTTTTCATTTGTTTCTTCTGCACCCTTTTAATGGAATATGTAGGTCTCTTGAAAGGTAAGGTTGAAAATTGCAAGTCTGGCCTGCATTATGTAACAAATTATTTGAAATGCAGTACTTTTATTTTCTTTATACCAGTAAAGAAAATTGGTATATTTCATTTAACTAAATTCATTCTTCATTCATGATCAAGGAGTCAAAGAAATTAAGAAGTTTAACAGACTAACTTCACGACACATCATAAGCTTGTTACTTTGGAGAACAAATAAATTATTTTTTTTATAACTTTACAACCCACTTTTTAATGCTTGCAGTTGCATCTAAATTGCTTCCAAGCAAAGGGCACAAGTCTTTTCATTGAAAAGTCATGCACGATGAGGGAAAAAAGGAAAAAAAAAGAAACAAAAGTAGAAACCACAACCCTCCCCCCTCCCTCCACTGAAGACATTCTCTGTTTAAACCATTCCTACACCATGTATTCATGTCAACTGCATCATATTGATCTGTCTCTACAATGTGATGTGGGTTTACTAAAGGATTCTAGGGCTGCACACATGCTTTTTATAAACTCTGCATGCATGGCTGATTTTTTTCTTAATATATAATGCATCAGTTCATTCCTTTTGTTTGTTTGTGTCTCCAGCGATGCAGAGGACCACAAACCTCTAAAAAAAGGAAGCCGGACACCTTCAGACAGAACTGTGAAAAAAGAAGACAGTGATGATAGTTTAGTTGACTATGGAGAAGGTGTAAATGGTCAGTTCAATGAGGATGGCTCCTTTATTGGACAATACAGTGGTAAAAAAGAGAAAGAACCTGCTGAAGGAAACGAAAGCTCTGAGGCTCCTTCTCCTGTAAATGCCATGAATTCATTTGTGTAACCACAGAACTTGGTCCCCTTGTATCTTCAGTTTGTTTAAAGCACTTGTACATCCTCCTTCTCATACTATGAACATGCAGGTAATGGAGCTCCTCACCGCGAGATGTTTATGCTATGAGAATACGCAGGTCGGTACAATTACACAGCATAACGACACATTAAGTGGTATGTTAGTATGACTCAAAATACAAAAGTCAAATTTTGTTCAAAACTTGGGTATTTTTACTTTTTTAGAAGGAACTGACACAAACAGTAACATCGACTTCTAATTTTGTTTCCTGTTGAAAATACAGTGTAATGCATGGAAAAAAAAAAACCTCCACGATTCACAGATAATCTCGTGTACACTAAAAAGATGGTTTGACGATTTGTTATGCAGTCCTCAGCTGAATCCCTGGGTATGAATTCCGTTTTCATTGTCGGAGTGTTATAGTAGTATTATATAGAACTTCAATGTCTTTGTGGACATTGTTGTGAAATTGGTGACTTAATGTCTAGCTATCATATGTCTTTTTGCAAGACAGTTAGGAACAGTATGTACAGTATATAATTGCTAAATGATTTAAGTATGACACTTGCATTTGCTGATGCTTAATGAGACCCTATTATCTGCTCTTTGCTCCTATTACTTCATAGCCTTTTTAATCTATCGAGTATTACAGCAGTACAGTGTTCTATTTTTACATCAAAACACATTGGATTGATTTTAGGGCATAAAAGATACGCATTGCAATGCATTTTGGAATTTGTACAGTCACTGAAAGAAAAACTTTAAAATAAGAGAAAATATTCCAGAAAACACAGGGCAAAATACATTCAGTGCCTTTATACAATATGCATTCCATAATGCGCTGTACTACTAAATCAGTTGGTGCAGTAAACTGTGATTAGCGGACTACTGTCATTGCCAAATAAAATGAAAATGTGAAGAAAAAAAAAGTGTTATGAAACTGTTGTGCTAAAAACGGAAGGTTTTAAATTACACAAAGAAGAGTATGATTTTTTCCCTTTAAAAATAAAATAAATGCTTTCTAGACAGTTACAGCACAACATGTTTTCATGGCCTTAGGAGATTTAAAAAAAAACACAACAAAACACAACCAGAATTAAATTATTTACTAACGCAGCAAGGTATAAGCTCTTGTAAAATAAATGAATTGTTAAAAAACCAAACCAGCCGACTCCAGCAGCGCGAACGCATTTCCCTCTGTGTCCCGGCCTGATCGGTGTGGCAGCTTTGTAATTATCTGCACCCCGAAGCAGGGGGAGAGTTACCGCTCGCGACCACAGAATTCAATCTGACAAGTGCTAATACGGTTTTAGTGGTAAAGGATTACCAGCATCGGTTATGAAATTATTTTCTCGCATACTATATCAATCAAATGTTTACCTCCAAATATAAATTTTTATAACAACCTATGGTTGAAGGAATGCTCAGTTTCATTTGCCAATAAATTGGTTTTTCATAACTTGCATCAAGTTTAATTTTAAGTAAGCTTTTTATATGTAGATATTTTGTTGAATTTGTAAATACACTTAAAGCGTAGATGCTATATGCTTCTAGGTGTTACAGACAAATAAAACAAGAAAGCTTATGTTGTACTGTGTAAGAAGTACTATAGCCAACGGTATGCATGGTATTTTAAAGCATCTACTTACATTTCTATTGGGTTGGTTTTTTTTTTTGCTGTGAAGACGAAACAGTGAACTGTTCTGCTTATTTACTGCAGATTCCTAATTGAACCATTCAGAGCTGTTGCCAGTGCATTACATTAGTCCATAGTACACCTTGCAGCTTTCATGTATATATTTTAGGTAAAGCACAACTGAAGTAATCACAGCTGTAAGCTTGCTGTAAGAAGCTTCTTTTGCACCTTTGAGCTTTCCATTCATCAGTTTTCTTAATGGGAACCGAAATAAGAAATGAATTCTACAAACATTGACTACAAAGCACAAAGAGAACTTTTCTTAATAAGATTTGCCAATGGTTTTGGTAAAAGAGAAATATAATTTTACTCTTATTTAATTGTAGATGCTGAATTATCTGTGCATGTGGGGGTAAACATACAGGCTCACTTCTGTAATAGTGCAACAGATTTTGTATTAAAAATAAATGTGGTTTTAAAATTTCACTGTTTGTTCTGTTTACACTAAAAATTGCATCTGATTCACCATGTAATTAAGGATTCAAAGTGGAAAAAAGCCTGAAACAACTCTGGCAGAAGTTCCCATGGTGTTACGGGACTTTATGTACTGCAACCAAGTTGGTGACGGAAAGTTGCATATCTTTTCGTGCTACCATTTGAAAACATGTGCACTTGTCTGACTATTTCCTATTGAAATCTCCTGCTGTTTACATGTTGCTTCCAGAGATGCTTTATTTAGTCGTATTTCTGCAAAGAAAAAAACCGAAACAGTCCTGTTCCATACCCGCAAGAGTGAATAAGAGAAAATAAGAATGTTTATTCCAAGTTAAGAGCCCTCAGGTAGGATCCCAAGTCAGGATTTTGTGTCCTGAATGCATTATCTGACATACAAAATTCTGGGTGCTTGTTTTAAACACTACATGAAGTGAGGGAATTTTAAATAACATCTTTTACAGTACGCAAAATCCATTGCAATGCTCTTTTCATATCTTGTCTATTCTGTGTATGAACGGAAACAGACTGGGCAGGAGGGGCAGCTGCTCTGCAGAGAAGACTGCAGGAGAGCCGTGGCTTCCAAGAGATCCAGATGCTTCGGGAGATACCTCAAAAAGTTGGTGTTTGGCCTTGATGCTCCAAAGAGGGATTTTATTGCTGAATCAGAAGCCATTCTGTCAGCCCTCCGAGCCACCGGTGTGCGACTGGGAACCCCTGGCTATTCCAGCTTCTCTCATCTGCAGAGTCTCAGTTCTGGCACCTTCAGATACTGGGCTGCCTTTTTTTTCTGTACAGGTACCTGTTGATTTTTCCAGCAATATGCGTTGACTGGGAGATATGAAATACAGCTGTTTCTGTTTTGATTAAAGAATAATTCCTGAAAAGAGGAGTCTGAGTTCCCTGGGCTTTGTTGGGACAAAAGATGGCAGACGATAACCATTTTTGGAGACACACGTACGTTCGTTGTGCATGTTCCCCAAAGTGTACTGACACGTATAGTTGCTAAATTTTCCTTTGAGTGATATACCTTTGCTTTTGGTTTTATTCTCACTGAAGTGATTGTATAAACCTGGAGGGAATTAAAGAGGATACCCCAACAGTAATTTTTCTTGTAATCTTCTATTCTTGCATTGTTTCTAGGAAAATGCGGTTTCCTTGTGGCTCCGCGTAGCAGAGGCAAAGTGGCAGAAGATTTGGGAACCAGATTCTCTTCATACGCTGTCTGGCCCATTTTAAGACAGAAACTATGAAATAATATATGAAGAAATAGACACTGTGGAAGCGTTTTCTTCTCTAAAAGAAGAATTAGGGAGAAAGGCAGGAAGAGGAAGAGATTTTGGTAATTCCTGAAAAGTAATGGTCCTTTGTTGTGTTTCTGTCCCCCTCCCTCTCTCAGTCTTCCCCCTCCCACTCCCTTAGGAAAGACCATTGCAGAGAGCTGGCAGACACAGCGACTGGTATCACAGGAAGATGGAAATAACTGAATGTGCTACTTGTAGGAATCTGCCCCCAAATGATGCCCCCTGGGCTGCAAATAAATCCAACGGGCCATCATTTTTTAATTCTGGAGGGATCTCTTGCTGCTCTTCGTGAAAATGTTGTGACCAAGCTGTCAGGATAGATACACGTCAGCAGGACTTTGACAGGCAGTAGATGGGATCCGTTGTGACTGTAAGCAAGGAGGAACAGCGTGATCCTTGTGATCTCATGACTTTTGGTGATAAAAATACACACAAAAGTCCTTACAGTGCTCACATGTGGGTGAGCAAGTAAAAAATTCAGATCATTTTTAGTAAGTGAAAGATGGATCTTTCAATTGGGGTTGGAGAAGTTTGCCCGCCTGTGAATTTGGCAGCACTGGCTTTGTCCCCTGGGGAAGCCCCGCAGGATGAAGTTGAAGGCAGCTGGCGAGTGACGGGTTTGCATATGGTACAAGTTGGAGGGTGAGGCAGGGCAGGACATGGCTTCTGTCACTGGGACCCAGCAGCCTTTCGTCCCATTTTCCCTTACCCTGAGGCACTCGGGTAAAATAAAGAAGTTTAGAAAATAGCATGGTTCCCCTGCCAGCTGAAAAAAAGCACACAGCGTCATGTCAAAATCTAAGCTGCTGCTGTAAATTGGATTTAATTACGCCTGGGATTTTATTCCTTTTCAGATATAAGTGGAGGAAAAATGCCCCAGTCCCCAGCCTGTTGTGTTGTACAGTTTAGACAGTCTAATTCTGATGCCTGATTTCTTAAAAAGTGCTCCTTCTCATGCTGCATTAGGGAATGAACTACATTTACCTCTGATTGATAATAAACTAGACTTAATACGTAGCTTCTGGAGGGTGCTGCCCTAATTCCCAGTCCACGGGCCTCTGAAGAGGGATACTCTGGTCCTGAAACCCAGCATCTTCTCTGACAATGACAGCAGCCCACTCCATACCTTGCTCTGCCTTGTGTTTGCAAAGATCTCGAGGGCTTCAAGACTTCATAGGACCAAGGGGTCAAATTAAGTTTTGTAACAGCAGAATTCAGAATATATTCCGAGTAGATGGTCTGCGGGATCTGGGCTGCAGCAAGGGAGGCCCTATGGGCACCCCGGCATGGAAAGTGAGCCTGTCCGGCACAGGTAGAAGAAGAAGAAGCAAAAATGAAACTGTTGGGACAGAGAAGTGAAAGAAAAAAGATATGATACTTGAGGTTTCCTTTAAACAAGCAGCTTTGAAGGTGGCCAGCCTCAAGGGAAATGGCAGGGAGCAGCCAAAAGCTACTTTGCCCAGGGGAGAGGCAGCAGGAGCCCTTGCCAGTCCAGAGCAGCACAACCCACCAGGGGTGGGCCGGGCTGTCTGTTGTTGACAAACAGCATAGAATGGAGTCAGGGTACATCGTTCCCTTTCCAGGGAATTTTATGTTTGGGTTTTTTGTATTTATCCAGCTAAAACTTGCTCTCTGTTAGTACAAGGCAACACCAGCTGAAGAGACCCTTTCCCCTTTGCATGGGAATTTGACAGGGTTGTTCCAATATTGCAGGAAAGTGGGCACTTTCCAAGCTGTGGAGATAAGGAAGATACAAGGGAGCCACACAAACTGTTTAGTAAATCAAGAACCTACAGGATGAGGACTCCAAACCTGGAATACTGAAATCAATGCATTTGAAGAGCTTCTTCAAAAAAAAAAAAAGGCGGCTAATTGAAACAGTTTCTGGCCATGTCAGAGGACAGATGAATGGAAAAAAAGCTGGCAAGGACTGGGATAGTCCATGATTTGATTTCCAGTAAGGAGAGGAAAAGTGGCCTTTGCTTGGCCATCAGATGGTCTCTAGACACAAACACCACATAAGGAAGCACTAGAAAACTGATTATGCTGCCTGCCAGTGAATATTGTAACTTTAATTTTTTAGTGGTCCACAAGCCACAGTTCTTAGGTGCAATTATATAACTTGAACAATTAGTGAGCCAATTAGCCAGCAAGAACTTTTATTTAGCTGAGATTATTTTTTCTTCCTGGCTTTTACCCAACCCATGCTTGGTTCCAAATTTTTATTTGAATAAGGAATCAGCCTCTGCTGTTCTGTTGGAATGAGGCAATGACCATAAGCTTGATCAAAACGGAAGGTCGTTTATAGTTTTCTAAAACAAACTGATTTTATTTTTTTTTTAATGTGAGAGGCAGCCCCGTCTTTAAATCATTAGCGTTTAAAAATAACAATTGACCACTAGGGGGAAGTCGCAGTTGCTGGTTAGCAGAAGCCCCGGGGAAACGTACCCAAAGCGACGCATCTCAGTTCACATCCCATGTGAATGCATATATATATACACAAAAAAACTATATGCATTTATATATAAAATTATATATAAAATAGTGGCTAAAAAGAATAAGACCCAAGTTCATAACGATTTGCTTGTTTTGCGAAAAGGAATGATGTTATTTGTGTAAACAATTATATTAACGACCTTATTCTAATTTGCCCTTTTGTCATCATGATCATAAATTACAGGGTCATTTTGGGCAGAATTGCCGTTTGAAAAGTAAATTGGTTGGGACTATGGGACAGGAAAGCTCGGTCTAAAATCCAGCAGCCAGCCCTGCCCCAAAGGCCCACGGAAATAGGGCTTTTTGGAGCCAGGATCAGAAACCAGCCCAATTCTCTGCTGGGCTGTCAGTTCCAAGATCAGTGGCTGTAGGTACCTGTGCTTGGCAGCTATAAAAAATTAAATGGTTTTTAAAAAATGGTGTTGATTCGGTTGGTTTGCAGCCAATTAGCTCAGCTTTCACCTCTGGAGGCCCAGAATGGGCTCAGAAAAGGGCGACGTGGTGCCCGCAGCTGAAGCTGCAGAACCAGAGGGGACGGGGTTCCCGGGAGAAGCCCCGGCGTCCAGCCTGCAGCGGGTGATTTTCCGGCCGGCGATTCATCCCGCCCAAGTACCTCCACTTGATCTGGTTTGGAATTTGTCAGGATTGCCCTTAATCTCTGTGTCAAAGAAGAAAGGCTTAAGGTCTTGACGCATGAGGTTGGGAGTAGCTGTGGCAGAGCAGATTGTGCTCCGGCGGGGCGGGCGTCACGGCTCAGCCCGGCGCCTGCTCTGCCTGTCCCCTGCTCGGGCACTCTTTGACTCCCTCCTTTTAAAGGCTGCCCAGGACGGTGACCACGGTTGATAACCCTTTTGATCAGGACAGGCAACGCGCAGCACATTTTCAGATTCGCACCCACCAGAAGTCCCGTTGGCCTGAAATGAGATGAAGAAACCCTGAATTTATTCACGTTGTCAGAGAGCATCATCTTCAGAGGGACTCTGCCTGCAGGAACCATCTCAGCACGTCAGGGAGGGCCCGTTCACGTGAGGAGGGCGGAGGCTCTGCCATTCGGGATTAGCATCACATCATCCTTCCTGCAGCAAAAAAGAGGTGGAAGGGGAAGACTTCTGCAGGGTGCGCATGGCTTTGTAGAAGGAGACTTGTTGCATGGATTGAGGCATAAAATAAGAGAGCCTAAGGTTTTAAGGAAATAATAAGCTTTCAAAACACCACTATAGAAAAATCATCATGTATCAGCATCACAGAAAATCCTCAGCACAATAAGGATGTGGACTTGTTGGAGCAGATCCAGAGGAGGGCCACAAAGATGATCAGTGGGCTGGAGCACCTCTCCTATGAAGACAGGCTGAGAGAGTTGGGGTTGTTCAGCCTGGAGAGGAGAAGGCCCTGGGGAGATCTTATAGCTGCCTTCCAGTACCTGAAGGGGGCTACAGGAAAGATGGGGAGGGACTTTTTACAAGGGCAGGTAGTGATAGGACAAGGGGGAATGGCTTCAAACAAATCTAAATCAAAGGGTAAATTTATATTAGATATCAGGAAGAAATACTTTACTGTGAGGGTGATGAGGCACTGGAACAGGTTGCCCAGAGAAGTTGTGGATGCCCCATCCCTGGAAGTGTTTAAGGCCAGGCTGGATGGGGCTCTGAGCAACCTGGTCTAGTGGGAGGTGTCCCTGCCTGTGGCAGGGGGGTTGGAACTTGGTGATCTTTAAGGTCCCTTCCAACCCACACCATTCTATGATTCCATGGTTCTATGACATAGGTACAAGATGTTTGAGGTTAGAGGTGGGGATGCAGCCACAGGTTAATGATTAACAAGGAAGAAAATTTGGCAAATAGTTTCTTTTTGCTGGTGGTCAGAGCAGAGATGCTGAAACCTGGAACCCAGGACAGATGTTTCAGACGGAGCAGGCAGCCACCACCCCGCCAAAGCCATTGATGCTGCTTCATTTACAGCAGCTGAGACTTCTGCTTGTGGCATTTTAGGCAGGTTTTTTGGGCAGAGGTTTGCATAATGAATACTGTTTTAGTGAATAACTGTCTAACAGAGTGTCAGGGTTTCTCCGCTGGTGACAGCAGCCTCCAGCGGGGACATCACAGCCTCAGCCAGTTTATGTGCTGGAGACAGCCACATGGCAGAGCCACAACCTCTTCTTTCCAAATCCTGTATTTCAGACTGCAACTGAAAAACATTCCACTACAAATATTGAAAAAGCAAAACACTTTCATTATGTGGCCAATTTCAGTGAGATTACTGCTCATCAGTTGTTCACTAAAGATCAGTAATAATAAAAATAATGTAAAAGGACCATTGCAGAGGCACAGTCCATGTATTTGAGAGGCTCACTCTCAGAGCATACATTTTAATTCCACACATAAAAGCCTGGGGAGAATCATTGCAACATCCTTCTTAATTGTAGATAAAATTTTCAATTTTTAATGGCTGGAATTTGATGTTCCATCTGAAAGATAACAGAAGAAACAAGATGAATTTGCCTGTCACTCATCCTAAGCTTCTCTGCAGGTTTGGTTCTGGTTTTGGTTGCCTGTCAGGCATTTATTTTTTTTATACATTGAGTAGGATAGGTTTCAAGAATAATTTACATCCATTCATCACTGGATGATGAGGTTTTCTGTAAGATGTTAAGAGGGAAATTGCCATATACAATCAGATTACAACAATCAGATACAACAATCGGTGCAGCCTAGTCCTGCATTTCACAGTGGTCTTTCACTGTAACTTAGCTCTTCATTTCAAATAGGCTTTCCACGTGAGACTTGAATTGATATAAAAATACACAGATGCTGGCTCTGAAAAGTTCAGCTACTTCAGTTGACAAAATAAAAGCTAATGTATGAAACATGGATTGCTCTAGTTTCAGGAGGGATGGTTTCTATTCGAGATGATGTAAAGTGAAACCTATAGGAGCAGAAATTATGGCCTTGCTAAAAGTTTTGTCTCAGTCTCACACCAAGAGTTGTGTTTCATCTTCCCTGTGCACAGCCTTGAGGAACCAGCTCCCCTCTGAGGCTCCCGGCACTGCAGCGAGGTCTCACCCAGCACCAAATCCCACCACCACTCCACAGAGGAAGAGTTACAGGGGGAGAGCATCACTAAAGGAAGGTTAATGCTTGAAGGACATTTGGTTTTCCACCCCTTCAAAGTGCTGGGTGAAGCTCTCACACCTTAACTGGGCACCCACTGGAAACGCTTCCTACAAACAAGGCCACTGTGGCCACTTGATTTAGCTTTGTCCTAAATAGTATTTCAGTGTACATTTTGAGTAATTGGATATCTTTATAAAGATTGACTCATCTGGAGTTATTTCTACAAACAGGTGAAGGACTGGAGAATAAAACAAGGTGCTGTGCACCTTTTACTCAGGCCAGCAAATACAAATAGGCCGGTTTGTTACTCGAGAGCAGGTCAAAGACATGGGGACATGCACCTAATTCAGCAGGATCACCCTCTTTCCCTACACAGAGCAGAGATTTGTATCAGCACAGACATGAATATCTACCAAGGTTGGGAGAGACCAGGCTGCTTGCTGCCTTGAGGCTCCTCATCACAGGATCCACCCTGCACAGACGCTTTCACACACTCAAACGAGGCGCTGCATTTATTTCCAATTAATTAGTTGTTGTGTTTCCTTTGCCAGCATGGGAAGAGCCTGCCCAATCAGAAAATAGAGGGAACCAGCAGCACCCAGTGTCCAGATCCTTCTGGGCTGGCGTGGTGCTGGCACTGGCAATCCAGCTTTCACCACAGCAAGTGTCCAGTCACTCTGGTCCAGGACAAAAAAGGAGATGGCCAAAGAAGGACTCACCTAGAGCTATGTGCCTAAACCCCTGCTGAATTACTCTTTTCCTGGAATGACTGATCGCAAGTGAATTGTACTGACAGAAGAGGGTGACAGGGACAGCCATGTGCCCATGGGTGCCTAGGCTGGGCATGCTCTGCTGGGCAGGGCCATGTGTCATGCTCAGGATCTCGTTTGCGCTGCCATAGTGGTTGACCCCTCCAATAAGCTCTGACTTAAGTAAAAGTCAAGTCACGAGATATTGAGCTTTTCTGTTAATTCACGTTGTTGTGTGTAGCAAATGCTTGGTACAGCAGCTGTTGGTAGGACAGAAAATCAAACTAAGTACTAAAAATGAACCCCTGAATACACTGTGCCACCATCCATTAGTACTCGTTACTGAACTCGTGATAAACAGGTGATGACTTTACAGCGTATTACGTTGTTGTGCCGTTACCTCACATGCTGGTCAATAGCACACTGAAACAGAACTATTCTGTTGACTTTTGCCTTTTTAAATTCTGAGAGAGACACTTGAGACATACATGAAGGAGCAGTAATTTAGACATCAGCACGGCTCTCTTAAGCGAGTTAACATTAGAGGATATTGCCACCTGCAAAACACCCTTCAGAAGGGAGCACACCATTGTGTTTTATGAGACAGAAAAGCAGGTGGGATTATTTTGTCCCCACTGCATAAACCACTCATAAAGCTGAACCCCGAGAAAGCCTGTGTTGGACAAAACGAGCCTGTTCCTGAGGTGCTGCAGGTGGGACGCAGCCACGGGCTGTGACTCCCAGGGGGAGGCTCAGGAGTGACCGGTGAATCCCCCCGTGTTCCACTGCTCCTGACAACACCAGGCAACAAACTGAAAACACCTTGGTGCAACTCTCCTCAAGCCGAGATGGTTTTTATATGGTTTGGCTGGATAAATATGTTCATTGAAAGGTTATTGTCCAGACTGACTAGCCCCAGGCATTCTGCTTCTGTTAGCGTATGGGCCTGTGCATTATCCTTGCGGGGAGGGTTGTCAACTTCATTAACCGACACACTGCTGATTTCTTCACCTTCCAAGATCCTAATAAGCTGCACAGATGCCTAACCTTGAAGTGATGGCCCAAATCATATTTGAGGAGCTGTGGTCTGGAATAAAACCACAGATCAAACTGAAATATAAACTGATTAAAATAAATGGCCGATAGCCTAGCTGCATGTGACCAAGTGATAGTAATGTGATATTGTAATTACCAATTGCACCCTGCCTTTTCAACAGGTGTGCTCAAACAGCATCCAGAATGTATACATTTTTCTGCTAAAATATACCCAGATATTTTCAGTCAGAATTACTCAGCTCAAACACGTGCTGAAGCCTCTCTGGGGTTCCTGTCTAAGGCTCAATGTAACCTTGAAATGTGTGTGTTTGCCTCATGCCACGTTTGAGCAAACAGCTGGAGTTAAGTCCTAACGCAAACAGGTGTTTGCATCGTTGCTGACTCCATGCTGGCCTCAGCTGGTTAGTCTCTGCTGCTAATTAGAGGCAGCCCCAGGCCAGGCTCCCTGCTGGAGCCCAACAAGCCCTGCAGCATCGCTGTCAGCTCGTTACCAGGCTGTTCAAAGAGCTCTGCGAGGGCTTTTCAGGGCCTTGGAGGGACCTGCTCCCAAAAGGCAGCGGGGACAGGAGCGTCAGAGCTCTGGCTGCCTTTGGCACCATCCCAGCAGGCTCCATAGACAGAACGGCCAGGATACACCACATTCATGCTGTAGGAAGCGCAGTGGAGAGTACCACCACCGCAGCTTCACACCTGGGGAGGCAGAAGGGTCAGGCTGAGCCTTGGTGGGTGCAGCTCATCCCCTGCAGAGCAGGGTCTACACAGGGAGGTCACAAACTGATCTGTGCCCCTTGGCCCTGGGGTCACCAACTCGTCCTACATCTTTTATTTGAGAGCTGGCAGAGCTGCACCACTGTGTTCCCTGGTCATTGACTGTCTATGACAACTGTCCCACCCTGAAAAGGGAGGGAGGAAGAGAAAGAGGGGACCCCTCTGACAATAATTACTTCAAATAAAACAGCCCAAAGCCCCCCAATCACATTTTCCAGCCACACTGAGAAAATAGTTGGTTTAGAAAATTCATCTGTGCATGTTTGTTATTGCTAGTGGAGTGGTGACCATGCCCACCAGAAAGCAAGATGGAAGAGCCCACAGAGTTCACCCCGGTGGGAGACAAAATCATAAGTGGTAACCAGGGAGAATATCCCACTTCTTTCAGAGGTGTTGGAGACTCTCCCCAGCTAAAGACAGGATATGGGAGGTCCTAATGGCTTTAATTGATCTCATGTGGCTGCTGCGCTCAGCTTTTGCTCTGTTTGCAATCACAAATGAGTTTTGCCTCAGGTTAGCTTGTCAGAGACAGTTTTCTTCTCCCCTCTGTCTTGTATGGCATGATCTATTTCTTAAGACAATTAAATTCCTTTACTAGCTAGAGACACAAGAAATCGCCACTACTAAATATGTTTAGTTAAAGTGTGTTTTTCAAAGAGACTGTGAATATCTGTGCAATGGTGTTGAGAGTGGATATTCCAGGTAAGCAAAATATTTTAATTTTGAAAGATGTGAATTAAGAGCGTTAATGAACAGGAAAATGTGCATAGGTCAGAGGACAGGGATGTATTGCATGCATATAGGGTGGCTGGTATATATGATGTAGGTTCATTCAAGCACTAATGCCTCCACAGAATTCAGGGGTGAGTGCCAAAGAAAAGGGCACAGGAGGAGCAAGTACGATGGGTAATTAGGTAAGTAACAGATTGGAAAAAGGCAGCAGAGATGAGGAAAGTCTAAGTGATTGAGACAAAGCTTTTCCAACACAGATGTATTTACTTCTAAAGCTTTGAAAGAAATAAATCTCAAAGATGTCCACATTGGGTTTCTATGAATAGGCAAGAATAAATCCATCTAGAAAAACTTCGTTGCCGCTAAAGCGCGATGAAAGAAGGATTAACCTTGAGGAAACAAAAAGCGGCGATGAATGGCTGATTGCCCAAACCTAAAAAGAGACTTCCTGCCCACTGCCGCATGTACACTTGTGTGGTGCCTTCAAATGTTTTTGTTGGAGGGAAAAAAAACAATTTTAGAGCCAAGTAATTGCCACTCTTTTATTGAATAGTAGCTAATAAGACATCCGGGGAGAATTGGGTTGATTTAAATACTTAATTCTAAAGGATATTCAGCAATCATGTTCTGACTAAATGGATAATCAAATAAGTCACACTCTCCATTTGAAAATGTGGTCATTGTTAATGGACTTAATATTTGAGAGTACGGTTTTGTCACTGAATCCAGACACGGGTGCAGTTAAAAGCATAGTCCCTTTGGGGGCCAGCACCACTGAAAGCAGCTCTGAGCACCAGAGCAGATAAGAAAGTTCTGCTTATGTTTTGGATAGTCAAGTTATGGGTGGTAGACTATAGGCACATGGGCTATCGGCTAATAACGAGTAACTTCCTGTGGTTAATTGATGCCTGTTAGACTTTGACATACATGGACAATGAAGTTAATGGAAAGAAGACCAGATTTTCACCATTCTTACCATATACTTTGCTGATTTCTTTTTTTTGCTCATTGCTGCAATTTTACTACTTAATCGCAGGGGAATTTAATTTGTTAGTTTAGAAATGAGTGTCCCTTCAGTATATTTTGAGCATACGGCCACAGCTGGTGAGGGCTGTGTTCAGTGTGTGCTTGTCCTGTGACTGATGTTAAGCTCTTGCCCTAGAAGGTCTAACTTCTTTGTACATCAATGAAGTTCAGGAACTGCTTTAACAAAACTTATTCTATATTGAACACTAGATTAAAAGTAAGCAGATGATTTAGCAGCTCAGGTTAGCAATCTAAGAAGTCACAGTCCAGAAAATTAATTCAGGAGAACATTTAGGAATTTAACAACAAATTCAGTGTAGTTTAGGTTTTGAATGGGAACAGAAATCAGTGGGACTCACAGGTTGTAAACCCTTATAGAGTCTGGCTGTGGGTACCAATAATTAGCAATTTGGCATCAGGAAATGCAGAATATGGGCAAGTTTATCAAAACAGGAGGCTAAATGAGAAACTGCACAAAATCCCGACATATGTTTCTAAATCACAGATTCTATAGGAAATCAAACCTCTGTCCTTGAAGAACGTGAGACAGATATTTTGGTCTGTTAAATCCTGGCAAGGGCAACTTGAATCAGTTGTGTCAGAAATACAGTCATCCTGTTGGAAGAACTCCAGAAAAGAGATTAGCGGTTTTTCAAGCAGGAAGTAATAAAAGCAATTCAGCCTCCTCCAGGGAAAGGTAATACCACAACAACGTGATGTTCCTGGGATAATGGAGCATTAGGCTTGTGACTGAGTTGATGTCATTGATAAAACTGTGATTACTCCAGTGAAATAAGTTCCACCCTAAGGGCAGAAATCATGACAGGTACCTGAAAAATAGCCTGACATTATGCCCAAGAAGATAAAATGGCTACAGACACACCTGGGTATAACACAAAATTTTAAAAGATTATATTGACAGTGATATCCCATCACCTAGTATTTTATGTGTCAACTCTGAACTTCTAGGTTGCACCCGAGATCTATGTATTATGGACAACAAATAACTTCCATAAAACTTCTAGTTTTGCCCACACAACCGCGGAACAAACAACTGTGAATCCCAAACCTTTGGCTCCCTCAGAGACCGGTTTTGTTGTGCGTTGGCACCCCTAAGAGGTGAGGTCCCATAGCCCTCTCCCACACTGGGTCCATAGCTATTAGTGATATGGTTTTGTCGTGTTGTACTTTGACGAATGGCTGTAGAATATATGAGCAAGTAAGCACCCTAGCCTGCAGCTGGGCACACCACTTAAAAAAAAAAAAGGTATTATTTCAAACAAATGCATTATGCATTTTTAAGTTACCCTTCCTAAGAAACTGAGCCAGCGGGACACGAAGATAAATACAAATGAAGAGTAAAAGTACTGATGGCAATTTGGCAACCGAAGGAGTACTGGAGAGACCGAGGAGGGATGATAATGAATGGGAACTGTTTTTCCAGGAACTGAATACAGCTACTGTGATTCAGATTTGGAAGCTGTATAAAGCTCTTAGAAAAGTAGGAAAAGACGTTATTGAGCCTCTAGTTCTGAGCAGATCCTATGCAACCCCAAGGAATCAGGGTTTGGTGCTATGATAACGTGACTGACTGCTTAACTGGAGTGTTTTCACAGCAATACATAAAATGATTTCTAGGAAGATGGACCTGCAGCTGAACCTTTTATCACTGTTTAGGAACCATATGTGTCCAGACTGTGTCTCATGGGCAAAGTTGTCTCTTCAAAAGCGTACATATTATCATAGACATCCTTTACTTCATGACTGGCGCTTTTTTCCTTTGCTTTGGAAACTAAACAAATCTGGACTCTGCAGTGGCAAAGGATCCAAAAGAGTCCGCTTCCAATCTCATGGGTACCACATTACCAAGTGTGGAAAATATATGGGCAAAACACCTCAAAGAACTCTGTTAGTGTGAGAAAGATAACTTTCCTTCCTCAAAAGACATAGAGATGGAGACAGAGAGATTTGACAGAAGAACTACTAATATTTGAGAGGAAAAATATGAAAGAAAATCAAATATGACTGCCAAATAATGGAAAAGTTAGGGAGAGTAGAATAAAGTTTTGAATTGTGCCAAGGGAAGGAGATCATGGGGAGAATTTGGAAAGATGATAGAGATGCTGGAAGGTCTGTAGCTGGAACTGTGTCCCAGTGAGAGGGAGAGGCTGAGACACAAGTCAGAACAGAGAGGCAACAAGCAGAGGGTTAGATCTGGAAGGTGTCAGGCTGAAAGCTCAGACTGGCTCAGACTAACTAGATAAACTAAGTAGGCACAGGGAGAAAACAGATGAAGTGTAGGAGAAAGGCAGATGAGTCACAAAGGAGAAGGAGATCTTTAAAAGGGGTCAGACAAAGACGCACATAGGATGGGATATCAAGAAAAAATACACTGGCTGCTGTGCTGAAAGCAGAAGAGACACTGAGTTGGATGAAACAACATTTCTTCTTCCAAAAACGCAGCAAAAGCTCTGTCAGAGAAGTTTCAAAAGGGAGGCTGAATCAATCCAAACGGAAGGAAGGGAAGAGCTAGGCAGAAGAGCTCTGTGCAGCAGCCATAGATGGCTTGTTTGGTAGAAATTGAAAGGTAAGGATAAAAAGGGGAGATACATGGAGCAGGCTGGGAACTGCTCTTTTGGAACGGAGAAATTAGATACCAAAATGGTATTTATACCTTGGTATTTCTATTGCATAAATATACAAAGAAATTATTTATGAGTTTAGATGACAGGAATGGCAAAAACCATTTAAAAATGAGACAACTGATATATTTCTGAATCATTCACTTAATAAGAGTTTCTGCATTTTGCAAGTATGAAGGCTGCAATGTAATTAAATGGGTATATAAACTGAGTAGATATCATGGTCAAACAGACATAACTTATTGCAGGGAAACGCAATTGAACTTGCCCTATATAATTAACAGCCAATGATCAGCTTGGTCAGCCCCTGCAGAGATGTGTTTTCATTAGCCTGAGCTGGCTATTGATAGCTCCTCGTATTTCCATCATCCCCTGGAGCACGAGGCAGCCTTTCACGCGTGTCTGTATTCAGGACTGGTTGGTCAGATGTGGGGAAAGACTGCTAGGGGCCAGCCGGGATAATGATTTTTAACAGCTGAACTACAGAATCCAAGGTGATTATATAAAATGAATTCAGCTTGCGAATCCAATTAAAAATATGCTTTAGCATCATGAGAAAGCAATGCTTTTTACTGCAATTATAGAAATACGCAGATGCTAATTTATTTTGTCACCGGAATGCAAAACGATATTTAAGGGATGCAGTTCTGCACCATCAGCTGTTTACAAATACTGTAGAAGTTGTGCAGGTTTGAAAGCTCAACCCTGGTCAAGACAGAAATGAAGTGAGTCTGAGCAAGTTCCCCTACAAAACTAGGAATTGGATCAGGCTTTTTATTTAATGGCACCAGCAGCTACCGAAGGTCTGTAGCCAGAGAGATTCTCACAACCAAAGAAGCAGTTCCTTGTTTAATAATTTTCGGCTGCCCGTTTACACTGGCTCGTAGCCACGAGTTCAAAAGTAAATGAGTGCAGCTTTTGTGGGAGTGCAGAAGAAGCTCCCAGTGACTGTGTGATTGAGGGTTTTTGGCATTCACCTGCTGAACGCCAACAGATATTCTAATCTAGCATGTTAATGTTATAAAAAGGTGAATTACCTGTGTAGCTCTTTTTTCTGTTATTATTGTATGTGATATGGCATGTCTTTCATGTTATCAACTGCAAACAAAAGATATCAAAAACCTTTAAAATATTCTCATTCAAAATTGCTATGAAGTGTGCCATTTCCTAAATTCTACAGGAGTGAGTACAAATTTATTATCCAAGTCCATAGACAACCTTGGCGATCTCAATTTACATGTCTTTCAGAGTATAAAGGTTCAGGATGAGAGATTGCCCAGAAACAAGACATATCTTATTTTCAGATAGTGTGAGTGATAAACACTGGCACTGACCTGCTTTTCTTGATGTGAAGGGGTGATTACTCTACCTAGACAGAAAAGAGATAGTAATTGAAGTAGGGTTTGTTCACTTGTCAGTGTTGGGACTGATTAGAAGATTAAAGTACATCCAAAAAGACCCAGGTATTCACTGTGGTATTTAATTCACAATCTTCACTCATCTGATGAGATTTCTGGCTCTTGCTGCCTGACTCAGCCCAGCCACAGTTGCTATACAGAGGGTATAGGGTAGGTGGAAGACCCACATAGTCCCTCATCTTCATTAACTCAACTCTTCTTCCAGATGTCTCTTTAGCGTTGGCCTTTCCATAACCACTCAAAATCTCGTCTTACAAATCAATACCTTCCAGGTCTTTTTTGCTGTGTCCTCACAGTCCTTATCACCCTTGACAGCCTTGACCCAGCACTTACCCTACAAGACTCCAACTGCTTCCAGCCAGGGAATACAGAAAATGTTTGGCAAATTGTTCCCAAGCACTTGGTGGCTGGAAAATTGTAAGGACCAATAGGAAGGCTTGAGAAACACAACACTTTGGGAGAGCTGTAGCCTGGGTTGTGCACTAATTCTGAAAACTGAAGTAGTCAAACCCCTGATACTTGTTTTTATATACAGCTTTCTAAGATTGGAACTTGAGGTTAGCAGAAGGACTTACTTTTCTCTTGAGTGTTGTGAGAGTGTGTTGTGCCCTTCTGTGCCCAGGAGCCACCAGGGAGTTTTGCCTCTGGGGAGCCCTGGAGATGGAAGCAGAGCAGATGGAAGGAGTCTAACCTTAGTGTGTGGGCTGCCCTCAGCCTTGTTGGACTTGGTGAAAACAGTGGTGGCAGCTCAGCCCTTCCAGATCTGCCTGATTTCAGCCCTTCTCTCTCCAGTGCCCTGCAGAAAATGTCAAATGATGAGAAAAACTCAGGATGCCTGCCTCCCCCAAGCAGCAAGGCTGTGTGGTTCAGGCCAGTCTTGGCTGTCTCCCAGTGCAGGGCTGCAAGCCCAGCCGCCAATGAATGGACCTCTTCTGCCATACAGACCCAAGACACACGTTTCTTTTGAAGAGAACTGCTGTGAAGTGAGACATTCATAGTTTCTTAGAAAGGACAGTAATCAAACCAGGTGTCCTTGCATTTAGCAAGCTAAAATAACGCCCTCGTGTTCTAAGGAAGATGTGCAATGGAGATAGTAGACTTGTATGAGATGACTGTTTCTTTAAAGAAGAGGGAAATTTTGGAAGCTCAAGAAAAGCAGAGCTGCAAATAAAACTGTATTTCTCCCATCTGTAGTGAGTTGATAAAAATGGCAAACCCCACATTTTTTTCACTTTCCTACCTGTTTATTGCCTGTTAAAAGCACTTGTCAGCCATCTTGACAAGCATTGTGCCAACAAGAATGAAGGGTCTATGGGACATAAAGGGTGCACAAGCAGTACCAAACATCTCCTTCCAAATTATGGACACTATTCCTCCCACTCCACTCATTTAACCCATGATGGGGGCAACCCAGGGAGGGATAAACATTTGCAAATTAATCCTTGGCTTCATTTGCGTTTCCCCATCCTTCTTCCTCTCTATGTAAATATATATGTATATAGATATATATATTGAATATCAAACATATTGTCAACTAGGGTATTTCCCTTGGTTGCCAGAAGGTGAGACTGCCAATTGCTTTGAATCCTGATGTAGACACCTGAGCCTCCCTCCTATTTGGATAGGACTTTGGGGGCACCTAACACAGTAAGTTCTGACTGTGCCACCATGTCCAAAGCCCTATGTTGAATGTCTGTCGTCTTCTGGCTTTGTTAAGCAGAAGGCTGAGGCTAGGGCAGCCTGGTGAGATAAGGGAATACCTAGTTATACATCTCACCAGCACTTTGGGGTTACAGAAATGGCAAAGAATCTCATTTATGCAATATGGCCTACACATTCAATGTGCTCCAAGGGGAGATATTTGCTGGAGAGCGCTGCCAAAAATACATGCTTAAAAAATTTAGTAGCTTTCAGGGATAAAAATTGAACTTGAGCAGCTATAAGGATGATTAGCTCCTTAAACCTCTTCTGTGAATCCTATTAAATTCAGCTTCCACAGCCTGAAGAGCTTCTGTCCTCTCCCTCTGCCAGCTCCCTAGATAAAGGGAATATTTTGTGCTGGACAAAACAGTATTCTAATAGAAGGCTTCTCATAAGAAAAACTGGAAAAACACTCATCAGATCCTTGAACTGCATGGGATTCAGTTCTATGTGCAGGGACCTTCCGTGACCTGTTTTTGAGCCAGTTTTGTCTCCCCTTTACTGACCTGCAGAGCTGCTCATGAATACTTGATGGATACTGACCTTTCTACACAACTTCGGAAGCAACCAAGGAGAATGTTTAGAACTCTATTTCCAGATACTTATTTGTTGTTGTTTCTTTGTGTGGAAACAAAGAAAACTAGAGCCTAAAATTATTCTCTCTTTTGGGCTTAAAAATATTGCAGTACTGTACAATGGTGCAGATGGGGCCTGCTGCTGAGAATATCTATTCACTTTCATAAAAGCTGTGAATTCACTGTGACCCCATCATCCTGTCTATGTTTAGCTGAGCTATCTGGACCCAAGAGAGCCTGGAATCTGGACTGTCTCCAAGATGCCCCTGTGCACACTCAGCTTGTCCTTGCAGGCAACCTGAAATTGGAGATGCAGTTTCTCCCCATCCTCGTACAACCCAGAATATGCAGTGCGTATTAACCCCCTGACCTCCCATCAGTCTGCACCTACAGAGACTTTCCACATTCACTTCAGTAAAAAGAAGAGACAGCTAGGAGTTTAGGGCCCAGATGGCTAAACACTTCAGTGCGTTTTAAAACGGGCATACAGAGCTAGGTATGGAGCAGGCCACATTGAAGAGGACATGGAGAGCTGGGGCAGGAAGGCGGTGAACGGCACCTGGATAAGGGCCTTGTGGAGTTGAAAAATCAATCATCTCCTGAAAAAAAAGGACAAACACTTCAAAGAAAAAAAAATATCTCTGTTTTCAATGTGGGACAGACACTTTGAAAAAAAAATCTCTATTTAATGTAGCTATAATTTGTTTGAATTGTATTACTAAAATCTGATATTTATTGGGAGCATTTCTTACAAATAAAGAGTCATGCAAAACCACAGAGTTTATCTAATTGCTCCCTTAATGAGCATATGGTCACAGTTCATTTTGAATTTTAATATTAATTGTGGCAATTTTTTTCCATCCCTGAAACCAGACTACTTGCCCAAACCCAGGACTTGCAGTGTCTGAACCCAAGCATCATGTGCTGTTTAACTATCGGTCAAACCCACATTGGCCTGATGACTGTTTCCATCGCGTACTCACCAACATGTCCAAAAGGTTCAAGGAAAATAAAGGTCAGGAGAGGGTGGTCGTGTCTGCTAGTGATGGAAACCTGTGTCCTCACAGCGGTGCTGCGATTTCATCGCTGCATCTGACTCTAAAATACGCCAATGAGTCTGTGGAGCTGTGGAGAACCTACAGTGTGTTCTTGGGAGATAAGGGAACAGTTTTTTATTATGAGGAAAGCGTCTGGATTTGCCTCATGATACATGCATGGATAATCCATTTCTTGTGGAACTGGTCGCTTGCATTTTAAGAGCCTGAATTAATTACCAAATGCCAGATGTGACAAAAAATGTAATCATCCTGATTTTGACCCCATTTTTAATCTTGGGTTAGCTTTTTATTTAATATACACTTACAACTGATGCCAGACAATAAGGGGGTTTTATACCGTCGTGACAGAATGAGTACATATTGTGCCTCTAAATCTCATAACTGGAATACGGGATCTGATGAATAAGTAAAATTTAATGTAAGCTGTGTATTAAGAGGTTGTCTCCTTTTCTGTCTCCCTGTCTGACCTATTATCTGAGAATATCTCATATGTTCCTACTGCAAAGCAAAGGCTAGATTACATTAATTATTTTATAGTACATCTGATTAAATTAATATTTAAAAGATTTCCAAATCTCATTTGTATTTTCTGAGCACGTTAGAGGTCATTACTTGTATTTCCATATCTAAAACTTTGCGAAGTTTTGAACTAATTTGACATGAAAGGCTGTTGGAGGATGGTCTCCTTTGTGGATAAAACCAGTGCTGACTTTCTCAGGTTTGAATTTGCACAGATGCTGGTATGTAAGCCAACACAAGAGTTCAAGTAACCGATCTGAAGGCAACTCATTACAACTCTAAGCACCCCATAGAACCAATGAGTCCTTAACTTTACCATCAGACTGTGATACTTACTGGTGACCTCTCAGATGTGAGCACTGTGTATGTTTGTAACTATAGCCTGTCTTTGTTCTAAACTCATTAAACCAATATGCTGTTCAGCAGCTCATTACTACAGCTGTAAGTGGGTAACATTTGCAGGTACAAATGGTGCAAAGCAACAGTGCATGTGCCATCTTCCCAGAATTCTGCTTGAAGGACGGTCTGTGGCAATTTTATCTGAAACAAACAAGAAAAAGTGCTTAAACTATTTACCTGCAAACATTGTTAGCTAAAATTCTGATTTCTAAATTGCATTTCCTAGGCTTAGTTTTGGCTTACCTACTTAGCCTTAGTACTCAGTATGCTCATGGCACCCCTGTACAGATAAAGGATAAATACAAATTCATG
The DNA here is from genome assembly GCA_002844005.1 of Limosa lapponica baueri. Taxonomy (NCBI): domain Eukaryota; kingdom Metazoa; phylum Chordata; class Aves; order Charadriiformes; family Scolopacidae; genus Limosa; species Limosa lapponica. The sequence continues at coordinate 582,252 of KZ505720.1, forward strand.
CATTTTATCTTAAATGAAAAATAAGCCAGAAAATCTGTTTTAAAAGGACAATATTAATGTTGGAAAGACAAACCCTAAAAAGCTACAAGGTGGTGAAATCAAACTTTCCTGCTCAGGCTTAATTTTCTGTTTTTATACATGGATTATAATAATCTTTGACATCATGACCACACATTATTTTCTCCACCAAGATTATGTCTCAGCAGGCATATGCTGTCTAGTACTCAGAGCAGCATCATGGAGCTACTCTGGGGATGGTTTGGCACTGTTTAAGACGAACTGCTGCTCGTAGAGCCTCAACTGGTTGTGTCCAGCTGGTGCTGTTTCCTCTGCCCAGGCACACCCAATCCCTCCAGCAGCTCTAGGTGGTAGTTCTCCAACATCTTCCAATGCCAGGACCCCAAAGTGAGGAGAAGGGTTTCCTAAAGTTGGGTAAAAGAAGCTGTTTCAAGGAAAGTTTGGCTTGCCACTGCTAAGTCTGGGCCAACATATATGCTCTGTGTGTTGCTCATGCAACTCAAGCTTGTTTAGGAACAGTAGGAATATGAAGCACGTGAGGACGACACATAGGATTGGGAGCTCAGAGGTCAAAGCTGTACTAGTAAATTAAACAGTCTCAGGGCACTGACACTCATCTGTCTCTGCTCTTAGGTAATGGCACAGTTTTGACCTGGGCCAACAAGCCCTTTGACAAGCAATTCACTGGCACCATTCGGAAATTAGCACAGCCAGGGACCTTTCCCCGCAGGCAGTGGCAATGAGCCCCCCTGCTGCAAGGAGAAAGAGAATATAATGATGCCATGGGCAATGCCAGGCCAGCTGCTCTCTGCACCAGGGATCAGGCACAGTTAATTTTTTTTTTGCATGAATATACCCTGAGAGTCTCAGTCATGCTTATTGCATCCTGACTCATTACACCTTTAACCTGTAAAACAGCAGCAGTCTTTACTCACTTGGGCAGTCAGTTCGCCTGAGTCTGAGCCAAAATGACAGAAATAATAGTACAAAAACTGCCTCCCTGTCAAATGACAAGTTCTTTTCCAAAGGATAAAGTGCTAGGGTTTCCTAAAGAAATCAGCATCTTAGGAATTCACTAAAGGCTCTATTCTGGGTATTTGGGCATGGAAAATGTCAAGCCATGTGCCTGAAAAAAACCCACCCTATTTTTGAAAAATTATATGCAAGTTGAACAAAATTTTCTAATGCAAAGTATAAGACAACACTGATAACAAAGTCACTCCTTCAGCAATGCCTGTAGAAAGCTCCTTTGCTTAATGCTGCAGAGAGTAGATTTACTTTTCTTAGTTCCTCTGGCAAAGCAGTAGAGAGCTCATCAGCTTTAGCGATGTTTAACCTGTGGAGCGATCAGACCGTCTGTTCTCCCCAGCAGACTGCTGGCTAGTAATTTCTATTTGGGATACAGCAAAGCCTTATAGTATTTTCAGCCATTTTACCTTCCTCTTGGTCAAGCAGGTGACGTTGGATTCTTTCCCCAGTATCTCTCTTAAAGGCCAGCTCACCACGTGTGGCCTTTGGCAAGCTGCAGGAATAGCATGTGGGCTGCCACATAAGGTGTGCGCAGCTGGGGTTTAGCAGCTGTGAGCTGAAAATCAGTATACAGCTCAAAAAAGACTGCTGCCAGACTGCTAGCTTGATGGAGTCTCATTTATTTATTTATTTATTTATTTACCTTACTGTGGCTTTTTCTGGTCTTGGCTTTTGTGTTTTCTTTATATATGGCATTAAAATTCTCATTTGCTATGCAGTCATTACTGGCAATTCCATTTTTTATGCTTTACTGATGTCTGGTTTGTAAACGGAAGGAGCCTTTCTGGTGTACAACTGCAGAGATTACTGGGTCTGTCAGAAAGCATCACTTAGCAGCATGATGGTGTCACCACTGACGCCTGAAATGTATCCTCATGCATTTAAAAGCCCTTAATGCAGCTGGACTTTACTGGACACACCATTTTCAGATTCTGCTTGAAAAGATAAACTGGATGGAAAAATAACACGTGAGCTCACTCGTCACCTGTAGCTCTGATCTAGGGTTCCTTTAGGGCCAGCTGCATGGTGTGGTAGAATCCTTCACGCACCACTTGCACTGCTGCTAAAGGCCAGACCAGGAGCAGCGGGGCCACCGCCAGAAAAGATCTTCAGCATCTGCTTCCGAGGCAGTCCTCGCTTCCCCATGAACAATTTGAAGGTTTCTCGGACCCAGGCCAGACACTGCGTGGATAAACACTGAGTGATTTGCACTCAGTCCATTCTCTGATCTTTTATTTGTTTGGTTTATATTTCTACTGTGTTATAGAGTATCTCAAAGGTATTTGGGTTCTCCAGCTTGGAGCACCTGCTTCTTTTTAGAAGACAATTTAAATCATAGTAAAGGGATGCAGCTTCATTCTCAGTGTTAACTCCAGAGAGCTATAACCATGTGGCATTGTGGAATCTGCTTATTTACCCACCTGTGCATTTGGCTTTTTGTGTCTATATTGTTTATTTATAATGCAATTCCAGTGACTGCAGTCTGGAACACACCAGTTATCTGGAGGTCACTGGAAAATAAGTAAATATGCACATAAAATATTGATGAATCATTTTTCCTATGGTATTTAAAATGCTAAGCAGGAAATTAAGAGCTTAATCCAGCAAACTTCATTGTGTAAGTAGTTTCATTGACCTCATCAGCAATGACAGCCTTTGTGTGTGAGGGTTTTTTCAATCTTTGTGTGTGACGCTGACATGAAAATGATTTAGAAATGAATAAACATTTCTAGGAATGTCTGAATTTCAGTGCTTAGCACTGTTATGTTAGGGAAACATAACAGGTTTATTTGTGATGCATTTCAGCAAAGCCACATTAAATGTATTGCTGTTGATGTTTAGTGAATACAATCATGTGAAAGAGTCAAAATGCAATAGTGTTGCATGCTATATTTACAAACACTTCACAGTTCAAAAATGTTTAATATTTCCTGCAAGGCATAGTAGTTTGATTTTTTTTTCCCCTTGAGCAAGATTATGGGGTTTTGCCTTGGAAGATCCATGGAAACTTTTGTTGAGTGTTCAAAATTTCATGGTCAAGATCAGGAAAGTTTTGTAGCTGTTACAAAGGAGTAGAATTAACCGGTAACTTTCTCCACACGGTTTTTTGCTGTCTCAACACCAGTCCCAAGGAGATATCTAGAAACATGTCCATAATGAAGCTCTAGGCACTGCGGCATAACCCCCTGTTGTTCAGAGAAAGGTTCTTCAGCTTGATTTTTCAGGGTTCCAAGGTATCTGACTAATATACATTGACTTCTCAGAAATCTTCTTGCAATCCCTAGTTACTTCATCAGGGCACTTACTCTGTTTTATGTGCAAACTATTTCCTGCAAAATTTGATGGATTCTTTTTAGAAGGCTTAAAGAAATACAGTGTGTTGCTGTGTGTACTTTCAAGGGTTCATGAGGAACACATCTAGAGGACAGACTTTGCCCAGCTTGATCTGCTTCTGTATTCTGTATCCTCAAGAAATCAAACAACAATTAATCCTCTATGCACTTGAGAAAACATTGTCACTAGTAGCCCCAGAGCTGAGTTTTCTTCTATTTTTCTCCTGCAAGTGACTGACTGAGAGTGACTCCAGCACTGTGCAAAGCAATAGTCAGAATAGAACTTGACAATCAAATGCTTCTGCTAATTGGGTGCATACACTGTAGCCGTTACCATGGGGTCTGACTGTCATAGGCAATTCCAGAACGGAACACTATAATAAATATGAGAAAGAAACATATTGGGGGAAAATGTTGGAGGGAGGAGAGGAGAAGAGGGGAAGAGATGAAGTGGAAGAGACAGGGACTATGGAATCAGTCAGGATTCCTGGCCTTTCAAGGGAGGCACTGGTAATAACATGTATATTTGGTAAGATTTCAATTTTATTTTATTTAACACAGTTGTTGAGTCCAGAGGAAAAGAAAACTCTCTGATCTTGCAGAGTAAAGAAGGGTTAAAGACCCAAAAACTGAGGCTAAAGAGTGCATTCTGCTCTTTTCCTAATTATAAAATAATGTTTTACTGACAATAATGAAATAGGAAAGGCTGCTATTTTCCAGCAAAACTGTTAGGGCTAAAAGTGAGGTGGAGTGCTCCCCCCTTTTATTGTATTTTCAATGATTAAAAAAAATATTTAATTTGATAATGAATATATAACTCCAGACTTAGCACGAACCTGATCTTAACACTTTATCTGGAGTGCCCAAGGGAAGACATACTATGCTTTTTGATATAAGTGATAGTTCTAATTCAAAATAAACACCAGTGTACTGCATTCACGTCCACAGCAGTTTTAATCAATAGACTCTTCAGCTGAAAGACATTGGCCCTGATTTTGCAATTAATTCTCCAGTTTTAACATAATTTGTATGATCATACTCCTTTCTTACAGGGTCAGTCATTTCAACTTTATAATCTCTGCCTCCTACATTTATCTGCTGTTAACAGCTGTAGGAGTTAAATGAGAGGTGTATCGAGTTCTTCTCTCTATTACCTTCTCTTTCAAACAGCTGCTAGTCAGCACTGCTGTGTATCTAATATTGTTATATGGATACTGTTGGACTCTGAAATCGATGCACCAGATAGAATTTATCCTAGAAAATGAGGATATTTGCCATGCAGATTTCCCCATCTGAGCTATTCATCTAGTCTGCACCTAGTCAACGGAGAAAAATAAGCACTTCAGCTCATCTCACCCTAATCTAGACACCTAAAATAAGTCAAATGAATTGCATCCTAAAATTGCCTAGTTTTCTCTGTTCCCCATGAATAGAGATTAGCATGAGTGGTGCAGTTGTAGACATTTATACTGCAGACATAGGAAAGGAGGTGAGATGAACCTGGCCACTGCCTTGGCATTTTCAGCAGTTCTCTCTGTTCTGTAACTGACAGGTTATGCTACAGCTGAGCAGGTCCCAGGCAGGGCAATACATGAAGCAACCACTGCCTATGTTGCAATATCTTCTTACGAAAAGCAGCAGGTGTTCCCATCATCATTCAGTTAATGCAGAGTAATACGGGCAAAATAACCTTTCAGAGCTTCAGAATACCTAAAAAAGGTACTGAAGATATTCAGGACTGCCTTTTGCTATCGCTAGAGGCTTTTGCTTCAGGAAAACAGTCTAGCTGAGATTTAGACATCAATTCTAGTTGAGATTTAGACATCAATAACACAATCAACCACAGGGCTGAAGGAGATTTAAAAAGATCAGCTAGTGCAGCCAAATTCCTGAAGCAAGATCATCTTTAATGTGATTATTCTTGCTTTTACAAAGCTCCCAAGTTGGAGACTTCAAACCACTACTCTCTAAGTTGATGCTTTCTTGTCGTAATTTACAGCCATTACTTCTTGTCTTCTCTACCATGTGATTGAACAGCAGATGAACCTCCTTCTCTTCCACCAGTCACTTAACAGACTGCTGTCATGTCACCACCGTGTCCTGTGTTCTCTAGGCTAAACAATCTCAGTTTGTCCAATTTTTCCATACGGCACAGTGACTCTGGCTCAGTTCTGTCCAACAGCTCCACATCCATTTGATGGCACGTCCAAAACTGGGCATGGTACTGTAATAAGACCTTGCCAGACCTGAGTAAGGTGGAAGGACCGGCTCACATGTTCTGCAGCTTCACGCTGCTGTTTATAAGTCCCAGTCTGATGTTCGGTTTTCTTGCAGCAATATAACGCTGTTTGCCTGTGCTCAGGAATCATCTTGGATAATTCACAGATCCTTTCCTCCTACTTTTTTCAGACTGAGTCTCCACTTGTCAAGACTCCACTTTGAACTCAATCCTGTCCTCTGGCAAGCTAGCTCCCTTCCATCTAGACCATCCTTGAATTTAGTAAGCCATGTAGTCTCTTCTATCACTCCTCTCAACAATGCAAATATTAAACTATACCATGCCAGGGCAGGTCCTTGACAAACATCTCTCAGCACACCTCTCTATTTTGACTCTGAGTCAGAACTAATTACCCTGAATATGTTTTTCCAACTGGTTTTGTAGCCAGGCTATAGCATTTTTATCTAAACCACCTTCCCTGATTTGTTCAGAGTCTCTTATGAGAAACCTTAAAAATTTCCTAGTATTTGACATCTATTGCCTTTTATCTATCTGCAAGATCGGTTAGGCAGTTGTATGAGGAGATTGGACTGGTCTGATACAATTTGTTCTTGACATATCTGCAGAGAAGCAGACAGGTAGGTTAACAAAGGGACTTAAGTGCCACCTGACTGTCATTTCAGATATCTAAGAGCCATATCCTCAAAACCCATAGCTTCTAAATTCCCTGGCTTTTACTTTTCTTCTGGGAAATGTGTATTTTCCCAAATACCGCCTGCACCCCACTAACATTTAATTCTTAAATCCCAGCAGGATTAAGAATCTCTAACTGAAGCTATGCAGGAAAAAAATGAAAATATTATGGGAGACATATGAAGAAGAAGAAATTACATCATTCATCCAGGACAGAGACCTTCAAGTTCTGGTCACTGTTCAGAATGGTTGCTTTATTTTCCATTAGAATGTCACTGGATGAAAAAACAGAAGGGTATTAAGATGAACTTAAATTTCTCTTTATAAACTACCTTTTTAACAAAGGAATTGTGTGTACTGCAGTGTAATGATGCTGCTTGTGATTAGTCACTAAAATGTTAGGAACTACAAATGCATTAATTGTAAACTGTAATTGTTGGGGTTTTTTTCCCCCTGAGGTATAGCATCTACTAAACACAAAAAGCACCAAACCACCAAGAAAGAAATACCAACTTCACTTGAGCTGTAATTTCTGACTTCAGTTATTTTTATAGCCTTGTTGGCATTAAATGAAATGTTATATGCATAATACTGTATTTGTCTTAGAATTTTTATTTCTGCTGTGTTTATTTGCTTTGGTCTGTCACAGTTAACTGTTAATCAAGAAGAAAAGCATGCAAGCATCAACATGTAAGCACAAAATCAGGTATTGGTGGAGCAAATCTGAGACACTAATTCAGCATGGTTTATGTACCAAGCAGATTGGACCTTGTAAAACTAGGCTGTTGCCCTGTGTTTTACTCTATGAAAAATCTCAGTGCTAGCGAGAGATTTTTCTTGTGGATAAGTTTAAGGGGTTATCCTCGAAGCAGTTTATGTTGAATTTGGACTTCTACAGGGATGCTCCGTCTCATGCAGATTTTATAATCCTTAACAGAATGAAGCTTTTCCTTGAATTAAGCTATCTGCAAAGAATTCCTACTCTGTCCTGCCTTCACTAAATGTGTAAGAATTTAATTCTGTCATTTCAGTACTTCAAATTTGGCCAAAAGGTTCAGAGCTCTTTAAATGATCAGATGGACGGTATGATGGAAACATGTATAGTGTAAGTATAAAAGCATCACTTCTATGAAAAAAGGATTAAAAAGTTGAGAGGGAGATAAATGAGGCTGCCTTTGTAATTTCTAGAGCCCCTGGAAAGATTTCTCTTAAAAAAAGAAATTCTGCCAGTCTAACATGATAAATATTGACTTTTACTCTGAAACCTGAAGAGTGGAGAAGCCACTACGCTGCAAACTTGATGTGCCTGTAGTCCATGCTGCCTAACTTTGTGAGATCATTAACCCATGTTAGTGATCTTCCTTTCAAAAGATGAGACTCAGATAGTTTTTACATTTAGCTTCTAGAAGGAACACGAGACATTAAGAGATCACGTGGATCAACTCCAGTCATTTTGGATGGCAGAAAACAGACAATTTATGCCTACTTTGAAATGGTCCATAGAGCATCCAACCATGCCATTATATGCAGCAAACCACAAAACACTTCCTAAAATATACATTCAGTGAACAATGAAAAGATTCAAGCATCACGTACTCTGCAAAAGAAAGGGGAAGATCAAGAAAATGACTAATGCCTAAGCCCTTGAAATTGTGTGTGTGTGTGTGTACAAATATACTATTTTTCTGCTTGCTTCTGAAATTAATTGTGCAGTTTTTATATTTTAGAGTCGCTTGTTATGATACATTCCACTTGGAAAAGAAGGTGCATTTCAGAGAAGGATTAAGTAATGCAATTTGTAGAAATATTACAGTATCTGTAATGAATGCATTATAAAGCCTAAAAAGAAATGAAAATCCTCAGTTCTGCAAATACTTATGGAGGTATTTAACCTATATAAAATCTTTGCTCCTTTTGAAAAATAAGGAATTTCTTTGATGTTTCATTACATTATACATACAAAAATGTTTACACATGCATATATTTATTTTAAAATGTCACGGTGTTAAGAAAAACTTAAGTATATCTATATTGAATGTACTGTATGAGTCAGGTCTTGAAAATATGTGGAAAAGTCTCATGTCCTGAACATATACAGACTGCAAAATTCTATTAATTATATTTTAAAAGTTGGAATTTTCTGCATAAAAACACATACAGGACAATATCCTGATCTAAGAACTGTTGTGGTTGGAAAGGATTTCTGGAAATCATCTTGTCCAACCATGATGCTCAAGCAGGACCAGCTAGGGAATGTTGCCCAGGGACATGTCCTGTCAATTTTGAAGTATCTCAAAGAATGGAGCCTCCACAGCCTCTCTGGACAACCTGTCCCAGTATTTGACCACCCCCTCAGTAACAAAGGGAGTTTTTATGCTTGAATGGAATGTCTTGTATTTTAATGTGTACCCATTGCTTCTCATCCTGTCACTGGGCACCACTGAGAAGAGCCTGGCTCTGTCTTCTTTACTCGCCCCCCATCAGATATTTATACATAAGACTCACCTGAGCCTTCTCTTCTCCAGGCTAAAACATCCCAGCCCTTGGAGCCAGTGAGAGTGAGTTCTTTCTTAGGTCAAATGCTTTGGTCCCTTAATCATCTTTGTGGTCCTCCACTAGACGTGCTTCAGTGTGTCCGTGCCTCTCTTGTACTGGAAAGCCTTGCACTGGGCCCAGTACTCCAGGTGTGTCTCACCAGTGCTGTCGGGAGTGGAAGGATCACCTCCCTCAACTTGCTGGCAACATTCTGCCTAACGCAGCCCCAGAAGCTGTTGGCCCTCTTTGCTGCAAGGATGCACTGCTGGCTGCTGACAGACGGCTCCATCTTCTGCTGCTGGAAATGGAAAAATATTTTAACACATTTCCTAACATTAACACATTTGAAGCTTGAAAATTTGGAACACATTATGCAAAATACACCACAATACTGTTGTTTTGCAAAGAACTTTATGGATTTCAATTTAACTTTCACATAATCAAAGGTTGAATGTCTTTTTTTGGTATCTTTCTCTTTGGTAATCTCTTCTAATACACAGTTAATATTCAATAAAATAAAATTGGTGACATTAATTGTAAAATGTATTAAAAATACTACTTTAAAATAGGTAAACCTTTTAAAGTATGCATTTTATTACATCTCCCCTTCTTTATTTCTTTACTTTTGTGTCCTTTTAGAAGGAAAACACCTTGCTTGAAAAAGCATGAGTGAAAAAAAAGTATAATCTTTTGAAGTGGAAGTTTCTGGTCTTTGTAGTTTAAAGATTAGCCTTTTATTAGATGATCTTGACTGCTGAGCAATGAATTTGTGTTAGTCCCATGAGTATTCTTTAAATTAAGTTTAGCTGTACATTGCTGAGAAGATTAAAGACTTTTTAGAGCTCTAAAGGAAAAGACTGTATTGGATGAAAATTGGGACATAGTCCTTTTCATTATTTTTTTCCTGATGAAAACTGTTGTAAATTCATTTGCACATGGGGGCATGCACACATGTGTGTATCTATCTCTATCATCTCTATCTCTATTTCTATCTCTATCATCTCTATCTCTACCTATATCTACCTATATGCATATGCAGTCAAGACAAGGTGAACAAACAGACTTCAGATATGCAGGTTTCGGGGTTTTAGCCTTGTCATTAGCACTAGTAGGTATGAGACCAATTCCCGTGTCACTTACGTTGTAGCTGTAGGACTCGAGCATGCTCTGGAGAATGTACATTGCTCACATAAAACCTTGCCACGGCATTCACACAATGTACAGTTGTATCAGGCAAGAAGGGAAGAAAAACCGCACTAGGTGTAGTACAACCGATGAACCTGATAAAGCTGGGGTTAGGCCACCTAAGACAGGATATTAAGAAACAAAGAAACAGAGAGAACATGATGCTTAAGAGTGTTGCTCTGCTCCTGAAAGAAGAATTAAAACTAAGTGATGATGATGGTTGTCTTTGGGGACGTATTTTGATACTGTTCCAAACTCCTTATCACCAGTACGTCATTTTGGTACACCTTGTCTCCTGTTCTGATGATCATCAGGCAAATGTGTTAAGGTTGTGCTGGCAAGCAGTAAACTTGGCCTCGTATTTACCACCAAACTGATATTGCGGTTGTTTTAAGAAGTTTGAATGGCAAGATCTTCTCAGAGCAGCTTTGCAAGCATTGCAGCACTCCACAGAGTGCTGACACGGACATGTCAGTATTCCCCATCTGAGGACAACAGCAGTAACAAGGAAACCACCCATTACTGACCTTGAAGGCAACTAACAGCACAGTTAACAGTAGCCATACAATTTTTAGCACTAATATCTTTCTTCTATTTCCTCCTACAATCAGACAGGGTCTGTATCGGCTTCTGTAGCTTGTCCTGTCAGGCTATTTTCAGATAAGATTTAGGAAACAATATTGCTAATATGTGAGGACTACTGATTGAAAAAATAAATGTGCTGTAAGTCCAAGGCATCTGCCACGTCTTAGTGGAAAGTATCCAATAGCTAATTGGTATCTAGTATCTAGTACCCAAATACCTACTGTGACTGAGAGTCTTCCATCAGAAACGCTCCTTCTAAAAGAGCTTCTGAAAATATCATCAAAGAATAGTTCAATAATCTTCAGAAATCTAGACCATATTGTAGTCTTTACAGATATGCTGAACCCTGCACAGCAATTCTTCTCCTTTGAAGTAAATTAATACTTTCTTTTTGTATCTGATGAATATTTTAAAAGCAAATAAAGAGTAACATATAAGTATGCATTATAAATTTTCCTCCAAAAATGCTGCTGAAAGAGTAGAAAAATCAAAAGGCCAAACTAAAGATTATGTGTGCATTATTACTGAGGTTTGAATGAAGTGATTTTCTTTTAAATCAGTGCATTTACTTGAGAAAGGCTTACACTGCATGATTTCAAATAGCAGAAAGTGCTTATAACAAGTTGGCGAGATAGGAGAACTAAGCTCCATAGCTTTCACAGACTATGTGTTACTGTGCAAGCCACTTCAGTAATTATTTTTTTTTCCAAGACAGAAGAAACGTGTTCTTTATTCTCCATTCAACCTGCTTGAAGTGCCAGCCTCAGGCCTGATTTTGGGCGAGTCTTTTCTATCTTCACCCTACCCTATCAGTAAACAGGAATTTTGTGTTCACAACATGATGGTCTCTCATTTGGGCCAAATGAGTAACTGGTGGCATCAATAGGTATTATCGTATGTGAGAAATAGCCAATATATGACTGCACAATTTACTTTCTAAAAATGTTATTTATTTTGGCCTTCTCTTTTGTTTTGCTATAGGAAGGCTGTGGCTATGTGAGTTTAAGCAGCCATCTGCATCTGGCTATATGCATCCATGGAATATGGACTGGACTGGTGAGAGATCGTTTTTTTGACTCAGGAGAGAATATGGGCAACTTCTGCTTCTCTGAAGTGACACTCGAGTCAATTTCTTGTGGTACAAACCTTATAGCCTGGTAATTGCTTATAGAGAAAACAATTTAATGGGAAAGTTAAACATTTTAATTTGTGGGACTAGAGTAATGGGAAAGTTGACATCTGCTTACTGAAAGGAACAGCTAATTTGATATTCACCCAACCCATGGTGTGATGTGACTGCTTCTTAAACAAGCCCCAGTGTAACTTAGAGTAACCTAATGCCCAAAGTTACAAGCTCTGGACTGGTATTTAGAGCTCACAGTACCAGTCAGTGATCAACAGAGTGTAAACAGACTCTCATGTCATCCTCTTAATTTCTCTCCCGCTTCGGTCCTTTGTCAAATATTTTTGTTTGTACAGAAAAATCTGAGCTCCAAGCTACCTTTTTTTGCCAGATCTCAAGTTCCTACTCCCTCCCATGGAGGGATATAGGGACCGTATTTTCATTAAAACAATGGTTAGAAAAGTTGTTTTTCATTAAAAGAATTAATTTTGTCCTTTTGCATCCTCAGAAATGTCTGAAACATTTTCGAGAAACATTTGTAAGATACAGAAGATACAGATACAGACTTGTAAGATACAGAAGATAAATTGAACCCTAAGTCTTGCTGCATGCGCTATTTTAAGCTCTATAATTAAAATTACCTTTCTGACATGCTTCATTCACTTCGGAGAGTTTGGAACTCAACAAGAGTTGCGTTCATCTCGCTCATGTCTGACTCTAAAGCTCTTACTTTCATTAGAAAAATTTTAATACCATGGGGAATGTTTTGCATCACTTGGGACCACTGAAAAGGAACTTGCATGCATCAACTTTATGGATGATAGGCTTGGATATAGTCAGAGTTCAAATTCTATCTGCAAATATACATCTGGAATTCAAATAACCATGGATATTTAAATGGATTGTTAGCATTGTTAGCCTTCTTACAGCAGCATAAGCTGCAGCAAGATTTTTCAAAGACGGAGTACTCTTAAGCTATTTTTAATGCATTACCCTCAACCACGTAAGACTTCACAGCAGCAGAGTTAAAGGGCAAATTAATTGTTTCTTTTTTATAAAATTTGCAGTCGGAACATGACTTTCATTCTTTGCTTTTAGTGGTTCTCCAAGGCAGCACTGGAATATGGAGTAACATATGGTCATTTCTGTATGTTTACACGAAAAGCCATTTTTCAAATAAACAGCCATTCACAAAACAATAGGGGCTTCTAATCTTATTAATCCTCTAAAAGATTGCTGAGACTGGGTAAGGGTATATAAAGCTCATGCTGGCCTGCGTCTCCGTTTTATTATAATAACAGAAAGCTGTTGTCCCCGCTTCATATTCCCCCATCCCCCCCCCCCTTTCTCCCATGGTGGATGCTCTGAGTGTTTGTTGCAGGAAATAAGAAGCGAGGTCAGTGGTTGCTGTTCCTCCCCGAATGCTGCAGGCTGCAGCTCTGCCTCTTTCATCCTTATGCTTGGATCCTAAATGACTCATGCCTTTTTCCAGGGAGCAAATTCCTCATGGGAATCAAGTACCCAGGGATGTCGGTCTGTGTACGAGCTACAGACATAGACAGATCGTAGGGAGTGTTTCGGAATAACGGGCAGCTAATGATTGCAAATGCACAGGGTGCTGAAGGCTCTCTCTTTCTGCTTTTTGCACATTTTCTGTTCCAGTTTTGCTTTGCTGGGTCCCTGGCTCTAGAGAAGGATGTTTGAATCAAGCAAAGGGAGAGACAGGGACGTTCTGTGCAGTGCAGAGACACCCACTGGTATACTTCAGCAAAAAAAATTACCCTGCCTCAAAACATGTATGACAGCCATCTTAACTTCTGGCAATAAAATCAGTAACTGAAATTACTGAGCATTAGAGAACAACATCCTTCAGAGAGTACCCTAAATGTTAAATGTGCTGCGGCAGTATATGGCTGCCTATGTTGAACATCTGAGGGGACACACTGAGCAGCCTACCTCCCTTTAGCAAATCACCCCAAAGCTGACTTTCGTGTTATAGTGTTCCAAGGTGCAAAACACAGCCTGATGCAGTTTTGAAACCGAATGCCATTCAGAGCAGTCCTAAGACTGCTCTAAACCCCACCAAGGGCTGGAATGCTTTTGTGGGCCTCACTATAAGAAAGCAGTTAAGGTGTCTAGAAACTGCAGTTTGGATCAAGTCTGTGTCAGTTTTAAAGCTCACTAATATTTTAAATGCCTTCTGTTCCTTTACTATCTACTGTTTGCCAACATGTATGATCTAACCTCTTTACCCTAATATACTCTGCTATTCAGTCTTTATTTCCCACTTTTTTGTACCTTTGATACCACCCAGTTTTCTCCTTGGCATGCAACCTCTGTCACTGTTGCTCTGAGAGCACACCCACAGCGACAGCTCTTCTCTTCTACAATGCTCAGTATTGGATTAAAACACAGGAATTAAAACCCCAAGCCTAGATCTCCAACTCTGGATTGATTAAATGAGAATCTATTAGGGTTATGTTTTTTTTTTTATGAACTATCTTTTTTTATCCTTGAACAACAAGCTTCTGACCCATATGGTTTTGAGAGTTTGATCTCACTGTAATTGACATAATGGTATGTTGCAATCTGCAGATTGTAAAGCCATAAGGTCAGCGGTATCTTGTGTTTTAGAGGAGCAAGTTCAAATCCTTTCAGTCATGCAAGAACTACCCAAGATGATGGTGACAAGTGAGGCAGTCCTGACTTACTTCCTCCTGCCCCTTCTTACCTCAAGTTGCTGAAGAAAAGTACTTCAGATGCCTCTGCAGAGACCTGATATCTCTTAAGGGGAAATGCATGTTCTCTGGTGGTACTCCCCAAAGAAAGGATTGATTGTGGAGCAACAAGGGGCCTCAGGCTTTGGACTAGCTGAAGTTTTCCACTCTCCAGTCCTTCCTTACTGCCGTGCAGGTGGCATAACCTAGTCGAGTGTTATTTGTGCCCTGCCAGCTAGTGACTGTGTGTTATTTGTCACTGTCTGTAAACATAAAGTGTCACGGTTGCAGCCCCTGCTCCAAAGTTGTTTCATATACAGTGGGAACTCATGTCCTGTAGTTTTGCAGGTTCAATCCCTCATGAGTCTTTCCTGCAGAAGCCATCACAAATTTGGCAGCTTGTGACTCCTCAGTGGCTCATTTCTCCACTCTGGCCGTTTGCTTTCCTCCAAGCAGGTATGCAGCAAGACCCATACTTATATTGGGGCAGGGCACCTTCCTGCCTGTGCATTCACACAGCCCTAATGTCTTTTTTTCCCTCTGGGAGTTTTGATTTCTGCAGCAATTTACAAAGTGGAAAATTTGTGGTAATGAGGAAGAATTAATATGATCCTGCATAGAAGGTGCACGGTCCAGAAAATAAACTGGGGCTTAAGAAAAATTCTGTCATTTCAAAATTATTCTCCTAACTTGGGAAGAGGGTATTAATTGAAAGTTTGGACCTGGCGTTACATCTTTCCAGGATGCCGAGCATC
The DNA here is from genome assembly GCA_002844005.1 of Limosa lapponica baueri. Taxonomy (NCBI): domain Eukaryota; kingdom Metazoa; phylum Chordata; class Aves; order Charadriiformes; family Scolopacidae; genus Limosa; species Limosa lapponica. The sequence goes on from KZ505720.1 coordinate 597,443, forward strand.
GCCCCTCTTGCCCAGCTGCACCCTTGAGGTCTGCCTTGTCTCCCACCTCTTTTGCTGCTGTCGGTGGATGCGGACGCAGTTGCGGGACACGGACCGGGTGCGGGCAGCAGCTTCATTTGGGCTTCACCCTCCCTTTTTGGGCATGTGCAGAGCGCGGGGCTGTGCCCGCCAGCGTGCCTGTCTGTGTGAGCCGGTGGGCGCCGCACACGCCCGCTGGGCAGCGGCGAGCGCCGCTCCACCTGCAGTCGTGTGCCGCAGCCCGCGGGACGGGCGCGGACGGAGGGATGCTGAAAACCCTCCGCATCCCCCGGCACTGCCCCCGCCCCTCCCGGTCTGAAGAGGCGACCTTCCCGCTGCCCCTCAGCCCGCTCCCCTCACCTCCGAGACCGCGCACCCACCGCACCGGGGCTGCCGGCCGGTACGCACCTTCGCCCCTCGCCTCCCGCTCCCCACGGCCCTCTCCGCAGCACCCAGCCCTCGCTCCTCTCCCCTCCTCACACTCCCTCGCCTCCCTCTGATCGCCCCTCACCTGTCCCCGCTCGCCCTTCACCTCGCCCCTCACCGCCCCCCGCTCACCCCTCACGGCCGCGCTCGCGCTCGCCCTCCCTCGCGCGCGCGCACGAGTGACATCACCCCCGTCCAATCA
>KZ505720.1:598318-705445 GCA_002844005.1 Limosa lapponica baueri
GCCCGGCGGCACTGCACAGGTAGGGACACCGGCTCGCTTCCGAGCGGGTGCGGCGGTGTGTCCCCCGCCCGCTTTGCGCAGCAGGGTCCCGCTGCAGGGACGCGAGTAAGAGCCGCTGCCGCGGCGTTACCTCCTGTGAGGGGGGTTCCGGGGAGGGGGGGCCGTGCCGCGCTTCGGCGGGGAGTCAACTTTCCTGATGCGGCCGGGGGAGCTGGGGCAGGTGCGGGGCAGCGGGCGGCCGCGTCCCCGCGTCTGGGCGGTGGGAGAGCCCCGAGTTCCCCGCGGCCGGTACCGGAGGCCGGGCCTGGGCGGTGGGGCCCGCTCCTCTGAGGCGGGCGGGGGCGGCGGCCGTTACACGGCGCGGGAAGCTGGGGGGGGGAAGACAAGGGGGAGCCGCCCCCTCCCGGAGCGCCTGGACGCTGGGGACGGGATTACTCGGACCCCCGGGCTGCCGAAAGTGGGACGCTTTCCCTGGGTAATCCCCTGGCGGATGCTGTCCCCTCGCCATCGCGGGCTCGGCGGGGGGAGAGGCGAGCTGCCGTACGCCTCGGTGGAGGGGCCGGGGCGGGGGAGGGTGCCGCAGGGAAACCCTAATTCTGGGTCTCGTCTCCGGTTTTACTGGCGGACCGGTGGATTCTGGCAGCGGGGGTGGTGTTGGGGGGACGTGTCCGTGCCGCGTTCTTGCTGCGCATCGTTTCAGCAGCGGGTTGCCGTTCAGAGCGTTCTGCACGCCCAGAGGCAGCCGTGCGCCCTCTCCTTTACTTGCTTGCCTTTGGCGTGTATTTAATGGCGAACAGCTAAAAAGAGATTTTTTTTTTTCCATCGCACCTTCTTGCAGTAAAAATAATAGTGTTTCACTTTGTTTTCCCCTTGTAAAATGCTAATTGCGCTTCTTTTCTGTGTCACTTTCCCGTAAATGGCAGTCATTCAGGTTGACTGTAGTAACACCTGCTGGTGAGAACAGAAATACCACTTGCGGACATTGGCGTTGCTGAGCTCTGCTAAAAGGCACCTGAAGGGGCTGAGCGTGCCCGTGAATGCAGTGCCTGAGCTGCAGGCCGAGTGAGGGGCTTCCTTAGGAATTCCATCTGCTCTATGAAGCGCTATTTAATTCTGCTTATAAAACCTATCGGAGATTATCTATGCAGTTAATCAACTATGCTCCATTCAGTAATGAAACTAAACTATGACCTGTGGGATAAGGATATTTTCATTGGGTATTATATTAAAGCACATTAAAAATATTTAAAGAGTTCTTTAAGGTTTTGAAAATAAACCATTATGTAATTACTGGTGTGTACAACTTAGGCAAAACAATTGCCTAAAAATGCAGCCACCTGTGCAGAGGTGGCTGTATCAAAGGAGGTGTTAACAAATATACTTTACTTAGTATCAGTCTTTTGTATAAAATTACTTGTAAACCAGTAAAAATAATGAACACAGGGCTTGAAGTTGCATAAGAGAAAGCTTTCTGAAATAACCTGAAGTTATAAAAATTCTCCATTTTTCTCTTTTGCCATTAGTAACTTTAAATGTCTTTCTTGCAGTGCAAATATTGTACAAATCCCTATGGAAGGATGATGTTTGGCTGTGTCATATAAATAAAAATAATCGACCAAAATTTCTGTAATAAGAATGTTGCTTAATGTTGCAGGAGCCTGTTGGTGGTATGGAGCTTTTGTCTGTTTGCTACCTATTGTCAGCTTCAGTTCCTTGTTTTTTGTATTTGTGTTTAGTCACACATTGCATCAAAGTATACCTTATCCATCCCTAAATTTTGCAAGAAGGAAAAATAAGAAGCTAAGCAAAACACTTATGTCCATGTTTGTATTATTCACAATGCTGTTCTAAACCAATAAGAGATTTCAGTTTTACTTCTGACATGCCAAAACGTAATGCAACCTCAGCACAGCTGCATGGTAATGCAAGAACTTACTTGATTTCACAGATCTTAAATCAAGTATCTTAAACACCTTCTGTAAAAGAAATCCCACATTATTAAGTTTATAGAAGAAAGAGCTTCCAAGTGCCTTTTTTTAGCATGTCTTCCTGATACAATCTTAACTACATGATCATATACTATCTTTTTTCTACTATCTCATTCAGTGCACGGGATGGATGGAGCTCACTTAACACAATTCAGTATTTTTCATTGATCAGTATGTGAGCTCATGATTTATTAACTCCACATTACTCAACTCCGCTTTGAAGACAGAACTGATAACATCTGCATGGGCTTTGCTGAAGTGCTTATCATTACATGATCAGAATGCCTCACAAATAATTACTAGTTTATCAAACACTACATCAGATGAAACAAGACTTTTACAAATGGTCAACAGAGGCACAAAGAGGGTTAGGTGAAAAGTATTCACTCATCTTTGATGTCCAAGTTGAAATTTCTAGAATTCTTGTAAATATGTTTGCTTGAGTTATAACTGCCACTGCTTATAGTAACAGTCCTGAGTGCTCCACACATCTCCGAATGCATCTGCAGAATAGATGGGGAAATAAAACGAATTCACAGTTAATTACAGACAATAGAAATTTTGGGTTGAATGGTTTTCATGACAGTAAGAGGAATGGGGGAAACTACAAAAGGGAGGACTTTAATCATTAAAGCCCATGTAGCATATTACAGAGCCCCTGTCCCTTTCTGCAAGCCATGCCTCATTCACTACACATATTCCTGTTCTTCAGTAGGTAAGACAAAAGTCCTGCCTGCTTGTTGTATCATCTTCTGTACATGTTCATCCTGTGCGCTGAATGAGGCAAAGTAACTTTGAAGAAGCAGTACATGTTTCCTTAAATATTATATGAAAATGTACACACTCAAGGGAAGTTAGTTATGGTTGCACAGACAACAGTGTTTGTCATTTTATAACTTTTGAGTGTTTAATCTAGTAACCACTAAATTATTATTAGTAATCTTAATAATATTTTTTCATGTTGTTTGTGGAGTAAAATGTGCATACTTGTCCCATAAACTTTCTTAAAACGTAGAAAATTAAACTTAAGGGAATTAAAAAAAAATAATGCAGATTTTAAAATCTCAAAGTAGTTTTCTTCTTGTGTTACTGTAATAGACCCACAATGGCTATGAAGAGGATTGGAAAAGTTGAATCCTTTGCAAAAGCTCTTGAACTTTTAGCATTATGAGTGGTAGCATTATGACAGTGCAGTCCCATTTGTATATGCCAGCGATAAAGCAGAATGGTGTAGTTTGTAGTGCATTTGCATGGGCACTTCTAATAGTGGAAAACTGGTGAAAGACTGGAGTCCTTTCTATTCTAGGCTTTAGAGAGAACGTATCATGGTGGAGGAGGGCTCTTGCCAGTCTTCTGCAAGTCCTTTTCACTTCATCCTTTATACAGGTGTCCTAATGACAGTCTCCTTATCCTCCTGTAGCCAGTCTCAGATTTCATTTTTTAGGTATTCCTGGTCTTGACTACTCCAAATTTGTCTTCACTTTCTTGTCTCAGCCGGTCCTGCCTCTCCTTGCTTTTTGCCTGTCAGCATTCCTTCCATTTACTTTTCTTTATTCCCCAGAGCTTTCTCTTCTCTATTTGCTACGTCAGTTCAGTCCAGTCTTCTTCTCTTCTCAGTCTCCAGTCACTTTTTCTGTGCTTTTACCAGACGCTAGTCTCAATTTTTACTTCTCTTCATGGACTATAAGGTAGCTTTTGTTCTTCGGCACTGAAACAACACAGTACTTTCTTCATGAAAGTTGGTTAGTTTTTGTTACCTTTTTTGAGGTACGGGAAGGAGCATAGCATTAACTCAAAGCTTGCCTATGTTGATGGCTTCAAACTATAGTCACTAACATTTTTTGAAGTAAAAGACACTTTTGCTGAAAGAAAGAAGAAAAAAAAATTGATGTGTTTTTCCTTCATTGTTCCTTTGAAAAATTCATTCAGGAGTTCAATTTTTTAAATGAGGCATGTAAGTATGTGTTTCTATATATGTATTAGCAGAAAGCAAGGACAGACAGGACACTTACTTTGCCAGAGTTTTAAGTAGTAGTAGACAGTAGAAATGCTCAGCAACTTAGATAGTCCTAATGATGAAGAAACATCAGCATTTCTGACTGGAATGTATACTGTATTTTTGCTCAACTCTGCTAAGTTTTGTGGGTTTCTTGGCTGGCAAATAAAATAATTGGGGTTTGGTCTGGGTTTATATTTATTTTTTCATATTATGTTAAGCTATTTCAGAGAAATATTTACAAAAAGAAGTTGTAAGCCTCTCACCAAACTGAGATCTGAATAAAACTGGTGGAGTTACCACTGCACCATAGTATTTTGTTTACCTGAGGTAGTCCTTTAAATGTGATAAAAACACTATTTGCAATAACTTAGTAGCTCTTGAGTCTGAAATGGGGGACATGGATGAGCTATGGTTTGCACCGCAGACTAAGTATTGTAATTGATATGAGACAGTATGTAAAAACATTTTTGTATCTGTGTAATCTTCTTAAGAGCTCATATGAGTAATGCACTGCTGAAATGAAGAAATATAAATATATGTATTTGACAAGTTCTTTGCTTGTACATATGGAATGCTTTTATAATTTACACATGGTGGCCAAATTATGTGTTGTTCCCATGCAAAGGAGTTAGCTTGTAGCATGTAGATCATGATTTAGTCATGAGATGGATGTGCTTTTTATAGCTTTGTTAGAAACATCCTGCTGTACCATAGACAATTCAATTTTCTCCAGTTTAGCAAAATAGTTGAACTCAAGCAGAACTCTAAATTGCTGTTGATTCCTGGTCAAGCCAGTACTCAAAGTTGTTAGGCATGTACTTGAATTTACTGCTGTATTAGTTTCTGCATGAAATTGTTTTTCCTATCCATAAAATTTGAATAATGCACTTCATCTTAGCAACAGCTAAATTTAATTTGTTTGTAAGAATCAAGGAAAGGTTTTGATATATTCAGTCAAGCATTGGAACAGAAAAGTTGTGCAGTTTCCCTCCTTGGAAGTTTTCAAGACTCAAATGGATAAAGCCCCTAGGAACCTGATCTGATGTCTTAGCTGATCGTACTTTGAGCAGGAGGCTGAGCTAGAAAGCTCTTGATGGCCATTACAACATGAATTATCCTCTGATGTTATCCTGTCATTCTCTATAAGGGGGAAACATCAATATACAGTCTAAACAGTATTTTCTGAAAGGGGAAGGATAGCTGTGCCAACAGGCAAAATGTTTGATGTCTGAATGAAATATTTAATGTTACAGACTGAATTATCTTTTTTTTGTTTTCATTGGTAATTGTATTTAAATGTACTGCTAGATTTGCTGTGTGCATTAGGTGGGCTTGATGTTATAGGTCTGTTTGATGGGAGATACTAACAGGATTTGGCAGCTTGGTCAGTTAACATTTATATGTTGTAACGAGTTGTAGTACTTAAGTAACGATATGTCTTCAGTTTCATCAGAAGAAAGGATCCCTTTTATTAATACAGCTGTTTCATATTATGAAAGTTACATTTTTCAAACAATCTCACACACTTAATCTGAATGTAAATATTTAAAATAAACACTGGATGTCGGTAAGTGGAACAGGCTGTTGTCTCAACATTGTATCTAGTTAAGGTGCTAATCTTTCTGGGAATGTGCTTGATGAATGAGGGCGATAACTTGGTGTCTTGTCTCAAGCAAAGGGATGGGACAACAGAAGAATGACTGGTTCTAACACCAGATTGCAGTGAGATGGGGAATTTTGGATTAACCCCAACTTGGAAAAAAAGTCCATGTGATTTTAAACTGTGTTCTGTAAACCCAATGATTTTTTGGAGTGCCTGCTTATAATTCAAGTAATATGTGATGCAGTGACGAATACATAATTTTTTTGAAAGCTATCTTGATTTTATGAATACGATAAATTCACCTTTCGCATATAGTTTTGTTTTTCACTATGTCTGTTCTTCAAGCTTTTCACGTTCAAGGCTAATCACAGTTTAGGAGAAATAAAATAATTTATTTTGTTTCCTGCAGGAGAAAAGAGAAGCAGCCTTATACCCTAAATACTCCTTAATGAAGACTTCCTTGTAGATAACCGGATTTCTAACTAGTATGCTTTCTTTGAAATTTGAAATAAAGCTGACTTTGTTTTGATAAAGGCGGCCAGTTGTCTTGCCAACTGCTCACTGGTAAGACGTGAACTAAAGTTGAAAAGAAATTAAATGTCTTGATATGTTGAATATCAAACCTGTAATTTCCTTTACCAACCATTATTAGTGAACTTCTAAAAGTGCCTAGTAAGATAACTTACCTGTTGATAACCCGTGCTGTTTCTAGAAGTTAGAAGACTCAACGCTGTTGCTATTAGTACTTTTAACTAAAGTATTGCATTTTTTCACTATGAACATTTTTGAGCAAAGCAAAAAGAAAATAATAAGGATTAATATAAATAGGAACATCTAGAAATATGCATTTTTTTGTTTGTTTGTTTTCTGCATTTCTTCTTGTGAAGAATAAGGCCATCACTCTTTTGTACTATTGCCAGAAGCCCAGCTCCCCTTTCATCAGCTGTCTACAGTTTAGTTCTTTTATAAAAATGAACTTTGGAATATTGAACAGTTTCCACTTAAGATTTTCATTATAAAGGAGCTCCAAGGGACACCAGCTGCTCTTGAAATAGATCTTGGGAAGCCAGGCATTCTGAAATGCTCCTTTTTCCCCTTCTTCTTGTCACTTCCTGAACTTTCTTTGCTCTTGATTTTTATTATACCTCTTCTCTGTGACTTGTCCTGGCCCTATTATTTTCCAAAAATTTTTAACATATTAATATTTTGGAAAAGTATCCAGTTCTACCACTTACACTAGGAGTAGCAATGGTATCCCTGGAAAAGGCATAATCAAGCTATGACAATGGCAAAATTAGTCTACAGCTTGATTGTAATACGTTGGTTTTGAAATTCACAGACTAAAGACTGATTAATGTGAAAGTTCAGCATTATCTGACCTTAAAAAATTATGGATTAATTTCTTTTTGATTGCTTTCATTTCTTTCTTGACTCTTTATATAATACCTAAGAACTATGCCAGCTCTTGCAAAAAAACCCAAAACCAAAAAAACCCCAAAAGAATAACTAGTGGAATACTGCCAATGCTGACTTCTATTCTAAACAAGTGGGGTGATAGTTCAGTTATACTTTGTTGTTTAAACATCTCCCGTTTTAGTTTTGCATTAGGTCTTGTCAGGTGGATACTGTGGTTTGGTTTTGGTTTTTTGTGTCGGTTTTTTTTTTCAAGTCAGTGTAGGAGAAGAGGCTTATCCTCAGAGTTATGGAAGGAATTCTGAATAAGATTCTCCGTTCCTTGGCTCATCATCATAGTTCATTGCCTCTCTCATTTCTTGATCTGCCCCATTGAAAAATAGATTTTTGCAAAATTTACTGATGCATTAACTGAAAAATTACAGTGACTAATTCCTATCACAACCCATTTATCTCAAATTCTTGTCTTTTTATAAACAGTTTATCTGTATAAGCACAGCATTAGCAATTTAGATGAAGAATTAATTTTCTTTTAAGTAGCTGGTATTTACAAAATAAGAACCTGGAAAGCATTGACAAAACCTAATTAAAACTATAAAAAAATTGCAAAATTGAAAAATTTCATAACTCTCTCATCTGACACACTGATCTGACCTCATCCAGTTACCATTACATTAACATGTATTTGTAGACATACAGAAACATATCTACATGCATGATCTCTTTTTCCCCCCCTCAATGCCCTTCTAGTTGTCTGAAGATAGCAGACTGAAGAAGAAAGTCCTCTCTAATAAATACTCCCAAAAAAAGAACAAAAGAAAAGGGAAGCAGATAATCTCAAGTAGGGTGATTTTTAAGAAATTACTGTAGAAGTTACTAATTGGATTATTAAAATGTCAGTGTAAGTAGTACTTTGAGGTACTTGCATTGTATTAATGAAATTAACAAGAAAAATAAAGTACTTGGCAATGGATCCTTTTTATTCTTCTGGGGACCTTCCACCAATATGTGCAAAGAATGGGTCATTACTTGAGGGATTTTCTTACTGAAAGAAGAACTGAAGTATTTTCTGAACTGAAGTATTTCTCCATGTTTCTTCTTGGAAAAATCATATTGAATATGAATCAGGAGCAAAACCAGTGTAGACTCTCCCTCTGGAATAGGAAAGTGGATAATTGTTTTAAAAATATTAAATAGCTTTTTGTTTTTAATATGATGGAGATCTGTATTTTATTAGCTAAGAATACTTGAGATGACTACAGGGTTTTGAATGAAAAAGGCTTGATTGCATTTTCATTACCAGCAATTTGCCAGTTCATTTATTATTAGGCTTGTGATTACAAAATGTGATTTTGAGGCATGGAGGAAAGTGGTGCATCTGAGCAGAAAGATTCATTTGCACTTAGCTATATAGGTGGAATACAGAAGAAGATAAATCTGACTAAACCAAGTATTTTGGTATTGTGGAAATGGGAGTTTTGAATCTGCTGCTCAGAATGGCAGAGTCCTACAGAAACTTAAAGGCATAAAGCAAGTTTTGTAGTTAGAACAGCCCCAGGTTTGTAGTAAAGCACAGCTGTTCCCATTTCCCCTCACATTCTTTTATTGTAATACGTTCTGTGGGTTCTCTACAGACCAGCTGACCCAGCCTTAAATGTGGTGAAACCATAAAACCTGTTTTGTCTCATTTCTATGAGGTCTTGTTTGAAGCGTTCAAAAGATATAAAAACTTTTTTTTTTTCTTCAGAATGATTAACTCCAATCCAATGTGACGTTTATATCTGAAGTTACAGCAGCTTAATATAATTCAGACCTTGCCTACGCATATACTGGAAGGAAGCGCAGAGGTTTAGGATGCGTTTTGTCTTTCAGACAACTCTGAAAGAACTGTACTTTAGTGTATTACCATATACTTACATATTAGCTCAGTTTTATCTACATTAATGTAGGAAGCTTTTGTGGCCTACTGAATATTTTTCAGCTGATCTTATCCTTGGCAGTTTTGCTAACTGATGGTATTTAAACTGACAGTGATTAGATAAAGCGTGCAAATAGACACTAAGGTTTCCCATGTGTGTGGTTTCTTGTTGTGTGTTTTTTTTTTTTTAAACACCAACCACTTTTTTTCTGCATCTAGACTAATGTCTAATGTTTACTGGTACTGGTCTGACAAGAAAGGAAAGTATGGAAAAAATAAATATAACTTTTTGTCCACTGTTAAAAAATTATCTAATATACCACATAAACCAATGAGAACAGGTCACAATTAGTTGTGTTCTTATTTAATACTATCAAAGCACCTACAGTATTTTATGTTACACAGAACTACTCAACTTTCGGACATTCTTTGCAGGCTAGCTTGAAGGAAAACTGGTGGATTAATATAAGTAGAGTGAAGGTTACAGAGCACCTTGACATGTAATTTTTATTCCAGCAGTTTGGCACCTGTCTTTAGGGAGCGATGTGAAGCTGAGTCAGAGGAGGTAATAGATAATGAGTGCTAACACACATTTCTTAATTTGCCTAGCCTGTTCTGCACTTCAGTTTAAAGTTATCTGCATGAGCTTAAATTCACATCAGTGATTTAAAATAAATAGTCTGATTTTGCCCTAGTCTGGATTAGGACCGGTCGTAAATTTACTGACCATGTCTCAAAAGCAGAGAGTCATCCGAGACAGATTTCAACAAGTAGTAGGAGTACAGCCAATTCTTACATTTCTGCAGTTGTTGTCTTAGGCCCTTCAAGATTCTTCCAATTTGGAACATCATTACCCGTGAAGTTTCTGGCTGCTTAGAGGTGGTTGTCTTTCAGACTTTGTTCTTGTGAAAGGCACCCAAAAACTGGAGGTCCTGACTTGGTCTGTGAACATGTTTGCTGTTAACTGAATGGTAACTTCGGAACAGCAGCATCTCAGAAGGCTTGCCAGGCCAAGACTGTGGGCTTCAACTGATCCCAGGATGTAATATGGAAATCTGATACCTGATTTATGATTTGAACTGTAAGACTGCCATCTCTCATAATACCTAAAAAAATAAATAAAGATTAAGAACACTGTGATACCATATAAGGACAGATTTTCTTGCATTAAGTAAAGGAGCATATAATCAAATCAAAGATGCAAATTAGTATAGCAGGGTTATTATTTTTAATCATTATGTGAAGATTTAATAGAAGAAAATCTGTAACTCTTAATTCAAGCCAAGCAATTCAAGAAACTGTTTGATGATTGAATATACTGAAACTACGGACTTCGCTTTTTGTTAAAACCTTTCACTTTTGCAAGCTGAAAACGCCCTGTTTTCTAAGTATTTGCAATTCATTTGTTGCTGTTACTGCTCTTCCTATACGTCTCCACATAAATGTATTATTTCTTATTTGGCATACTACAGACCTTTTTGCATGCATTTGTGACTTACTGGGTATAGTTAGACCACTTCTGAGGAAGGAATTGTAGTCTGCCAATTTACATATTTTACTCAGTTTTTAGGAAGATAGGGACACTTACAAGGATGAGCTTTTTAGTTGCAAAGGTTTGCATTACTGCATGTAGATAAGTAGAAACATCTGTATTCTCGTCAGTTACTCAAATGTAGAAGGCTGCCTTAGAAGACAGCTGAAAGCAATGAAGGAATCCTTTATAGATCAGTTTCTTAAATTGCTCATCCAGAGCTTTAGCTTTAATTTTTTTTTTTCAGTTAAATGTGATATAAAAGGAGAAATATTTGTCACAGACTTTTAGAAATATTGTCTTATGGTTTCACAAACAGTTGCAAATAGTGGTTTGGGTTTTTTTTAAATTCTAACTGCAGAACTGTATATAAACATTACTGTGTCTCTTTTTTCTCTGTTGGTCTAGTGACAGTTGGCAGGTGCTGGCTTCCAGTAAGTGAGAGTTGTAAGCTGCACAACTTGGTAATTGGCATAGAAGTTGGGTAAGGAAATTGCCTCCTTCTCTTATGCTACAATATAGTCTTTTTAAGACAAGTTCTTTTCCAGAGAAAATGAGCTGTTATTCACTTTTCTCAAAGAAAGAGTGCATGCATGTAGGCAGCATGAGGAAGAAGTACTTATCCTCAGAATGGCTTGTGTTTTGCTGAACCAACCAAGAGTTGACAGCTCAGTCTCACCAATATTTTTGAAAATCAGTCTAAGAATGTTTGAAAGTTAAAGTCCATGCCAGGTGGGAAAAACTTTAGGGCTGCGTGTGAAATGAGTGGCAAAAGATAATCCTGTGCAGGGGAAAAAAAAAAAAAAAAGTTGTCAGTTTGCAATTACATAGAGAATGGCTCCTTTTTTCTTCTCCATTAAAAATAACATTTCGACACTGTGCATCTGAAAATATGATTCTTTGCTCCTTCTTTTTTCTTCCTGCTAACTGGAAAATGAGGAAGAAGAGTTCTCTTTCTGTGAATTTGAGGAGAAAATATTATTCTGAGATTCTATTGCAAGTTATTTCTAATCATTAAGATGATTCATTAGGAATTAATTTTCATTGAAGCAGTGTGTCACAGAATCAGGCTGCTGTACAAACATACTTTGTATGACTAGCAATAATAAGGGCCATTAAGTAGGTACAGAAACCTGATGAAAGACTGGAAAGTGAAAATGGTACAGTTAAAAACATTAAGGCTTGTGTGGAAAGCATTGGAATATTTTGGTGTGTTCCTCATTGAACAACCCAGCTCTTCCTTTAAATTTATGGTACAAAGAATTTTCCTTCAAGAAATATATGACTTTTAGGACAGATTAATAACTGTTTTTTATATAATACTTATATTTGAAATGATTTAGGAATTTCTAAGAAAATACAACTTCTGCCTTTATTTTTTGTTTAAACCAATGCAATTATGCATGTTGCTGGCTGTACAGGATTAATCTGTATGTCTTTTGATTCTCTTTGTAACGTGCTCTGACTTGACAAGCGTCTTGTGTTCTAACTTTATATGCCTTTGGTGTCAATACTTCATTCCCTCCTCTTAAGCTTTTATTACTTTGAGTCAGAGAATCATAGTTCTATTCATCTGAAAGAAGAAAATGCCCCCTCCATCTTTTAGCAATAAAACATTGATACAGCAGTTATGCCATTTATTTTGTTTATATTTTATAGAGCTAGCTATGTAAATGTACAGTACAGTTGTATTTTAATATCACTTGAAGCTTGTTAATTACATAAGAATTGTATTTGTCAATGTAACACTTTTTTAGGAGTGTTGCCAGTTCAGACTTCACAGATAATTTAGGATGAGGCTTATGTAATATGAATTACATTTGTTTGGGTGTTCTTAGTTTGTTTGTTTTCGTGGTGTTTTGTTTTTTGGTTTTTTTATAAGAAACAACAGTGGAGTTAACGCTGAGTTGTTCTGCAGGTTATTACTGCTGAAAGACATTTGAAAGTGTATTTTGCTTCTCATAGTTATTGAAGATTTTGGCAGTGTGGGTACAAATCACAGTGTGCTTCAAGTCAGAATTACAGAATTCACAGAAATCTGGCATTCCGTGAGCCTAGAGGGTCCCTTCATGCATCAGATACAAGATCTGAGCTGAGAATCTCTTTGAATTTGTAGTACTTTTTCTTCTTAATAGAAGTCTTGATAAAACATTTCTTTGAGTATATTTTCAGAGTCAACTTAAATTGTATGAAGAACACAACCATGTGTTGAAAAAAATACATTTTTCTGCAGGTATTGTAATGCATGTCAGGGTGTGTAGGAGATTGGGTCCTGATCTCATTTAGAGCTTCCAAACATGCTTGTAAATTCTTCTTTCCCTGGTAGAGGAGTGAGTCAGGGAGAGACAGATGCCAATGAAAGCTTATTAGAACAACTTTTTTAACCTTTTTTTTTAAATTAAGCTTTTATTATTAAGAAAATCAAACTTTTATTAAAAGACAACAATTATTTGCATGGTACATTTGGTTATTCCCTCCCAGTGTTCTCTTATCCACAGGTACACAGTGTCACACAGGCTCTGCCATACATGCTGTCACTCACAGTCACCCGGGTGGAGGCCAGCCCAGCAGTTCACTCACTGGGGAGAGCTGCACTGGTGTGACAGTGGCTTCTAGGCAGGTGTGCGGAGTCTCTCACAGGGTTTCCTCAGCAGCACACACAGTCCTGGTGCCTCTGATGGCGCACAGCTGCCTCTGCCACCTCGGATGCGGTCTGAATTGTACAGCCCTTCCTTGGTGTTAGTGTGTGCTGGTGGCCTCATGCATGTTCAGTGGACTCTGGGTCCTCTTTCATTTCTTGAAGATGCAACGGGACGACAAATCTCCAGGGTGTTTAGTGTATGGTGGACTTTTACACCCTTCTTCTCGGCATGTACTTTTGCTTTTCCCAGCCTGCTGTTTTCTGGTGACTGTTACTCATCCGCACCTCTGGAGTCCATTTACAGAAACTCCCAGTGACAGTGTTTTTATGACAGCACAACTCTTGGACAGCTGGTACTTCAGCATGAAACTGCAATGGGAAGTCACTGACCTGTGAAACATTTTTCTCAACTTTCTTTCAATCTTAGTTTTACATTTGGAATTGAACTGTAATCAGTTTGAATTTTGAATTTCCTTTTTGTTTTCTAATGTACTTCTGTGGGGGTTTTATTTCTTCCACTGGGACCAAGTTCAATCCCATCTTCAAATTCTTATAAAAATAATAGTGAAAACGTGTCGCATCAAATGTATTCCATGACAATTTTCTCTAACTCCTTTTATGCAATTCCAATGGCAAATGTATTTATTATAACTGAGGGAGCTATTTCTGCAGAAGTAGTCACCTTTATTTCAGGATTCTCCCTCCCCTTGCTCAGTCACAAATATTAATAATTTTGTTCCATTTTACTAAACTTTTATAATTCAAAATTCTGCTTTTGAAGTTTGTATTACTGTGAAACTTTCCAGTTAGTGCTGAAAGTGGAAAGAAGTAAAAACTAGTGGTTTATCATAACTTTAAGGTACGTTGTACCATTGGCAGGTCTTGTAATTCCTAGAAAGAAATTGGAGAAAGCATTATGGATTTCCACTGTGATTAGCTGGTTATTAGGTCTGACATTAATCGCACATGTGGAAGTATGCACTGGGAATAATTTAGCTGACGTCAAGGGAGTGGCACTGGCATAAAACTGATTTTAATGAGCTTTATCTGCAAACAACTTTGAAGATGAGAAGTAATTTACATAACATCTTATTTTGGACACAAAAGAGTAAATTAATTCAGCTTTTTCGCTGCTATTAATTGGATAGCTCTCAAAGTACTGTTTGTTCACTGCAACTAAGATAAAAGATCTGACCTGGAAATGTAAAAGCACTACAATTACTATTCTGTCAATACTATTCAATATTGTTCTATCAACTACTTTTACTATATCAAATTCTTTTCATATATTATATTTTTACATGCTTGAACAATATCTGAACCCTCACCTAAGAGGATCCCCTTGTAACCTACTGTCCTAGCTGCTTGAAGGTCACTTTAGGTACCTATGTGGATTCTCAGGCAGTGTTGGCATTATATACAGAACTTGTAATTCCCATATCCCGTCAGACGATCTCTGAATTTTCTCGTGTAGTACTCTGTTGCTTTCCATGGATAGATACATAGAACAGGGATGAAATTAAGTTTATCGCTTTCAAAAGCCGTTTCACTAGCTGTTTTGTATGTTGATTTGCTGCAAATGGAATAGCTATATTTGAAGAACAAGTTTTAAATGCTACTTCTGATCTAATACATTTCATTTCTGATGCTTACTAAAGGCATCTTGAATGCTTCAGAATGTGGATAAATTTAGATTGTGCTTTTCAACTCTGAAAAAAAATGGAATCTCTTGTGATTGTTGGCATTAGACATCAAGCTAGTTGAATTTACCATTGTATAATTCAGGTAGGTTATTTCTCTACTTTTTGGTGTCTGTGGGTGCTTAGCATTTCATATATCCTTTAGATATAGATTGCAACATAGAGCGATGTTTTAATTTAATTTCAAGACTCTTAATTACCTGAACATTTCATTTGGCTCTAATACGTACCTTCGAGCGTATTGGCTGCAGAGTGTTCACTTGATGGTTTCACTATATGGGGTTGTCAATTTTATGTGATGAATAGCTCAGTAATTATGGAGGCATTCCATACTTTGGAACTCTACAATGAATTGTAAATTCTATTCATTCTTTAAAAAAATCTAATTCAGCTTCTTTAGGAATCACTAAACTGTATTTTTAAGTAGCAGATACCAGATAGTACCTGCCTTCCCCTAAACTTGATGGATTCATGTGTAAACATAGCATCGAATGTTTGGGAGCGGGGAGGGAAAAGCGTTTTCGGTAGCATTTCACTTTTGGATAGTTTTGCAGTGTTTTTGAGCTTCATTTGCTGATAATGCAATTTATCATTTTAGTGCAGTCATTCTGCTTTCTTCTAACTCTTTTAATATAAGCTATTAATCCTAAATATTTTTGTTCTGATTTTTGCTATCATAAAGATGCAGAAATTGAATTTATGAAGAGATATATTGCCGTATTTTCAAATTGCATTCTCTGATTATTTGTTCATTTGGAATAGAATTGAGTATGTTGTTTATAAATGAGTAAGGTTTAGGATGGAAAAAGTAACGCATTTTCAACACAGGTTTGAATACCTATTTCATGGCTCTTTGAGTTAGTTTGAATATTGAAATATATGAATAGATCAAGGGAATGAATGATATCGCAGATGATTTCATCTGTTGCTTGCCACAGAGGCAATATATACATTTTGGGAAAATGCAGAGTCATTCTATATTTTTTAATGGATGAGCTCCTGTAAATTTTAGAAGTTGCTATCTCCTACTGAAAAAGTAAAAATAATCACCGTAACAATATCTTGATTTTATTAAATAGCTGTGAGTTAGGAGAGTATTTCTAAAAATCTTGTACTGATCAGTTGTTCAATGTAATATTTCATGTAAAGAGCAGTAGAAGAAGAGGAAGGTGACAAAGATTAGCTTTTAAGTGTTACCCTGCAAGGGCTGTTTTTTTCCTGCTTCTGAGTGTCTAATATATATATTTTTTAGTGTGGACGACTCAACCACACCAATCTATTTTTCTCAAAATGCCAACTTCCTTGCAGTTTAATGTTTTTTCCATATTTTAATGGAAGTACCTGATTGCACTGTTTAATTTGGAAGAACTCTGAGTCCTTCGCTGGAAAAATGAAAACACTTTCAGGAGAATCGGGAAGAACACACTGACCCCACAACTACTGTCTGAACAGTGCAAATCTCAATGATCCTTTAAAAGCAAGTTCCCTTAAACTATTTGCCAGTGTCATTTATCTCTGTTCAGCTGCCTCTGTAGCTTTATTTTAGCTCACAGACGTGCACAGAGTCTCACCAGATAATCCCCCAGAGACAGTGCTTGCATTTGTTATCTTTCTGCGCACAGTGTTTTGTCTCCTGTGAACCCATTTGATACGGGTTTCTGGTCCTCGTATGAGTGATAAACCAAGTAACGCCCTTAGATGTTTTGATGGAGTATGTGAGCATGCTATTTTTGTTGCTGTGCTGTATTTTAGTCCTAATTTTTTTCCTTTTTTTTCAGTATGTAAAGCTATTGAAAGGTGTAAGCACAGTCAAAAAACGGAACAAAGTTTGAATAATTACCATAGATGCAAAAGAGGAAGAACTCTACTGAGTTTCATTGCTTGATGACAAGAAGATCTATTTCAGTTTAAATTCCTAAGTGATGCTGGTTTGGGTTTGGGTTTTTGTTTGTTTGTTTGTTTTTAATAATGTAATAGGTTGGTAGTTTTAGAATACTCATTATGTTTGGTTTTGAGTAAGTTTTATGTTCTGTTTCAGGATTTTGGTAGCTGTTCACACAAGAGCATTCTCTGTCGACACATTTGTACAGATGGTTGTCCTGTACAATATGTGCAAGGATGTTCTTTTCTCAGGGACTGAATTTCAGCTTTGACTGTTGAGGGTTGGGGATTATGTTCATTTTCCCTTTCTGATTCAGACTCTGATGTGGCCCCTGGAGAGTAGTCTTCTGGCTATCACTAGAGGCAGTAAATGAAAACTGTAAGATGGAAGAAGTAGGTCATGTTTTATGTTCTGGTTTTGAGTTTATCTCTAAATGGAGTAATAGAATGCATATTGAAACCTCAGGGCATCATTTGCTGGTGCTGATACTGTCATGAGGTGGAGTTCAATAGGTCACTGATTAAATATTTGCATGATTGGATTTCATGAGGAAGGAGGTGATGATGATGATGTTTCAACTCGAATTTGTGTATGATTCTTGTTAAACAGAAGTGGGGTTTGCCTGTGACTTTTTTTTTCCTGTGTAGATGTGGGCTTGATTTTTAGTTTATTATTTAAATTCTGAAGAATTTACTTTTTAAGAGAGATCACCTTTTTAATGGCTTGATAAATTCTAGGAAGAACGCTTTAGAAATCACTTTAAAAACCTGCCAGTTACTACATCTTTTAATCAAAAACATGCTTTTGCTTCTCAGTTAGATGTCTCTTACAACAAACAAAAAAACCCTCCTGGAATGGTTAAATTATTTTTGTTGATACAAATAAATTTGAGTAAGCCGTGTGAACAACCAAGAGCCTACAAGTCCTGAGTCACAAAACATCTCCCATTGAATCACAATGGATGCATAGTAGTGTTATTAAAATATTTTACTTCAAATTTTACATTCCTTTTAAGTATTTGCATGGAAGATCTTGAAATTCATTCAACCTGTGTTTTTTAATACAAGGGAGGACAATAGGTTTGATGTTTTTTTCAGCTTCTTAGAAATACATTTCTGTCCCACTGAGTGCTGAGAAATTGAATTCTGTTTTCAGACATTGTTTGTGGGTTCCTGTGGTATTTAGAAAGAAGTACCACAAAATTATCAAATAAAACACTCATAAAAATTAGTTGACTGAAAAAATGACTTATTCCCATCTTTGTCATAGTTATAGTTGAATGTTTCATTTGGTAAGACCAATGGATAAGGAAAAGATGAGCAGAAGTGTATTTGACAAATACGCTTTCACATACTAAATTTGTAGGTGAACAAAATATACTAATTATACACCTGCTCATTTTAGATAAATGTGAATATATATTTTTAAAGATTTTAATTTTTCAGTCATTCCTGTTTTTAGAATTGAGAATTTAGAAGTGTTTTGATTTTACATTACCTCCATCTGCTGATGCAGGTAGCAGTCATGTCAAATAAACATGTATTTTCACCAAAATGTATTGTCACCTAGCAACGACAGAATTTACTAGACACACAGTGATATCAGCTAATTTTCTATCTGATCATCCAAAGTGAACTTAAAATCAAATAATGGAAGCTTGTTTGATTAGGGAAAATAAAAGGGGGAATTTGAAGATTTTAAAAAAAATGAAGAAGACTTCTGCATACTGCTAATCCTGTATTCCAGCATGGTGAGCAAACAAACACAGACAACTTAATTTACCTGTTCTAAACCAATCTAAGGCAGGGGGAAAGCAATGTTGTTTTCTATTCTTCTAGTTAGTTTTCTTTATTTTTTTTACATTTTTTTAAATTTATTTGGATTTTTTTTTATACTGCTATAGGTGCGACTGCCAAAGATGCTGACCCTCACAACCAGGTGAACTGCATAACAAGAGATTTTTGGTGATTGCGTTTTTTGGTAGATAAGTACCCATAATAAGTACTTCTAGTATTTATTGACTGCCACTACCATGTTTAACTGTAAGTTTGTGTGTCCGAGTTATCACTTTATGCTTGTTATAACATTATTATTTTGTCATAGTGTTAAGCTAGAAGTTATATCGGTTACATATTGCAGTAGTGGTGTACTAATTACAGCACACTAATGGACAGAAATTTGGTATTTTTATCACACATAAATGGCAAGAGATTAAAATATGTATGCTTCCTAATGAAACTCTGAGCATGTCAGCATGATCGTGTGCCTTGCTTTGAGCTGTCCTGCTCTTTTGAACAGTAGTGGAAAATGATCCCTTAATAACATCATTTGCTTTCTTTTTTAATAGAATAATAGGATTATGGGTTGCAAGCTCATGTTACTTTGTTTCCTCTTCAGTCTGAGAATAGTTATGATTTCTAGTTAGGATTTCTATTTCATAATGAAAGCTGCTGCTCTGCCTTAAAAAATGGAAGCATGCAGACTCTCCACTGGTTTATTAAATACTGCTCTGCCATGTGCAAATATCACAATTGGCTTTAGTAAGTAGCCTGTCTGCCAGCCTTTCTTGTAGAGTATCTAATGAACCAATTTTTTCATATTTTCTTCGGGAAATGCCTAATGTGAGATCAACAAAATGGAATAGTTACCTGTCGGTTGATCTGCTGTCAGGCATCAGTAGATAGGTCAGACCTACATCTTATTCCACTGGTAATTCAGACTGTGGGAAAGCTTTCAGCAGACTGGATAAAATCTGGGAGGTGTTTCAGGGGAAGGGGCACTGAGGGTGTTCTCCTTAAGGAAGATGCCTGTGGGATGTATATTTTGCTATAGTAGAGCATAGTGCGTGTTCCTGGGAAACTTCCTAGGAACAGCTTGTGTACTTTAAAATAATCATATATTAAATGACAGTTTTTCATCCTGGAAGTACAGTTCTAGTATTTGTGCAAGTCTCAACTCCTTTAAATGCACCAAAAGCATGTATTTACAAAGCCAGTTGGTTTGTTTTGTTTTTTTTTTTAAATACCCTACATGTGAATAATAGGCTGTTTGAGTCATTCCCAAGTAGTGTCAAGTAAACTTTATGACTTATAAATTTTCTGTTTCATAAGCTGTCGTATTTTTGTCAGCTCCTGTATATAGTGATTACTAAAATAAACCCCAAAACCACACCAAAAAATGATGGCCTACTGTATTTCATAGTATCATAAATACAGTTTTGAGTCACATAGTCTTTTTGGAATGGTTACGTGCTTTGGTATGTGTGGTTTCAATCTCCCCCCCCAGATTAATGGGAGTTTTTTTGCCATGTTTCAGTCGGAGTAGATGAGGTCGCTAAGCTAGGCTTTTATTCATAAAGCTAATAAAGTGTTAATGAATAATGTGAGGGAGGAAGAATTAAAAATTCCCGCAAGCGGAGGGAATGGTGTTATTTGTGAGGGTAGCATGGGCTCCTTGAGGCTGTTCCGTACTGGCCAGGCAGCAAGTTAAGCGGCACCTGACCTCCCTGCGCAGTCCGAGCAGTGGTGCGATGGTCGGAACCCCCCGTGGGGCTGGGCAGCTGCAGCAGCGCTCTCCTCTCGGGGGTCCTGCTCAGACTGGCTCTGAATGAGGGGCTGTAGTCCCCTGTTGGGTGATACCAGGTATTTTCTCATACAGAATCTCTTCAGTTTTTTCAAATTTGTTGCTTCTTCATTATGATTGTCTCATTCATGTGAAATGAATCTGACTTGTGTGGAAGTATTTCCTTGTGGGACTTTTGGGGGAAAGGGAAGTGAAAGGGGATGTGGGGTTAGATACCCCAGGCTATGTGGATCTGCCTAACTTTTCCCTCTGGTCTTGGTGGGCTTGCCTTTCTTCAGGTTAGGGTTGTTATACCTGTCCTTGAATTTCTTGTGCTCTGGGCAGTGAGTAACCACCACTGTTCCAATGGCAGCTTTCCAGTCATACTGTGAAGGAAATATTCCTTCGGGTGAAAACTATTCTCTAACAGTTGCCATGGAAATGAAGAACTGAGTGATTATATAGATTAATATCTCAGTTACATGTAAATGTTCTGTAACCTTTTCTGCCTTATCATTTAGGAGAAACATTGATTCTGTAACCACTGGGCTATTAGTGCTTTAAGCCCCATTATAGCTAAGATTTGGGCCAAACCTTTAATGCAGAAAAATAGCTATCTATTTAAATAAGTGCTTTGGTTTCATAGAGTTCTTCTGGTTGTTCAGGGGTTTAGCAGGCAAGGTTGTTTTTCTGTTGTTGTTGCATAAGGTGCATTTTGCAGTTTAATTTCATATAATCAATGCTTCAAATACAGGACCAATATCCAGGGAGTATTTCTACTTTTTTCCCCTCTTATTGACATTTCTAGTAAAAGAGACTCCTCAAGAAGAACATTCCAGAGGAGCTGTAAGGCAGGGGATATAGCTAAATTGATCATAATTGCCTCAATATGCTGCTTGTTATAAATGGAGGCAAATTGTTCTAGTGCATTGTGGTCAGGTAGATGAGTCACATTGCAGTGTTGGAATGTCATGTTTCTCCATCCAAGAAAGAATTAAACTTTTTTTTTTTTTTGGAAAAATGCCATGTTAAAAGCAAGTATTTTACTAAATTTAGTTATTTTTTAATGTGGTATAGCTTCATGATACTAGCAGTGTAATACTGATCTTTTGAGTGTCTTTCCCCA
Organism: Limosa lapponica baueri; assembly: GCA_002844005.1. Taxonomy (NCBI): domain Eukaryota; kingdom Metazoa; phylum Chordata; class Aves; order Charadriiformes; family Scolopacidae; genus Limosa; species Limosa lapponica. The sequence goes on from KZ505720.1 coordinate 619,681, forward strand.
TTTCTGTGGAGTAACTAACATGAAATGTAACCTTCTAATGATACTTCTATTTTTATCAATTTCTATGTAGAGCAAGGTTCTAACATATATTTATTTCATTCTGACACAGGGCTTTTCATTTTGTTCAGTAGCAATGTAAATGTACTCACACTAAAAGAAAAAATTGAGAAAAACCCAAACTTACTCCGCCCTTATTTGTCATACCAAAGTTTTGGTTTACAGTTGGATTTATTTACTGAAGTGCTGTCTGGATTTACATCAAAGACTGCAGTGTTTCCATTGGGGACACCAGCTCTTCTTAGCCTGTGCACTCCTTTCCAACAGGAGTGTAGTGAGTGAATCTTCATGGTTTGGTGCATAAGTCAGGTTGAAGTTGAAGGAAAGTACTTCAAGAGTTATCTCAAAATGTTAGGTTTTTTTTTTTTCCTTTGCTAGTAACTGAAAGCATAGCTTGATTCCTATTATACTTCTTAGTGATTCTTCTTTCTAACATTTCTGGGTTTTGCCTTGGAAAGACCAAAAGAGCTGTTATGTTTGAAGAGACGTTTCGTAATTAAAAATTTATTCTTTTGTAAAGACGTGACTGTGGATGGAAGTTAATGTCAACAGAGAAGTTAGTCTGAAATGCGAGAATGACTTCTATTGTACCTTGAGAACAATATGTATGAGAATGGAGTGCACACAGAGCACAGTGACTTTGTTGTGGAGGTCCAGATGTATAGTTCTTAGTTGATAATGTTCTTTATTTGTAAAGCCATTGCAGTTAGGAACTCAAATGTTAGCTTCCTTTTCATTGAGCTAAGAATTCATGTTGCCATTGTGTGCTTGTCGTATGAAACTTCCATGCTTACTCTTTCCAGATGGCGTATAGCTTTAAGGCAATCTCAGCACTGTCAGCAAGAGCACCTCCCTTTGCAAGTGTATTGACTGTACTGAGGCAAAGTGGATATCATACAAACTCAGTTAGCATCTGTATGCTGAGATCACATTGGGGAGATAATGTTCCAAATTATAATGGGCTTTATAGATCAAGAGAAGCATCCTGAATTCTGTATGGTTACGCTTGCTGTGAATCTGAAATTGTGCAGTTCCTCTGATGAACACAGCAAGATGAGCATTTGAATAGTACCAATGAGATTAGACAAAGGTCTGAGTAACTAAAGATGTGTTTTTAAATGGAAAAAAAAAATTATGTAAGTTTCACAAATTGCATCTAGATATTTAAACTCTAGGTGCTACCAATACTCAGTTAGAATCAGAAGCTATTAATGGCATGATTTTTGAAATACTGGTTCTGCCCAGTATTTAAGTGTGTAAGAGTAATCAGTCTTCATACCTCTTGCTGCAGCTGATCTTAGGGACACTTGCATTGTATCCGTACTATGCTTATCAAAGAGTTACAGGGAATATTCTTGTGCAGATGAACCCAGTTGCCTATTCTGCTAGCTTGTTAGGAGGGTTTCTTGCTGGGACATGCAGAAACAATCATGAGCATAGTTTAGGACTTAATATGGTCCTGAACCATTTCTGCAGGAGAGAGTTTGTGGCTGCTCAGATCTGCTGTATCAAGGATTGCAGTAGTGTGGATATGGGCTATTCAATAGCAGTTGACCTCTGTGTCAGGTGATATGGTCCAGGGCATCTTTAATTTCCTAGTCTAGACATAGCCATAATAATATAGAGTAACTTGAAGGACGTACCAAGGTTAAAAAAGTGCTGAGTATTGTATTGATTAGCCAGAGGTTTAAGAAAAGTGAAGCATGTATTTGAAGGTCTGGAAAATCACATTTTATCAATGTTCCTTTCCCATCCCACTAAACAATATGTTAGTGTTTCTTGTCTTTTACTCTGGATAACTTTTATCAGTAACTGGATCCTACATTATTCTACAGAAGGCGTTCTTTGGCTTATAAACCCATATAGAATATATTGGGCCCCCTGTGATCGCTCCAAGTTAAGGGCTGAGGCAGAGCATTACTTTCTTTGATTCCAGACAAAATGCCTGAGCCCAGGTGAGTGTGGATTCACCTGTGCCAACAACTAGCTAATCATGTTTCTCTTGGGAATTTGTCCAGAAGCTGAGGAAAGTTGTAGTAAGTCACTGTGGATTGACTCCGCACCAGCAGTTCATCTTTCCCAAGGCAGGTCCTCCTGTGAATAGCAGAACTCTGTTTCTGATTCAAGAGGAGTAAGAGGTTTAAAGGGAGAAGGTTTTTGAGTTGAGCCTGTGCTTCTGACCTAACGACCTTTTTAATTACTCAGTGGCACTGCAAAACTGATTTAAAGAGCCATGAAACATAATGAGGTGCGGTAAGAAAGCATGCAGCAAACTCAAAATCCAGGTCACACAGTCATATTGACAAATTGAGATTAGTGGTAGTTAAAACACCTGGGGAACTGTAGTGCGTACAACAAGGGAACACTAAAAGAGCAGTCCTTTATAAGAAAAAGCTGTGATAGTTAATTTAAGAGACTGTATTCAAGGGCGAACAGGGGAGCATAATATATATGGGTAGATATAGCTGTACCGATCATGTTACTTTTAGTGTTTAGATTTATTGAGACTGGTGGCCAAGCATAAACTTTTTTGTTTGTGGTGAAGGCAAAATGGCACATCCCAAGCTATGAGGAAAAAGGAATGGCCACCTTCTGATCTGCATGGGCCACATCTCTTTTCTCAGCACAGTCCTAGACTTTATCAAGCATCCTGAATATTTTCCAATTAGACCGGAGTGTAGCTCATCGGCCACATGCTGGTCAGTAGATTTATGCATGTGTTTGTGGATAAAATAGGGTTGCACTTGGTCATTCAATTCCACTTCAGTTTCTTGTTCTTCCCCCCTCCCCTGACCCCCCACAGTTCTCTAATTCAATAATTTATTTCAAAGTCATGAAGTCATTGTCTAGGGCTTACTATCTTGGAAATGTATAGCTCCTAGAGAACTACAGGTGGTCATCATGTTGATTTAGGAAGTTGTCATCCCTGTTTTGTGACAACATTTCAAAGCAAACTAAATCCCATGGAAACTCAAGGCAATATAGGTGTATAACAGCAGGTGCCTATTCCACCATCAGAAATGTTATTACTAGCACTTGTATACATGCATGAGCCAACTTTAAACTCACTTAATTGGGTTAATTGCTAAGAAGGCAGTCCAGGAGAATGGGGCTCAACAATAGCTGCAAAGTATGCCTGGGCTTCTGGGCAAATTCTTGAGCAATTAACCAACAGTTTCTCCCGTGATGCCACACTGATGTTACTGTCAACACAGGACCTAGATAGTGTAAATATGCTGCAATTAGAATTTTGCATAAATAACATAAGTAGTTTTAGAAGTGGTACCATAAAATCAAAGGGTTGGTTTGTTATGAAAGGGAATCTTTCAGCCAAAGCAGATTGGTGGCATTTTTGCCATAAACTAGCTCTTTTGTTTTGTCTTATCTTTGGTTCAGGCAAAGGGTAGTAACCTGGATGGTGCCACATAGGGATCTTGATGGCATACCCTGATACTAAGGAGAAGACAAATCCTGTTAGTCTGCAGAATCTAAGGAAAATTATGGGGAAGCTACAAATGAGCATTTTTGGAATAACAGGGTTCCAGACTGTGTCATTAGTTCATGCATACCTCACCTCCCTTACCTGTTACACACACCTCTCCTTTGTGTATCTGTGGAGTGTGGGGTGGGGTTTTTTAACCCCATTTAGTTTAGGGTAAATAATTCCCAAATCCCATTAAACTGTTCAGCTGTGTCATTAATCTTATGAATTAGATGTTCATTTGAAAGCAGTGTCAGCATACAAGTAAAGTAGGTCACACTAACTTTTCCACTTTCTTAGGGTAAAAAGATTCTCTAAAGCAATGACCTTGAAGCATACATTTGAACAAAGACTACTCGGGAAGGTCTAATGTAACTGGTACTAAAGCAAAAAAAAAAAATGCTTTTTGGTCCTGGGGAGATTGTTCCAGAATTCAACACTAAATTTAAGTGAAAGCACTAGTGTTTAAAACAGGTAAACCATCAGGTGTGTTCATGGAGAATCCCTAATGACCCCCCAAGATAAGCCATTTGCTCACAACGGATATTGGAAGTAGAATGAAAAAGGATGGGAAAGAGAAAGAGGATAAGAAACCATACAGACAGCAATGATGGACATTTTTGGTCTATTGTTTCCCATTAATTTAATCACTTGTTGTATTTGAAGCCCTGGTTTATTGTTGGAGTGCCAATATTTGATTATTTTGTGAACTGGTTGATGTTTATTGTGTCCTTTGAATTCAGAAGAAGTATCATAAAATACTTTAGCCTTGCCATGCATTTAATTTGTGTACGATTTATTGGTGTCTCTACAGAGCTAGATGACATAGTAAAGTGGAACATTAGATTACCTAATTAAGTATTTTAGAGGGATATGTGCTAAAAATAAAACTGATAAGTGGTAGCAATTTGCTGTTCTTAATAGTTATAAATGTGTAAAATATAGAACACAACTTCAGGCCCATACTTGAATAGGATTTATTTTAAGAGCGTTATTTACAGCCTGCATCATCAGGGGGAGTCTTTCAGTGATTTCTTTCAGACTTGGATCAAGCCCAGTAAGGACTGAACCACTTACAATCTCCCAGCATTTTAATTGCCAATTATCTCATTTTTTATGTGGCCCTCAGTCTTTAGTAGGATACTTTATAGAACGACAAGCATGGGAGTAGTAGTTAACCCTTCTAGATATGTGATTTGCCAGTGTGTTGCATGCACCAGTCATGGCACAGCATGACTCTCGGAGGACTCTTGTGACGTTTGTTTGCCAGTAGTGATAATACCATCCATTGTAGTTTTGCTGACAATCAGCAAAGTGATTATGAATTTGTCTGTTACTGTAGAATTGTGTGGCGCATTGACAGCTGCAAAAATGATTTAATTTTGGCTCTATACAAGCATACAGCTAAGTGCTTATTAATAAAGCAACGTTTATAAAGTAAATATTATGATGACTTAATGTGCCCACAAAAGTGTAATTCATGTTTCTTTTGGAAATGAATGGTGAATTAGGAATTTCATCACATGACAAACAACATTATAAAAGAATAAGATACAGGTAGATGAACATGACTAATGCTTTTGTTGATTTAATACAATTTAAAGTTTGCTAATCCTGTGGAAAAGTGATTCCTTTTCTTCAACTGAAAAGAGCTCCATTAATGGCATGTAATACTCCATAAATCTACTGAATGAAAGAGCTTTAGGATTTCCTTGACAGAGAAGAAATATGATGTGTTGTGTGTTGAAATGTAATTATTACTTAAATAGCAGTAATCCTAAAGTTATTACAAAAGTTAAGTCATTGAATATGGGCACTCTTAACAGGAAGAATATGTGTGGGAGTATATGTTCATGTGATGTTAATCAAAACGTCACAGAGTTAGTCTGACATTTTTTGGATTAAGTGTAAGTACTAGGTATTAAAGGTTAATCCCAAGAAAATCAAATGGACAATGGGATATATTTTTTCAAAAATAATAAAAAAATTTGATTTAAAAATAGAGATTTTTCTCTGTGTGTGTATGTAAAATGACTTACTCAGTGTAACTTAAAGCCAAATCTGTTTTTTACAAAAGATTCAGTCATCAAAGCAGAGTAACCTGTAAGACTTCAAGTTGAGTTTGGCTAGTGGGAAAGGAGACACCATATCGCTCTCTACAACTACCTGAAAAGAGGTTGTAGAGAGGTGGGAGTCAGTCTCTTCTCCCAGGTAACAAGTGATAGGACAAGAGGAAATGGCCTCAAGGTTTGCCAGGGGAGGTTTAGATTGGATATTAGGAAAAATTTCTTCACCGAAAGGATTGTCAAGCATTGGAACAGGCTGCCCAGGAAAGTTGAGTCGCCATCCCTGGGGGTGTTTAAAAGACATGCAGGTGTGACACTTAAGGACATGGTTTAGTGGTGGACTGGGCAGTGTTGACAGTTGGACTTGATCTTAAGGGTCTTTTCCAACATAAATGATTCTGTGATTCTAGATTTTCATACTTTGATGCTGCATACACAAGATCATGGAAGAGGCTGTGAGCAGTCTGCTGATATTTTCCTTGCACCTTGGTTCTATTCTCTTTTGACTAGAACTTGGCTAAATAATTGACAGTATAATTTACAAAGTAGGGGACAGGGAAGATGGAAGTTGGCTGAGGCACTTAATTTCCATATAAGAATTTTCACTGATTGGTGGCTTGTTTTGATATCATCGGGCTACCTATAATACTGATGGGGGTTAGCCGGTTACATGCTTGTTAGTCAATTATTTCACCGTAACAAGAAATTTTTGATGATCTGGTTAAGCAGATAGATGCCTGGAATGTATATCCTCCTATTGGGTAAGTATAATTCATAGACTCATACTACTGTTTGAGCTCCTTTGATCAGTAATTTCAAAAGGTATTCCATCAGTATTCTTTTTCAAGTTTAATTAAAGTATGCAGACCATTCCTTTGGAAGTTTTAACAAGTATTTAAAGCTGTCCTACAATCATTTGTTTTGCAGTGGAGGTGAAGTTTGTTCAATGTTTAGAACAAAGAATAGGGGGGAGACAGATTAAGTGAAAATATTTAGACTGAAGCTGAATGTTTCTTGAGTGACTGTTCCCTGCGTATCCTGCCCCTTTGTCACATAGCTCCACTTAATGCAGATGGCTAAATTTCCACGTGGCTGTTTAATGAGCTGATAGCAGACGGTTATTAACACGAGATTTGCAGGTCAGTAGTAGGAGCAGTGAGACATTCTGGATGGGAAGTACTCTGTTTATTTCCACTGCTCTCTGTCCAGCTTAGTTATAAGGAATTAGCCTCTAAAACAAATATTGATATCAATATTACTCAGATGGGTGAAGAAAAAAACCCATGATGCACAACTGAGTAATTTTTTTTCTTGTTACTGGGATTGATTCCTCCTGCTAGTAACTGAATAATCCTGTCTCACCCAAATCAGAGATGTGTTTTGCATCTTAGCAGTTTTATTTTTTTCTCAGAGTCAAGAGTTGTTTGGGTTGGTGTTAGCAACAGTAATGGCAGAAATTACCAAGAAGCAGAACATGAAGAGTATTGGTATTTGTTTCTATGTAGTGATTCATTTTAGTTTATGTTAGAAAAAAATACCAACAGAATTAATAGCCATAATTATTGATAAAGTCCTGCAGCCCTCAGGAAGCTTATTCTAACATATAATAATGGTTTTTTGGGGGGCGGTGGGAGGGAAAGCCAAATAGAAGTCCCAACTTTTGCTTAACATGTCTTTTGGTTTTTCTTTTTTTTTTTTAATTTATTTTAAAATGATCTCCCTGTATATTCTGACTGAATATTTACTAAGATGAAAATCTTAAATCTCCTTGCATACAGATGTCCTTTGAATACTGGCAGGTGTCTCTCTTATTTTGACTCATTATTTTGCCTCTAATTGATTTTTCACATAGGCACTGGTTGAAGTTACAGTTTGTCTAAATATTTACGGATTGTGGATTAGTTAATGCTCTACTTTCTACATTATCAGTGTTATACTTGTAGGTACTGTAAATTTTGCTCATGTTTTTTCGTAGTCTCTTGGTCTTTGCATTAAAACATAATGGGGAATTTTGAAATGCTGGATCTTCTGTTTGTGCCCAACTCCTGAATAATTTCAGAAATTAAGCATAAAGAATTAGGAAGTTAATTCAGAAGTGAAAGAACGTAACAGCTACTGGAAGGAGATAGATGCAATTGCACTGTGGTTTTACAAACCCTTAAATAAGCATGAGAGTTGGAAAGTTTGTTTTGGAGTATCTTGTAGGCAAGAGCACTTACTGTAGAGAAGACGGATTTTTCTGTGATACTGTGAATGGTATATATTGGCTGATGTGCTACTTCTGTAGCATATACCCATATGAGAAGTCTCCAAATTCATTTATCATATGAAATAATAAATGTTAATTTTATTAGAAAATTATGTGGATATTTTGTTTTAGTTCTTTCACGTATATTCAAAGGCAAAAGAAATGGAGTTTGGAAAGACCAAGGGTTTGCCATTCTGCCATTTTTTCACAACTGTGAAAGAACTGAAGGCACAGAGCTTGTTATGGGAGTGCTCCATGGTCTAGCAGACATGCCTTGCAGTGACAGACACAAGGAGCTCAATTTATTTAGTTTATAAATAGGAGTTCAGAGGTGACTCGATCAAAGATTGTGAGTACCTGCACTGGGAAGAGATACGTACTGCTAGAGAGCCCTTTTATTTCACAGACAAAGATACAGCAGGACTATAAAGCTAGAATTCGCAAATGCAAGAAAGTGCAGTAAAAACACAGCAAAAAATGTTTTTTGAAGATGAGGGTTATTTGCTTTTCGATAAACCTTAACCAAGATGGACTACTTCATAAAAGCTGTGTTGCAGTGTTATCACAAGTTATTAGACCTGATGCAAGAATTACTCATGATGGTTTGTGATATGTATTATACAGCAGATCAGACTAAACTATTACTGTGGCCTTTTTGGTCACACAATCTTTTCAAAGTGCACATCCTAGCGGTACTGTCAGTGCTTTGTTTTGCTGTTGCAGGAAGCTAAAAGTATAATTTGTGGCTTATTGTCCTTAAGTGCATTCTGTATGACCAAAATTCTCTCTCTCTGGCCCTGGCATATGTGGTTTCTCATAATATATTATGGGAGTATATTGGCAGAGAAAATGAAAGTAGTAGAATGTTGCCTAGTAGCTGAGAGATACAGACAAAATAACGAAACTTAGAACAGTTGTAGTGTTATTCCAAATAGAAAACCAAGTTTGGAAAACTTTCAATTTCTCAGAAGCATAAAACTATACATCTAAAAGAATGAATGTAACCCATACTTCCAGAATGCAGAGAGATTTGAGGTTAAGATATATAGAAGCCTCTAGTTTTTCAAAGTGAATAAAAATTATTATCAGAAGACATTTTGAAGATTATAGGAAGAGACCATTTAAAAAAATAAATCCTTACTCTTTGAAACTACTCTGGAGGCTGGAGCAGAGCTATATATTTTGCGCTGTGAAGCATTCAGGACCGTTTAAGATGATTTCCTGAGTCTTAAAGCAAACAAGTGAAACACTGAAGTCCATGCATGTGTGAATGTATACGTGTGTGTATATATATAAAAAAGAAAAAGGCAAAATTCTTAAATGACTTTTTTTCCCCCTCTTAATATACGGAAAAAAATCCTAACACCAAACAACCCACACCTTTTGTTTGGACTAGAGTATTTATAATTCCATTATAATGTTGCCTTAGTTTGCAACATTTCCATTGTTTGTTTATCATAGAGTGATGTGGTTGTTTTCTTTCCCAACAAGACTGCTATGAAGTATAATAAATACTGGCAGAAAGCTCTGAGATCCTTAGATGAAAGATACTACAGAAGTATACAGATGAAGTGTTAGATAGAGGTGCTCCTTAAGAGTCATATGGAAAGAGAATTTTCCTCCAAGATTGTTCAGAAAGCCCCTTCATTAAAACAATTTCCCATTTTTCTTTCTATTGGCAATTTTCCAGTAGTTAAACAAACAGTGACAGTATGCAACATCCTCAGCATAGTACAATTGGTATGACACAGCAAACACCAGAATAAAAGTAGATAATTTCACAGTAGTTAGACAAAGCCTCTAACCCATGTTCTTTAAAGTGTTGTTCTTGGCATGATGTTACATTTAACAATTAATAGTAGCAGCTCTTGAGAAGTTTTCAAAATAGAATCAGGTGAAGTCATAAATTTCACTTGAGTTCTTGGAGGAACATTAGACTCCTTTAGAGCTGAAGTACCTAATTCAGTAATCTAATGAGCAAGGAAAAGCATTTGTGCTGTAAAAATTACTAAATAAGCTACATAAATCTCAATCAAGTTACTCTTATGTTGCACTGTTATGATTTCACTTGACTGAATAAAAATGCCTTCTCCAGTGTTCATTGACCTCCAACTTTCCATGCCTATTAAATCTTTTCATATGCTTGATTGCTAGAGAGCTGCACTGTCAAGTACCTTCAGAATGTACAGAAGAGCTGGCTTTCTTTTCTTTTATCTGTATTCCCTTTCCTTTTAGGCATAGGCTTGCTCATTAAATGTAATCTGTTGAGAATAATGTTCCATAAACAGTTTGGAAACAAATTGTGTTAATTCCTTGGAAATGTGAAGTATTTTAACTGTGTCTAACTGGGAGAGTGGGAAAAGGTTACTTCAATAATTACACAGCGATTCCTTTCCATAATTAGTTCACTTAGCTGATTTCATCTTCCTCTTAACAGACAAAAGGGACATCAGCTGAATCTCAAATGCGAAGGATTTTCTTTTTGGTAGGAGCTGAGAAAATCTGAACAGCGTCCACAGCACGGAGCCATTGCTGGTAGCTTTCTCTTGCTCGCAGCAGCCTCATTCCTCTGCAGTTCCATGCTCAGGCCCCGGGAAGTGCGGGGAAGACTGGGACATTTTCATTTCTTACATATTTTGGTGACATCCATCTAACCCAATGTAGGCATCTAAAAGGTAGATACTTGTGTCTGATCTAATCATTCAGGAGGAGAAGTAGACATATTTACATAATGATTCATTTAACCTAGTTCTCTCTGAATGTGAAGTGCCTGAGTCAGACCCAGGTATTTAAAGAGCAAACATCAAAGATTAGATCAGTGGAATTCAAACCCTTTTCTTACTCTTATGTTTTGATATCATCTCTCTCAAACAACACAGAGTGGAGCTGTGTGATAACAGTATTCATATCAGCCCAATTTAGCCCTGGTTTGCCGTAAGTTAGCTGAGTGATACTCTTCACTCCCCACTGTTGTGAAAAGGGAGAGAGGGACTACACCAGAGTGTCGTTTAGAACGAGAAACTGAACTGAGAACAGCCTTTCTCCAAAAGAGGAGCGCTTAAGGAAATAAGTTGGTGATAGCAGGTGATAAATGTGCTTGAATATTCCAATAGATTACTTAGTCCGCTCAACATATTCAGACTTTTGGTTAGGCTGAAAGTATGCAGAAGGGCCTTTGGAGTGACAGCTGCGCAATGCCAAGTGCAGCACGCAGCAGGGAAGGTATGCTCGGAAAGCTGAAAATATGTTTTTTGTATGATGAGTGGGGTGTTTGTACATATTTGCAAGATCATTGCAAAATTATGCCTATCTGAAAGGAACTTTTAGTTGGATTTGGTTGTGCTCTTTATTCTGTAGTGGAATGTAGTGGATTTTCACTTGCAAAAGTATTGCTATGTTTGTTACTAAATTCCCCACCACAGCCCATATTTTTTTTTAATGTCTCCTACAGCACAATGAAAATCACAGTTGTAAGTACAGAAAAATAAATGTGTTTAATTTACTTTGAACATTCAGGAACCATTCAATATGGATATATTACACGAAAACATTAAGAGTGTGGCCATTTGAAAAAGTGTTTCTGGGATGGTATGCCGAAAATAAAGCAAATGGAATATAGATTTTTACATACTGATATTGCATACCAGGTCTATTTCAGCAGTGAAAATGTAATATAATCTATCTTCTTTTTTTTCTTTTTTTCCCTGTCAAAACTATGTTAATTCTGTTGAAAGTAATAAAATTCAATTCCTGGGGCACAAACAGGATGCAAAATGTTCTGTAGGTAAAACGCAGCTCCAAGCATTAAATGCACACTTTTCACTTTAGGTTTAAAAATTTAAATCTTTTTATATTCAGAAGAACAAATCTGAGGCTAATTTTATAACCATGAGGCATAAACACCAAAGACCATATCCTCAAATGTCTTCAGTTTATATTCGACACAAAACAGTATGTTGGTGGAAATATTTTTAAAAATTGCTGGGAGCATATGGGAGGGAATAAGATCTCTGCATATATTACACTTCCCACTCCATTTTCCGTTATTTTTATTATTATTATTGGTCCTCTTTTAGGACAGTGTACTTATTTGGTAAGCATTCCAGAATATATGCCGATTTGTATAGCCTGGTACTACCTCCTGATAAACAGTTTTAATCAAGTTCAGCAGGTAGGCAGCAAACCCAGTTCACTTTTTGTCATTCACAAGAATGACCATAGAGCTCTTTCTGTAGCCAAAGCATGTAATTATCTGATGTTCCGTGTTCCCAGGGGCCGGCGGAGGAGGGTGCAGTTCACTGGGCTGCTCTCTGCTGCTTGTGGATGTGTGAAGAACAGCTTTCACCAGACCACTGAAGTATTTTTCCTTCTGAAATAAAGAGCTGAGCTGCAGATGGGTTACGCTGCTTTCTAAGCGAGCCTTAGAGATCAGTGAAGCAAGGGAGTGATGTAGTATTTTGATACTCTGATGTCACAAATCAGCTTCTGCTGATTTTTTTACTTTCAAATTTTAAGCTTATTTCCCAAATAAAAGCCAATGTTTAAATTCTCTTCCTGAAACGGTTAACATCATAACAATCTAAGTGTGCAGTGACGCTTTTCTATTTCCTAAATTGATATTATTATAAAAGTCAAATAAATGTGTATTTCCATTTTATGCCTTTCAAAGCAAGTTCAGTACCTTTCTCCCTGGGATTCGGAGCAGTGAAGGGGTTTGAACTTTATTCTTTTTGATACTGATAAAAAGTCCCTAAATGAGAAACTACAGCCTTTGAAGCCTCAGTTCAACTAAAGCCCATGAAGAGTTTTCTGCTTTCACGTGCTTTTATGTCAGTTTTCCACATTGAGTCTTCTTTGATAACTGCTTCAGAATGAGAACAAAGATATTACTATGTTCATGTTAGTCACATGTTTGTAAACGATGAGCTGCTGGTGCCAGCGATGGCTTTGTTTTATGTTGATTAGTCCGTGGTGTCCTGCTGTGTAGCTTGTCCTGAATTTACTCTGCTGATTCTGAGCACCATGGTGCAAAGGCGAGACGTCTGGTCACACAGCGTACCTCGGGGACGGGAGCTGCTCGAGCTCCCTTTGCAGAGAGCTCAGCAGGAAAATGCAACTTTTGATCTTTAAGCCCGAGCATGCTAAATGTTTTTGTCGTGCTTTGGGTGCTGTTTCCAGTCACCTTGCCTTGCTGTTTTAGGAGTATTCCCTGACTCAATTTGGGAGGTCTGGGCACATTGGGTTGTGACACTGGCACGTTCTTTCATCTCAATCCTCAGCTTCGTTGCTGCCCTTCTCTTCTCATGGGCTTTCCTTCTCTGGCTTTTTTTGACTGAAGATTTCAGTTGATGGAAAACGACACATGATTAGTGGTGTTAGCAGTAAGAAATACTTCTGCTTTACCAGTGATCTTTGCTCACTGACTTTATTTACGTTGTGTGGTTATTGAGGTTTAAAATGTGATTTGACAAAAAAGATGATCAGAATTTTTGCTGTGTGACCTGTTAAAACACTTCCTCACTGCTTTTCTGTGTGTATATGAAGCTGCTGGTACCTGGACTTACAATACCATTTTGGATGTACTTCATCCTTTTTTTTTTAATTTCTTTTAAGTATAAGGTGAACAGAGATCTACATGGTAAAATTCTTCTAGTAGTTTCTTCACATGGCAAAACTTTGCTAGTTTTCATGTAAGAGTTTTTATCTATTTCTTTCTGGAGTGCTTTGAAATAAATGCATATTGAAAATGCAGTAATGTGCTGCTACAATTTGTAAGTAGATAAGCTTACTTACATATTACAAGAAATTCATTATGCGTGAAAATATAGTGTTTTATTAGAAATACTTTGTCAGTAAATTAATTGGCATTTTAAAAGAAAAATTAAGAAGAATTAGGTATTAAACACTGAGTCTTTTCAGAGCCCTTAAACTCTATTTGCTTTTTATCTGTTCTTTTTATGTGATTTTATTAGCATGTAAATTCTAGTTGTTTGTCTTAGCGCATTGGTGATCCAGAGTTTCAGGACACTGAAGAACCGCTTTTTAAATAAATTCAGAGAATTTAATTAAAGTTCTTTGAGATTTGAATTTTTAATTACATAGGGTAATGTTTTGCTGTGAAAAGAGTCAAGTTAAAATGTTATTTTTGCAATAATCTTACATCTTTTAAAATTTTTTTCTTACTGTACTTTTTGGAATTTTCCATTTGAAATCTGAAATAAAGTAGGTCAAATAGCAATGTTTCAGGGTTTGTTTGACTAAGAATGTAAGTATTAGACTGTGTGCTGTCTGGTAAAGTTATTAAAGAGTAGGAATTTTTAAAAAACAATAAATGGGCATTGCTGTAAGAAGTTGCTTATAACAGAATAATTCATTTGTCCTCATCATCACTTTCTTGTGTCAAATGAACAAAAGGCACGCAGCTAACCAAGGTAAATATCAAATGCCTCAGATTAAATATTATGTACTAATGTACATAACAAACACATAAAAAAGCCTGTACAAGCGTGTCCACATTTTTATTTATTAACAGAAGCTAAAGCACGGTGCTAACATAAAAACAGCACCCATTTTTGTTCTTTTGTTTAATATGAGCTGCTATCGTCTATTTTTGTTAATATAATAAGTAGCTAGTGGTAGAATAACATCCTCTCTGAGATGTATTGTCTCTGCTCAAATAAACTATTAGATAGCTGTGCTAATGTTCACAATTCAATTTGTGATCTGAAGAGATAATGTCATTACTTTATGTTTAATAAGGCTGTTAGGTTTTATTTAGAACTAATTACTGTCTAAAACCAGCCTAGTATAATTTTAAATTATGGCTTTACTAAATATGAAGTCATAATCATTTGAAAAGCAAATGGTTTTTAAAACAAAAATAATTTTTAACCCTGTTTATTTTTGGTATCTGCCTCAGGGATATGAAAAGGATAGAGACTTTCCCAAACTGCATTCACTTTTATTTTAGTAGCATGCACAGGACTGGAAAAATCATTCATATGTGTCTTATCTCCTCTGGAAGTAAATGCTAAAATTAGTTAACTTACCATTTAACTAATTAAACTTCCGGCTCAGCTCCACTCAGCTAGTGGTGAGGACAATGTATTCCATTTCTATTTTTTAAGTACAGAGATGCTGCGGAGATTGTATACTCAGTCACTGTAGACATTTTTATAATTAATCAATTGTTGTGAAAATTAGTCAATGTTTTTTCATATATTATTAATTGAATGCATTTGCAGTATTACCAAATGAAGCAAACTGAGTATGCGTTTTTAGTGGTATAAGGGCTTGGTGTAATGACCTTTCTTCCCAGCAGATAGGTTATGTGGAACCAGATTCTTTGCTACCCTACATTATCCCACTCACATGGTGTCATGAAAAATAGCGGAGTCTGTGATTTTAAGGAAGCTGTTAATTAAGGGGAGCTTCAGCATGAAATTGAGAAAGTTAAATTCCCTAGGGGGGGATAAAAAGTAGCATCTTTGCAGAATGATTGTCCCTGATGTATGATCACTTGCTAAGACAGGAGATGTGGGTGTGCTGTCTCTCTGCTCCCTGGACACTCTTTGTTGCCCTCTGGCACTTAGGCGTAGGGTGAATATACTCTTTAATTTGTTGGTGCATGGAGGTCGTAAATCCTTTTATTGAGCTGAACACATAAATCCAGGCTCTAATGGTGGAAGGCAGCATGGGGTTTACGGGGGCAGGTCTGACGTGACTTTTTCGGTCACTGAGGATGAGGTTGGTAGTTGTGTTTCTGTATGAAAGGAACCGAGGGCTGTGGAGGGGAGACAACTCTTCTGGGAAGAGGGGGAGTTGCTTTCCTCGGCTTTCTTGTCTGGGAAGCTTTTGAATCAAATGGAGATCAGAACTTAGGGAATTAAGTGCCGTAACTGAGAAACTGGAGGCTTATGCCAGTGGCAGCACCTATATGTGTTTTATTGAGCTCTCTCTTTTAGGCTGAGGAAACTACCCTGTGTTTATTGCCTACCATTCCTTGCTGAAGGGTCAGGATACTGAGACTAGAGTATCTTGGTTTGGGTCGTCTTTGGAGGGAGAGCAATTCCTTGAAGAAGTTGTCTTGCTTTGTGGCGTATTGCTTAGAATACCGTTTCTATGATGCTACTTGTTCTGTAGGCTCTCAGTATTATAGAATGTGAACTTGGTGCAGCCGATGCCATCGTGCTTGCTAAGCATCTGAGACAAGGTCTGCGCATCTGCCTCAGCAACCTTTCTGGAGATGTTGACTCCATTGCTGGTTTTGTCATCCTTTTCTGTTTTTCTGCTTCTCAAAGTGTAAAGAACAGAAAGCATTCACTGTGCAGATCAAGGAAAGTCTTCAGCACCTCTCCCATCATTTTAATGCTTGGAGCATGTGGGCTTTGGAGGGAGCTAAGTTTCCCCAGATTTTAAAGACTAACAGTGGAGTCTGCCTGAACTGAAGGGTTTAGAGTGAGTCAGCTGTATTCTACCATCCACAGTCTGGCATCTGCTTTTGGCACTGGCCATTGGTGGAGATGAGCTTGTTTGCAGATCTTAGAGTGGCGTTGTCCTGCTTATGCCTTCCAGAGCCTGACTTTCCAGCTGGCCCTGCTCTCCCTCTGGCCGCTGTGGGCTGTGCTGGGGCCGTGCTCCACTGCTGGTGCTCTGGTGTGCTGTGCCCTTACTAACTGCAGTCAGCTGCTTTGTTTGAGGTCCCCTATCTTCCTGGGACTAGGCTTGTTCAGTTTTGGCCAGAAATGTAACTGGGTTTGTCACGGGATTTGTCACAAAAGCTTCTTTATCTGAGACAAGTTGATAGCTTAGTGCTATGTCCCCACAGCTGAAGAGCTGCTCAGTGGGGCTTAGCTGCCTAGCAGCCTACATCTCAACTATGTTTCTCCTTTATGCACGTTTGCAGTTCTTTATGTCCTGTGTCATGCACTACCTGCCAGTTGGTATCTTGGTTACTGTGCTTTTTCAACTGGTTAATTGCTTTTCCCATAAAATAAGTATATAGGTGTAAGCAACAGTGTTTTCAGTTGAGGATGCCTATCTTTTAAGTGGTGCGTTCGGACAGTAACACCAATGTCTTTTATAGAATTTTTAACCCTTGACTGCCTTGAGGACATTCTGTTCACTAGTCAAATACATAACATTTATCAGTTGGGCTTGTTAGGGCAGTTGCACAGCTCCCTTTTCAAGCCTTCCTAGCACTGCTCCACCTGTTGTCGGCTTCCCCTGTCACCTCTCCTTTCTCCTCCCCCCATGAGGTGTCAACATTTGGAATGCTGGCAGAAGCCCTGTCTCAGAGCAGGGAAAGGGACTGCACTTCAAGCTGTTTAATACATGTGTGGGATGCTGCCAGTTCCTGTTCTGCTGCAGTTTGTGAGGAATCTTACTGTTGCCACCTTTCGCCTCCGTTCTGTTACTATTAGCCTAGTGCCAGGTCTTGTTTGGACCACTAGTTATAGTGTTGCTGTTCTCAAGCGTTTCTGATGTCATAATTTTTTTAGCATATCATTACGTATTTCAAACTGTACATTACCTTTTATTTCTGGAAGTACAGAAAAATCTGAATTTCATTGTACCTGTCATAGCTGATAGACTGTAACTGTATAAGGTTGTGTATTTATTGGGGCTATTTCTTCAGTGTCTCAAACTCCCTTATATTCTTCACTGTCATTTTAATAGATTTGCCTGCTTAAAGCTCAGAGATCTGTGTTTCCATATCTGATACTGGTGATTCCTTTATCTGATATTGGTGATTTCTAGAACTGTAAAGTTGAGGTAACTTCTTTCTGTCTGGAAAATAGTAATATCATAGAGACTATCAGTATTTATAGATCACTGATCACAATCAAGTGAAATCATGGGAGTTGGCTGAGTATAATTTTGGCATGAAATACTGTTTCATAACATTAGTTAATTAGCTAAAATAAACATCAGAAAAGTTAACAACGAGAAACCACTCTTAAGAAGGAGAATTTTGTACTTCCAAGTGGAAACACTACTCAGTGAACTCTCTACTTGCCCAGGCAAAAAGGATTTCTGCTCCAAAAACACACTGAGAGAATAATGGTATCCTTTGTACTGTGAGAGGCGATTTTCTTTATCCTGCTATAAATCTGCCCTGCCATCAAAAGAGAAGACCTGGCATCCTCTTTGCTCTGAGCTGGGTCCTTCTTGTCCACTGGCTCGTGTCCGTATTAGAGTTTGGAAGCCCTCACAATGATCTGGATCATTCAACTGGTGTAGTTGAAAATAAAAATGGATCAGAAAAAGCCCAAGATGCTGGTGGCAACCAATGACTCATCTAGACGTTTAAGCTTATCTACTCATAGAAAGTGTGTGTCCAGTTAAACTGCTGATCTGTGCTTTCTCTGTTGTCAGCAGTGAAAAGGAGACTCCCCCACATGGGAGTCAGTTCTCCAGATGTTCAACAGTGCAGATGACGAACTCAGATGATGAATCTGACATCTAACTTTTTTAGGCAGCAACACTTAGATGAGAGCCATGTTGTGTCTTACCCTTTCGGTCCTGATCTTTGCGTAGTTTTAGTACTTTACTTTCTTGAGGAATTCTAATTTTGACTTTATAAATCTGTAACTCATTCAGCTGATCAGCAAGTGACAGGAAAAGGAAATTTGATAACAACCTCTCAGAGAAACAGTTTAGAGAAGGTAAGTTCTGCTTATTGAGCTATCGTTCTCTTCTAGAGATAAATTTGTAAAAACAGTGTTCTTTTCTTGCACTGAATACAACTATCCTAGCTGAGCTAATTAAAAATAATATTTTGATTAGTGACTACCTAGATGTCAGTACTAGGTACTTAGGTAGTTATATATCAGATTTTGAGAAAAAAAATAATGAACTAATGTGGAGTATACATTCTGCTGTTTCAGTCCACAAGTATGCAATCAGAGTGATTTATGAACTGGAAAAAAAAAGGATTAATAATTCATGCATAGGAGCTATTAATGGATTCCTGCTCTGGAATCTTTGAGCCGGTCATCATTTGTCAGTGTCGCATATATTGTTCAGTGTAGAGGAAGTTATTATTTTATAGTTGAATAAGAGCGTATTTTGCCAAGATTTTTTAATACATAATAACATGTCTAAAGAATGTTGGCATAGGAAAATTTGAGGAAGATGGAGGTAGCGAGAATGTTGTTAAAGCTTTAGTATCTCTTACAATTATACTCTGAAATACTGTATTTCCACCTTAACGGCTTTTGACCATAAGTTATTTATGCATTTTGTATCTGTCATTATTCATAATCACAAATAGGTGATTGCATTTTGCAACTGTTTTTGTGGAATAAAAAATATTAAGTTAGCAGTAAAGAGATGACATATAACAGGCAGAATAAGATGTTTCAGTTTTTATATTTGTCCTCAAATATGTTAAGGCTTAGCACAGTGTTAGTAATTAATAGAGCCCAAGCACAGGACCTACATGCTTATCTGCAAATATAGGTAAGAAACTGGCTACTTTTAGTGTTATTTTATTTCTTATTCTTTTAAATTGCCTTGAGAATTAGGCAAAGATCCAAATAAGACCTTTGCCTAAGATAGGATTTGGGCTAACCTTAGGTACCTGAGTCCAAAACCCCAGAAAACCTCTGGCATTGACCACTTTTATTGGAGTTTTGTGATACAGTGGGCATTTTCTCTCCCTGAATAATAATTCCCCAGGTTCTTACACTGATTTTGTTCCATCTTCAAACCTTCCCATTTTTAGCAGCCAGATACGTACCTAACATGTGAATCACAGCCTGAAGGAGCCTGTCTCTCTCCATTCTATATAATGAGCCTACATGAAGTGGCTGTGCTTGTAACTTGGGCCTCTCTGTGAAATGCTGTAATTAGATGGGATGAGTCTTGGCTTAAGTATTGCTTTGCCTAAATCCTCTGAAGAGTTCAGTCTCCTGCATGTGTTCAGAGAATGGACTTCTCATACATCTGTAAGAGCAGAGCTGTGGCAAAATGGTCTCAGCTGATTTTTCTTTTTAAGATAAAGTTAGAGGATGGAGTACCTGTCTTTTTCTATAGAGCACTCATGCAAGAACTAGAAGACCTGACATTCAGCCCAATGGAATTGAGTTTTTTGCTGCCTCTCAGAGGAGTTCCCTACCTGCTATGGTGTAAGCTAAACTGTAGGAGTGTGTGTGTATGGGGTGACTTCTATTTTTGAAGACATGTCATTGTGTCAAAAATAGTCCTTTTAAAAGAATATGTGAGGCTCTGCTCTGTGTTCTCAAATGATGAGTGTATGCATTTCTTGTATGGGAATATGTAGTTCTGCAACATGACAATGCAAATGTGTTTCTAGGTAGTATCGTGAAGTTCCCATAGTAAATTTCACACTTAAACAGGATGAAGTGTGAGCAATCTTGACTGCTAAGCAAGTGAATTCTGTCTTGTGAGTAGGTTCAGATCTGTAACCTAAATTACAGAGGTGCCAGGGTGACTGACATCTGACATTTAATCCTGGTTTTCTTTCTTACCTCTTTCCTACAATCACAATCTGCTTTAATAGAAGTAGCCCTCGCTCTCAGCTGGGAGCAAGAAGTCAGTCAGTAATTCGTGCATTGTGACAGGCTTTCAGAATAGTACAACCCCTGTATTACACATAAAGAAATAGTAAACTTCTATGAAGTTGCCATCATCTTCACAGGCTTGCCAGGAACACAGGGAACACTCCTGAGCAATTTTGATGCCAGTCAAGTGCCCTTAACTCTCATTTTCTATAGAATCAAATTTGTGCACAGGGTGAGTTACAAGCATGCTCCACAACAGAGCGCCAGATGGAAATCAATGCGGAGAGAGCTGGATCACTGATTTTCTGTGTCCCTGTTTGGTATGGTGGAGCTGCTTCACCTACTAAATGGAAGTTGTAGGCTAACGAAGACACTTAGATGTCTAAATTTAGGCATCTGGATCAAATGTTTAAATGTCATCAGTTGGATAATGTAGATCCTAGGAAATCACGTCGATAATTAATCTCTATGGCCTCATTCATATTTAAGTGTTGGGGAGGTAACAGATAATGTGCTAATTACTGGTGAAGGCGGATCATCAGTACACTATGGAAAAGATCTGCATGTGTAATTAGCAGACACTGATACTGTGGGTGTGATAACTGATGGCATTGCTCTTCAGTCAGATACTGCAAATAATACAGGCAGTAATAAGGACAATGGGATTTCAGTACTTCACTGCCTTTGAGTGTTTCTAGTGAGACTGAGCCCTCCCCTGTGGTGCCCATGCCAGCCTTGCCCAAAGCAGTGTTAGACTTACTGGGTGTCTCGTGCCACCTCCTGAACTTCCTTTCCCACTGCATCAAGTGAATGTTACGTCCCTCTTCACAATATGCTGGATGGTTTTCGTTCTCCTCTCCTGGCTAATTATCCACGTGTCCATTAGAAGGTAGAGGTGTTGCTTTTATCTCACCTCTGTTTACCATGATCAGTCTTACTTATGGCTTCTTAAAACCAGTGCTGTGTCTGTCACAGCTAATACCAAAACTGCTGTGGGAGAAAGCAAGACAGCAGGACTCGAGGGACAACGTTCCACATCATCCTAGAAACATGTTGTACATCCAGCTCAGCCCATCCAAAATGTAAAACTTCTGCCTAGAAAACAGTTTTCACCTTTACCTATGGTGTGTGTCTTGTAGCTTTCATGTTTTCATATAGGTGTAGGAAGGTTTACTAGCTCCCTATTGATGCTTTGACAATAACCCATCAATAATGTAAAAAGAACATTTAGTAGATATCAAAGTGCTTGGTTCAATACCTCTTCAGACTATTTAGGCAAGACAGAGATTATATAATGCTAATGTAAAGCTGTGAAGATAAAAAATAGCAATAGAAAGTGTAGTGCTTTTAATGCTTGCTTCTCATAACTGTAATAGAAGGGATAATCAGAGGAAACTACAAATCATCAAACTAAAAATGATGAAAAATGATCACCTTTGAAACTAGTGCACAATAAACTGGTGGAACTAAGTGACATAAATACCACTCCGGGGAAAAATAACAAGGGATAAATAATGGCTAGTAATGCTGTCTGACATTTGTGATTGTGAGGCTGAAGATATGGAGGACGGAATTGTTGAAGTCTGGCATTGGTTAGCTAATAATGGCCTTAAATTGGAAAGTAATTCTCGGGAATGCATCAGTAAACAGTTGTCCACTTAAGGGCTTTTAAAGGCTTTATCTACTGCTCATTGTGATACGGAATGTGAACTTGGGCCACAGCCCCATCACATATGGTTATCGTTTTTAGAATGACAGAGCATAGGAATGGTCTGGAGAATCACAGAATCATAGAATAGTTTGGGTTGGAAGAGACTTTTAAAGGTCACCTACTCCAACCTCCTCTGCAATGTGTGGGGACATCTTCAACTAGATCAGGTTGGTGAGAGCCCTGTCCAACCTGACCTTGAATGTTTCCAGGGATGGGGCATCTACCAACTCTGGGCAACCTATGCCAGGGTTTCACCACGCTTGCTGTAAAAAATATCTTCCTTTTATCTGAATCTAACCTCTTTTGGTTTAAAACCATTACCCCTTGTCCTGTCGCTTCACTTCCTCCTAAAAAGTCTGTCCCTATCTTTCTTTGAAGCCCCCTTTAAGTATTGAAGGGTTGCAATAAGGTCAGGAGAGTGGAGTAGAGGGGTAGAATCACCTCCTTCAACGTTTTGGCCACTCTTCTGATGCATCCCAGATACAATTGGCTTTCTGGCCTGTGAGTGTGCATTGTTGTCTCATATCCAGCCTCTCATCCACCAGCACCCCCAAAATAAAATAATTTCTGGAAAAGTAAACTCCGGAAATGTACAGAAGCAGACACATATTGTATGACATGGCAGGATATCTTGAGGTAGGGAATTTATCCTGAGGAACCATAGGTGAAGCATTATGCCCCTTCCCTCTATCTGGGGAGCATTTTGGGAGACAGTTAACAGCAGCTGCCAGTTGGATTGTTTAAGGCACCAAGAGTTCTGTGCCCTGAGGAAAGGATTTTAAATATAATAGAGCTGTGGAGTTCGCCACCTATATATGGTTGATGAGAAAGATTGGCAATCTCCTAAACTATTTGATACACATTGTTTCCAAGACAGTAAGAAGAACTGTGTAGTTTCTGGAGTTTCATTTCACTGAATTTCACTGAATTTTTTTAGAGTTGGAAGGGACCGTA
This sequence comes from Limosa lapponica baueri, assembly GCA_002844005.1. NCBI lineage: Eukaryota > Metazoa > Chordata > Aves > Charadriiformes > Scolopacidae > Limosa > Limosa lapponica. Next base: position 642,725 of record KZ505720.1, read on the forward strand.
TAGATCATCTAGTCCAACTCCCCTGCTGAAGCAGGATTGCTTAGAGAATGCTACTCAGGACTGCACCCAGGCGGGTCTTGAAAATCTCCAAAGAAGGGGACTCCACAACCTCCCTGGGCAGCCTGTTCCTGTCACCCTCACCGTGAAGAAATTCTTTCTCATATTTGAGTGGAAATTTAATACGTTTAAGAGTGAGGTGGACTGCGCAGGTTTTCCAAGTCCTTTGCTATAGGTAGTATGACTTTATTAAAAATTTTTTGGGGACTGCTGTCTCTACACAATCCATAAATGTTGTTTTCAGTTCTGCCCTTGAAATGTGTCCTGTGCAATGCTGGCAACGTGTTTTTTTCCTGTCAGATACTTAAATGAATTCAGCAATTTTAGACATCTAAAAACATGTTCTTTCTAGTAGGATTATCACAGGAGTGTCCTTTAAGATTCAGTTCTCAGAAGGGGCAGACACTGGCTTAAATTTGCAGCTCCAGCAAATTTAATGCCTGTTTGATGAAAAGGATTTAGCAAACCTGATCACTGTAGTCTACAGAGGGAAGTACAGCTGGGTCATCTTCCTGCTTCGTTATAGTGAACTAAAAATTACATATGAAATTTCTCATATATGGACAAGGGACCAAACGATGTAAGCTATTTAAATAGAACAAATTACTTGTGGGGGGAAACTTCCGGCATTAACCACACATTGGAAACCCCTGTGTGGCACACCTCCAAGTGCTGCAGTCTCCATCTTCACCAGCAGTTAGCATGATGCCCTTCAGGAGACCTTTCCAGATCAATCTTGCTTGAGTGATGATGCTGAAGGAAGGTGATACATTGCTTTGTATTTTGCTCCACTGTTGCTTACTGCCTCCTTCCATAAAGAGATTCTCATTTTAGAATTTTGTGTGTGTGGATATTTTTCTATTAATCAAAATGAAATTTTAGTCATTGGTTATTAATTAATACTAACTTCAACATTCCGATATGGGAATATAAATAGTTAGGTATGTTAAACTTTGAATATAAAGATTAATGTCAATATGGCAAAGCAGCACTGGCTTGCCTTAAAGATCTCTGTGCAAAGTGTACCTTATGGAGTAGAACAAGAGCAGCCCGTTGGAAATTCTAGTTCCTTTAACAGTTTAGTCAGAAAATGTCTTTTAAAGCATCTCTTAAGGTGAAAACCTTAATTTGAATGAGATTATGCAGTAGTGGACAAACAGCAAAAATTAGATCCAAGCCTATAGTTATGCAAGATTTTTTTTCTGACAGTTTATTTTTTTCAGAAAAAGGTAAACATTTGGCACTGTTCAAATATTTAAACTAGGTCTTGTGACCTTTTGGGGATGCTCCTGGTGAGGAAGTTAGTAGCTTTAGTTTTAAGATTTTGTTGATTAATTTTAACTTTTCTGAATATTCCACTTTCAAAAAAACCTGTGGAATTCGTTGTCTGAATGCTGTTTGCACCAATAGCATCTTCTGACTGCCACTGTGTAGATCTGCCTTTATGTTATAGTGACAGCTACTCCTTGCTGTCACAGGTTGGAGTTACAAAGTTATATCCTTCGTGGGTGGGGTTCCTGTTGAACACACTATGTGACTGTGTGCAAAGACTTTAAAGTCTTTTCCATTTCCGTAAGACATGCCTGTTTTTATTCTTTAACTAAAATAGGAAAGGCATGAGAGAGGCGGTTTAAAGAAGATGGAAAAAAACCATGTAAATGGGTTCTGAGCGCTCTGTAAAAGAGCAAGTGTCTTTGCCAGCCTGATCAGTGACAGTCCTGTTCCATGTTGTGACAAAACCGGGACCTTTTCTCAGTGTGACTCACAGCCCCATGTTACTATGCTGAAAGTAATGCATAAAAATTGTTTTACTCCAAATAACATCACTTCTAGAGATAAGATTTTTAAAATCTCACTAGATACCTCGTCTGCCCTTGTTTTTATGTATACAACACATTCCTTGCAGTAGGACCCCACAGGAGAGTCCAGGGTAATTGTAGCATGATTTTAATACTTTTTGAGTATTTGTGGTTTAATTTATTGTGACAAACCAAAGAAATGCAAGTATAATTTAAAAAATCCTACTTTCAGATGCTGATGCATGTTTAAATTTGCCATTAGATTGTACATGCTGTTAAATACCTCAACACTTATTTTTTTATTTAGTCTTTTTGTTTTCTAATGAGAGAACACATGCTTATAAAATTTGGTAAACAATTGCCTATAACTACAGAAAATCTTCAGTTCACAGAGGTTGCATTCGTCTTTTCTTGATGTTTAACCCTGTCAGATCATTTTTGCATCTTCTGAATATGTAAAATGGAAATACTGATGATTATCTTTTTCTAAAGTGCTTTGGTATTGCTGATTGAAAGCACTTTAAGAAAGCTTAGTAGTAATATCATTATGCACTCATACGTCATAGAAGGTACTGCCAGTTTCGGTTATTACTGGGTCATAGTCTGCTTCACTCAAAGGACACTGTAGTCATGTTTTTATTTATAAATATTTCTATAGCAGATAATACCAGCCTGCTTTCACTAAGACCTTTTGTTAAATTTAATTGGACTAAAGCAAAATATATTGGCTTTTCTATGTCACTAATTACTGTAGAGTTTAAAATACATTAATGAATACTGTTCATGAGCAAAAGTTCGTATTTGTTAATGAGTTAGGTGCATTCATGGTAGTGTAGGTGACTTCCTGGGCATCACTTTGCTACTTTGTTTTTCTGCAGGTGAAAATTCAGAAATCTTAGGTCATGTCTCCAGAGGTGCTTTTTGTCGTCTTAACAAGGTTTTCATTACACTTAGTCTTTTGATTCGTTTGCTGACTTTGGTTCATTCTCAGATCTTTCATAGATTGGAGGTGAGCCACATTTTTTCATCTGAATTTTCCTCATGCTTTTAGTGTATTTGATACCTGAGTTCTGTAAATTACTCTACCCACTTTATAAGGACAGTAACTTCAGAGCTTCAGTGTGTGTAGTTTTCATATGCAAAAATGTAGTTTAAATCTGTTTCCCAGATTTTTTCGGCATTTACTAGATTTCAGTAACAGGTGGTTTGTTGTTTTTTTTTTAAACATCAGGTTATTATTGCTTATTTTATTCCTCCTTTTGCCTCATATAGATAAATTCTACTGATTTCATAATTTCAAAATCTGCAGTAACAAACCTGTCAATGGAAGTTATTGAATAAGCACTAAATAAAGTCACTTTGTTCATTGCTAATAGTAAACATTCAGGGCATGACTGACTGCTTTTTTTGGTTCACCTTTTTGTTAAAACAGATAAAGGTTATTTTCATCTCTAGCATTTGTTGGCTGATCACTGTGTTCCATGTCAGAAAGAGGCTTGAATAATCTCTTTGAAGGCAGTATTGAGGCAGAGAATTAGCATTCTCTCTAGCTGGACTCCACTGCACACAGGTTGGTTTCTCATTTGTCGTGGCAGTGTTTTCATTAGGTCAGCTGAAAAACTGCCCTTCTTTCCTCCAGAATGCAAAATGAGCAGGGAATAGAGGGAAATAAAATTATAGAAGTCAATTTTAGATAATGTGTGTTACTTAGCCATGAAAGCATTGATGTTTAATCTTACACAAGTTTTAATAATGTGTATGTGCATACATGAAACCATTTCAGATATGTTGAGCTTTCTTACGCTTAAATGAGGACAGCGTATGGCTCACCAGTTTGAAATAAGACTGCTCTCACTGGACCAAATTTAAGCTTCACTTCTAAAGATGCAGAATCAAAATGCAGGTGGTTGACTTCATAGATTCTAAACATGATGTTGCAAATGTGCCTACCAATAGAGATGCTCCCTGTTATTTTGGAAATTGTATGCTGTAGCTAATCTTTTGTTGTGTCTTCCAAGCCTAGACTTCTTACCTTTAAGGTCTGTATTACAATTTACCAAAGTTTCTTCAGTTTTGAAAGTGTCTTAAGAGGTGTTTCCCACTAAACTAGTAGAACTGCTGGTCCCAAATTCTGTATCAGTATCTCTAAATGGTTTGAGAGTCGAGATGTGTATTATATAAGATGCCTACGCTTTCAACAGTTACTGCTCTTCAACTCTTTAGAACTGCAGGAAAGTACACTGTGTATGTGCATATATATATGTGCACACACACATACACACATATATATATATCTCCTTTGGAGATGCATCTCCAGAGGGGAAAACTCATATATAGTTAACAAATAAAATTCACTTTGGATGGTAGGCAAAACCACAGATGTCTTGTGTTGGATTTACAGTTTACCCTCTTTTTGTGAACCGTAGAAAATAAGAATGAGTTCTCTATATGCAGTGTGATTAGATGGCAAGCTAGTTGAGGAAATGAGAAGATTTATCACCTCTCTTGATTCTCTCCATTCCTCCAAAGTTGCCAGCAACATGGACAGATTTGGAAACAAGGAGATCTTACAGAAATTTTGATAGGATCATACAGAAAAGTAAATAATAAAGCTGTAGTATTTGCTGGCACAACAGTAGTTTAAGCTTTCATTGAAAAAAAATTCACTCATGTTTTCTACAAAATAGGAATACAGCAATTCTGTTTGTTTGGTTTTATTTTTTTAAATACAAAATTACTAAAATATGGGGAAGTTTGCAAAAATGTGTCCCTACGAATATGAAACTAGTAAAATCCTTATTTAGCCAATCTGCACTTAAAAAATTCAATTGAAGTATGCTGCTTCATTAATTTTGTTGGAATTTTTGGGTTTGAAAATAAATACTGTACATGCAGAAAAAAGTACACATAAGCATAATAAGAATGACAGATGACTATGGAAGATCAGAAAAAGTAAGAAATTTATAGTGTGTTTAAATTTATTTGGAAAGACTTTTCTTAAAATTAATTTGTCTTGCTATCAAACTGTTACTTCCAGTGCTTCCTGAATTCTTATTTCCAGTAAAACAATTACTTGCTAGAAATCCATAAAGTAATATTTTTCCATTGGTGTTAGAAAAAAAATCATCTTGGTTTAACCTATGCCTTGGACCTGTTCAAACAAAACCAGATTTCTATCACATGCTGGATATTAATAGCCTAAATACTTGAGACTTCTAAATTACATAAATAGTGCAGGCAATTGTCAGCCTTGGAAATAACTCTTATATGCAGCTGGTGGATATGAAGAATTTGTTTATTTTGGGTGATAAAATTCCCATAATGGAGAAAAAATTACTGTTTTGCTGTCCTATTTTTATGTTGCTGATCAATTCTCTTTGCACAGTAAAAATGTGATTCAGTTTCAGATTTATGATGGATTTTGATTAGTCTGTTCAAGTTCTCTGACGTTACGATTTCATTCTTGGAAGTCAGCTACGTGGTTTAGTATTCCTACCTTTCATTTAGCCAGTTTTAGATTTAGGATCCTATCAAACCAGATACCCCAAAAGTGTAGGATTTGATGTTTGAGACTGAAAGTACACCTAGCTGATCAACCCTTGGTCTTCGCTGCCAGCTAGTTCTGCCTCAGCTGTGACAGCAGTACTGGAAATAAGGACCAAGAGCTGCCGTGGAAAACCTCACTAGACTGTGTACTTTCCTTCCTCTGACTAGAAATAACACTGACAGATAGTCCACATTTATTTAAAAAAAAAAAAAAAAGCTGCCTTAGATATCTTAAAATCTGTTGTTCTGATGTTGCTCTGGAGTAAAACTCAAGCGTGCTCTGCTGTCCTTGGTAAGGCTTTAGGTGTGCTTATGTCTAAGTATTTGCTTGCCTTATGTATGCTGAGTAAGTTATCAGTCTCCTGTATACAAATATGTGAAGAATTAATAATTTCACAATAAGAAAATATGTCTGATTGTATGTTTTAAATATGCTGCTCATAAGATACCAGAGGCTTTACGCTAAATAACAGCCTATTCTAAAGCCTGCTGGCTTCCCCAAGTCATTTCTTAGGTGAGAAGCCCCAGCTCCGTCCGTGGGGGAATCAGTCTCCAAGGCCTGTGATCAGCGCCCGTGTTTGACTGTCTGCTAAGTAAAACCTGGTAATTCTGGCATTGGCTGATTGCTGTTCAGTTTTTCATCACTGAAGAAGTGACTGCACCAGTGATTGCAGAGGAAAACCTACTGAATGAAAGGCTTTTGCTTTGCAGAGACATTGCTGGCCATTGTATCTTTTAATCATAAACTACCATTTACACTCGCTGAGGTCTCCAAAGGACAGGTTATTGTAAAGACCTTTTGGATCATATTAAAATAGAAGAGGACCTTTATTTTTTTTGAGCCAACTAAGTCATTGGCTTTATGCTTATGCCTAAAGTCATTGGCTAAGTCATTGGCTTTATGCTTACAGGTGTTGTCAAAGAGTATGTTTGGCTGCAAGTCATGTTCCAGACTATGGCTTTTGTGAATGCTAAGATGAGTAAACAATCAAATACTCCAGCCACATAGAGAAGATTGAAGCAGGACTGAAAAGAAGGTCCGAGACATGAATTCCCAAAGAGCTTAAGCTTCAGCTAAGGCTCACTAGATTTTCTTTTGGCAGGCAGTAACCAAATACCATTTTTAAAGCCTCATATAAAAAGAAAAAACACATTAGAAAAATGGGAAGAGCTTAGATTTAATACAATTGTGTGTATATGTATGTATTTTCATGTTTAATATGCTCAGTCATGACTGATCATCACACAGTTTGTAGTGGGTTTCTTTCCTTTTGAAAACATAGCCTTCAGTGTGTTATGTAGACTGTAGAAATACCATGTGAATGCTGTGTAAAATTAAAATACTGCAGCACTACGATCACAAGATCATACAGCTGAACAGTGCTGGGCTGCTATGTATAATTTCATTATTTTTTTCTTCTCATTTTTCTTCTAATATTTCTTTTCAGATTGGTTTGACACATTAAAGCCATGCAAGATAGTATGGTTGTAATTTATATTTGCAGGCTGCAGAGTCCAAGGATTTCTTTCTCATTTTGAATCTTTCAGTGTGTGTGTGTTAGTCTTGTTCAAGGACCTGATATCTAGTTGCTTTTTAAGGAATAGGGTGGTTTACAGGAACACACACCAACATGTTTCTGTTCTTTTTTTTTTTTCGGTTGCTCATGCTTCTGACACCTTTCTCTAGTGCACTTAGGAAGAAGAAGAAAACACCAAATCATAGGCCAAACTTTCTGTATTGAAAATATAGCCTGTCATGCAGTGAGAGAGAAATTGTCTATTTAAAGGCATAACTAGAATAGTATTCTGAAAACCAGGACATGTATGATACTTCATAAAAATGACCTTTCCCAATAAGTGAGATTCTTGCTTTTAAGCATGGCATCATTTACATGTTTTTCCTGTTTTTCTTCTTTCTTTTTCTTTTTTCTTTTTTTTTTTTTAAACCAACATTAGGACTATTTTAGTATAATTCTTGTAATGCAGCTGGTGTACTTTAGGGCACTGGTAGTTCCTGTGTGACAGAAGTGTCATCCTAAGAGTTGTCTGGTGAGGAGGGCAGTAGGCTGCGAATGCAGAGATGGTGCCATTCCCACCTGCACCACAGTCCTGGTATGTTACTTCAGGCCTGTTATTTTAGTTTAGTTCTTTATATTGCAGTTCCTAGATATAAACATGTAACTTCCTATGTATATAAATAAGGATAATAATGGTTTAGGACATACAATGGAAGAGGTATGTGCTGATTATTCCTAACTCCAAGATAAAGTTAATATTTAAAACAATGATTGTATAGTACATTTTATACTTACAACCTGTTTATACTGACTAGATGTCCATTAGTATGAGGGTGAAAGCTGCTCTTCAGAGATGACTGTATACCCGTCACCTGCAATATAACACCGTAAGATACTTACGTATAGCTATACTATCCAAGTAAATCAGCCCCATTGAGAAACAGCATATGTAGGTTATCTTGGTGTGGTGCCACGCTAACCCAGCTATCCTGTCTGCAACTCGAGCTACTGTAGGTATATATTCTGCACTGAGACAGCCACTCACAGAGCTGTAGTAGCCTGTGGAGAGCTAAAAGGACCAGCATGGACAAAGTGCTGCATCCTGACATTCTCATTTACTCTTGAGGCACTGCTGGATCCTGGCTCACAGATGAAGAAAGGGTTGAGTTAGGCTGCCTAAGTTAGGCAGTCCACTTTGTGTACATACCCCGTTTGGATGGCATGGCCATGCTTTTCTGTTACAGTATGATAAAGGAGCTTGGATACCGTGCTATCTAAATGATTTGTCAGTCATCTGAACTACATCGAGACTGTTGTAGGCACCACAGCAAGAGATGTGATGCAGGATCTCTTCCCTGCTGGTCTTACAGTGCAACAGAGTGGTAGGAATGGAGGTGGAAGGGGCTGTGGTGTGGAAGCAGGGTGTGAGATGGCAAATGTGATGATCTTCCTGTAGATTATACTGAGTGTCCTAAGGAGATAGCATGCTTGCAACATGAAATGTTAAAAAGAAGAGAGGAAAAATAAATTTATGGGGAAGGGAATTAAACTGGTCACTGGAATACCAAGGAGTCTGGAGAAAATGGTGTTTGTAGTAGAGAAAGAATAGTTGCAAAAGCAGTCTTGATGTATGCTGCCTATCTTTCTTTTCTGCTACTTTATTTTCGTTCAATACAATACAAAATTAATCACAAACAGATCAGTGTTTTACTTGTCCTTAAAGCTTGCACTCTGTAGAATGAATTACAAAAACACAAGATTTTTAAAAGGGTGCACTAATACAATATGCACTTATTACTCCCCTTGATGAAGGCCAGAATCACTCATTTCTAGAGATACATTTTTAATAAACGTGGCTGATAATATAGGAGATAAGTAGAAAAATCAGAGTAAGTCTGTAAGTAGGTAGGAGATGGATGTTTTTCAAAAGTCTATATAGATATAAAAGATAGAAAATAAAGCAGACATTTTCAGCTGCATTATGTACCTGTGGTAACGTCAAATAGCTCAGCAATGTCCTTTTAAAATGCCAAGCTCAATAAGATCCAAGTATTTTACATGGGGCAGGATGCTGACAACTCTGTCAGAAATAATGTATCCTAAAAATGACTGTGAGTTTATTAGGCACAATAAATTAGAAATATGTATATTCTTATATAAACAAATGTTTGTTACCATATGCAGTGGTCTGCAGAAATCTTTATGTCTGGAATGAAATCACGTAAGCAATTTTATCCTGCAATCACACCGCTGCTTTTTCTGGCCATGGTGAAGACAAGAAGCACCAGGTAGGATTTCCATTTCGTCTTCCCAGTCCTGGCAGATGGACTTCAATGCTGAGCAGTCTTGGAAAAAAAATTTTTTTTTGTTAAATTGGGCAAAATACATGTTCTCCTGTGGTTTTTCAGAATCCACAAATTCAGTTGGCAGTGTCTACTCTCTCTTCAGTGCTGATGATGCTTAGAGTATCTTGTATGCTTCACAACATACAAAGTATGCACTGTGCCCCCTTTCAGTTCTCTGGCCTCAGTATATTCCACCAGATGTGTATAGTTGTGTATCGCTAGTGCAGGTAATGTGCAACAGGGGCATTCTTGGAGGCATCTTGGTTTGAGTGGGAGCTGCTACATTGCCTGAGCTGTCTACTTCTTACAAGTAGGATGCTGTTCTCTAGACACAAGGGAAAAAGATACTGGAGCCTTGTAGAAAACTAGGTGGTTGTAAGAGATATTCCTTAGAGTTTGTATTAATTAAAAAAGATTCTGCTTTAGTAAGGAGCATAACAAGAAATTAAGTTTCTCCTTGGCAGACTTTCCTTCAGTTAGTCTTCACCTAAGTTCACTCTGCTCTCTTTTTTTTTCTTTAAAAAATCCTTTTATAACCTAACTGACAGGTAGTCTTTTTAGATTATGTTGTTGGAATGTAAAGTATAATATTTACTTCGATGAACAATCAGAAGTAAAAGCGTATTAGTAAATATCAAGTGTTGTGTGTGTGTCCCCTATCTCCCCACTAGGGTATTTTTGGCAGAAACAGCTGATAACTGTCACATTATTATGTAGAATCTCATTTCAGGAAAATGTGTCTTCAAATGAACTGTACATTGCAAATTTAAATGAAAAAATAATGGAAAAAATAGCAGATGTTAAAATATACCTTAGCTTTTTAAAGCTATGTAGGCTATGAGGAAAATAAAAATAGTGGAAATAGTTTTTCCCCCATTTCAAGATGAAAGTATGTACACAGGCCAATTGCTTAAATTGTTTCTGCTGTTAAAGAGCATATGAAGGTTAATCCTGGAGCAACGAGCAGCCTGTGAGTTCCAGCAGGTCGTACGGGTCACTGTAGGTGAGAAATTGGTGGTGTGAAGCTCAATAAGCTGATGATTCTTTCTTTCCTCCTTGCCTCTTCCAAGCTTGCTGATGTGCTTTGAAAAAATGACAGCATGGTCCAGTGGATTTCATTTTTATGTGTGCATTCATCTGCAGTGACAGCGAGGAGCCAAGCATCCTTTTCATCTTGTAATTTCAAAGTATTTAATATCAATGGAGGAAAAAGTAAATCTTCTCTTACTCACATTTTCATTCCTGTAGGCTCTGGTGTAGTTGTACTGTAATAAAACTGTCATACAACTGCCAGAACCAGCCCTGCGATTCAGCCTATTCCTGTGCATAATGTGTATTTTATCAGGGCTAGTTTGGGCAAAGTTATCAAATGTCCTGCTGTAAAAAAGCTTATCATTGTGGAAGTAGGAGTGCTGGAGTAGCGCTTGCTACTCTAGAGAGCGATGAAAAATACTTCAGATGCCAAAGAGTTTTGCCCCACTTTGATTTGAAAGGGGAGCGGTGGAAGAAGGACCCTGATCCCTCAAGTGTGATTCAGTGTCACTGTGTCTGTGTTTGGCATGATTTGGGACTCAGGTGTTGTGTGTGTCTCTCCGTTAGTAGGGCTGGCTGGCTGCCAGCACCTGCAAAAGTCTGTGTAATCCTCCCTCTGGGGAGGTGCCTGTGCTCCTTGTCTCCAGCGCACGGTGTCACCTACAGCTTCTGCTGGGCGTCCATGCAAAGCTGCGCCTCCCGGTGTCATGGCCCCTTCTTCCTCTCCTCGTGCTAGAAAGGATTTAGAAAGGTCGTAACTGCCCCGGGGTCTTTATAAGCCATTCTTGCCATGTTGTAAGTTCATTCATATTTGTTCATTTGCTCCACACACAAGTTTTTATTGAATTATTGAGCTTCCATGTAAATAAAGGTGTTTATGTGAGGGGAGATATTATGCTGTCAACATCTGCTGCAACCTGGGCTCTGTGATTTATGCTGGAGTCGTAGGAGTACCTCAACCAGGGAGGGTTTGGAAAAGCAGCTGTTGAACAATAAACTTAATGAACTTTAGCAATTTTTCATTACATCCGACATACAGAGTTTTTAACTCTTGTCTGTCAGAATTCAGAGATGGATCATAGAATGGTTTAGGTTCCAAACCCCCTGCTGTGGGCAGGGACACCTCCCACTAGATCAGGTTGCTCAAAGCCCCATCCAGCCTGGCCTTGAACACTTCCAGGGGTGGGGCATCCACAACTTCCTTGGGCAACCTGTTCCAGTGTCTCACCACCCTCAAGAGTGATTTTTTTTTTTCTGATATCTGATCTAAATCTACCCTCTTCCAGTTTGAAGCCACTACCCCTTGTCCTGTCACAACATGCCCTTGTAAAAAGTCCCTCTTCAGGCTTCTTGTAGGCCCCATAGGGTAGTGCATTCTTATTTAGAGTATCAGCAGTTCCTTTAAACAATTAATATGGTACTCTGCCGGCTGTATTCTCGCTACTGTTTGTTTCCAGCATTCATGGGGTTTTTTTTGCAATGTAATGTGTGGTGTAAAATGGGAAGCTTTTCTTCAGCAATCTACAAACTGATGGAGCAGTCAAAGAAGATGCAGAGCAATCATTCTTGCAGAAAATACTGAGGGCAAATTACATTCTCAGTCTCTAGTGACAAGTAAACATCTGTTTTTTCCTTTGCATTAAGGGATGTTACAAGGTGACAGGAGACATTACTGCTTCTTTAATAAAAATGCTGCTGAAAAGCACTGGTGAGCTTCTTCCTAGATTTTGCTTCCTCCACTTGCTGTTCAGTGATGCTGCATAAACCAGTTTATTTCAAAGGCCCGCACAAACATAAGCAAAACATACAGCCAAACATTCCACAAAATTATATGAAAGTAAGTGAGGATCCGTAGAGTAAGTAGAATTGACAGTTACAAGTAATTTTTGTTGGCTTTACATTGGTGTTCTCTCTTGTTTTATTCAGGAAAGAAATAGTGTCTTTTAGTATCTCTGGAAAATATTTGGGGAAGGTCCCGTGGTTAGTTACTGAGAAAAATAGCATAATAGTTTTCCATTCTTCAGTTGGAAGATACATAATAGAAGATTCTTCTTGCAAAGTAAATATTAGCAAAAGTAAAAAAAAAAAAAAAAAATTAAAAATCACTGAAAGGGATGTTTTTCTAATATGTTTTTCAGGATAAAAAATGAAAGATAAATACTGAAATATTTCTAACCAAGACTAATCTACCTTATCTTCTGATTCTCTATTCACTGAGGAAAGGTAGATTTTATTTTTTATTTAATTCCAATTCTAAGGTTCCAAATTAACTTTGAGCTGAAGTGTTTCTATTTGTTTATATTTAAACTCGGGGAGGAGTTAAAAAGCAGACTATTATGCATCTCTTGGATGGCCAAGAGATAGAAATTAAAAGATGTGAGAAATAATTTAGCATGTATTGGGGAACTCCATAAGAGCAATTTCTAGAAATTTCTATAAAACACAGGAGACAATATACATTTTTTTAAAAGATTTAATTTGGCAGCTAAACTAGTTAAACACTCTACAGTTAGAGTATGCAAGACTGCTGCAAAGCCTTATATTATTCCTCTGTGTTATGAATGCTTTCAGATGTTCAGCTAGATCTGTCAAGAATACAGTACAGTTCAACTCCCGTCTACAGCTATGATCTCTCAAGGGACATTTTCAAGACAGACTTTGGTATAAGCAGTGTTTGAGGTGAGGAAAAAAAAAGGAAGAAGATTTTTTGAGACTAAAGTGACTTTAGAAAAGTCTTCAGATATTTTCCTGTATCAATTCCCAATCAGTCATGATGAACATAAGAAATTCGGATTTGGGGCAGAATGAATTTTGGGTTAGAAAGTCGAAGAGGAAGATGATGACTTTAGCAATAGCCGTAGTGGCTAGCTTTGATGTGCTCAGGGGTCACTTAGCACCTTGGTTCAGTTGTTCAGGCCAAATAGCATGGCATGGCATTGTAGGCAACTTGATTGTTTTCTAGGGGAGCAGAAAAAGAAATGATCCATGTCATGGAGACCCCTAATAGTTTCTAAGTGGATGGGCAGGCTAGAATGTAACTATCAAAGGCAGCTGTGGCATATCAGGACTAATTAGCTTTGAGTCACCACTGACTCTGCTAGAGTAATAAGGCTGACTCTGGGAGAACCACTAAGACGTCTCTCTACGGTTCAGAGGAAGCACATGCTGATCTGCTGGTAGGATGCATAGCTTGACTTTTTAGAAAATCAGCACGTACTTGGCCTGTTCCTGATATTCCTTCTGTCTTTCCTTTTCTTAGGACTATGAAAAATGTTGAGTAGGGCTATGCAAAAAGAGCTGTGTTTTTGCAGCTCTGTTTTACAGTTTTAGGCAGTAGACTGCCTGGTATACCAGACCTTGTCTGCTACTTGAGCTCCTCTAAAGCATCAGGGCTAAAATACCTAACTTCAGAATATCAGTCTCCTATCCAGGTAACAGGCTGCTTAGTGGATTTCCTAATCCAAAAGGAAAACCATTGTTTTGAAATAGCTTTGGTTTTGAAAGATGGAAGTTCATTCGGTATTAAAGCAATAATGTATGATACAGGAGATGAGAAGGTTAGGATTTCTGTCTTAAGGATGCAGAAGCAGCAGAGCCAATCACAACAAGATTCTAACCAAAAGGGTGAGAATTCATGAAATACTAATATTTTTCTTGGATGACATTGTATATACGGAACTGAGCTCCAGATTTTGTGATGCATCAATTAAAACTGAATGTAGCATTTTAGTCTCTTGCTGTATTTTTGCTGGTTCCCAGCTGTCCTAGAGTCTCACTTATTTGGATACACTTAAGTGTGAAAAAAAATTATTAAAAGCATTCCCAGTTTGAATATGCCCTACTTTTAGCAATGAATCTGTCACCATGTCCATCTGAATCACAGCAAGTTTTTTTTTCCTGTTTGTTTTCTCCTAAGTGTAGCTTTCTTGGCAATTATCTAATATGTGAATTTCAGAAATGTGGCTTGCTTGCTAAGGAACACCGTGGTCTAGCAAAATGAGTTTCTGGTCAGGATTCTTTTAAAACCATACTGGATTGTTATGAGAGTTGGGGAGTTATTTGTCTCCCTAATTTTCCAAGATTTGAAAAAGAAAAGGTATAGCAGAAATTAGATTTGGGGAAAAAAAAAAAAAGCCTGCTGGGTTTGATTGTTGAGGTCTCTTTAATAACAACAACAAAAAAATATTGAAAAAGCATATTCGCCCAATCAGGCAAATGGAAATCAGCCTTTCCCGGGGAGTTGACCAGCCTTCTCTGTAATCTTTGTTAATGAATTGAAACATAAACCCATAAAAAGTACACTCAACCTCTTTTTTCTTTTCATCAAAAATACATAACTAGAAGAAGTAGACCAGGAAAAAAATAAATTTAAACAACAGCCCTAAAAGTAAGTAAGCGAAGACACATAAACAGTCTGTTCAGGCCTTTCTGTGTTGGTTCTGTAGCCGGCGCTTTCTTAATATTTCATAAATCATTTTGATCCTCTTGAAATTCTCATCCACATAAAATTCTCATTATCTTCATCAGTAGTTTATTCCCTTATTGCAAATGGTTACATTTTTGTTACAGGGAATTACTTCTGTAGGGTACTCCATGGAGTAGTTGATGCAATGAGTGTGTAGCATACAGGATGAATTCCCTTCATAAAGCTTTAATTTACTGACTGTCAAAAAGTTGTTACTTATTGAAATTTGCTCTCCAAGTAGAAAAAGATACATTTTTTTGCAATGTGTTTGGTGCTAAATTTCATTGTAACTCATAGGCAAGTGCTGACTTGTTAAGGGCACTGAAACAAAACATTGCAAAGTTTGTACCACTCTGTTTTTTCATCACCTGATTTATTTTGGAGGATTACCATTCAAACAAAAATGTAAGAAATTAATTTCTAGCCTAGCAATGAGGGATCTGAAATAGAATGGAGGAACCAATTCTCATTTGCAGTAAAAACAATTTGCTGGCTATGGAAAAGGTTTCTTCCAGTGTGTCAGTCGTGCAAAGGGTCTTCAGTGTGAATACTGTTCAGTAACACGTTAAACATTGAAACAATTCACTTAATTTTTGGGAAGTATAAGCGTGTATCAAAGTCCATCAATCTCTAGAACATGGGCCATTTATCATTTTCTTTTCTAAGCCTTTTTTTGGCTTTTAGCCTACTAACTTGGGTAGTATTGCCAGATTTCATTAGTTATCCTCTTCGTCCAGGCCAAAGCTTGCAAGAGGCGTGAAAGTTTTCCAGGCGTGGAGGCACAACTCAGCCTTGACACAAATGGAGTTGGACTTTGGCAGTGGTGTAAGAGGAGAAATAGTGCCTTTTGATGACGTTAAAAGTGAAATGATAACGTTCTTTTAAAGTCATTGTGTCTTACATAACCTTTGATTTTGAAGCTTAGCCTTAATATGTAACCATCTGGCTGATGTGTCTGTGCTCCTGAGAGGACAAAAGCAAACGATAAATCAAATCTAGGTGTTGCACATCATATAATCCATGAGCTTTGCTATGCAAACCAAACATATGCTTCCAGCTTTTGAGGGACCGTGCTGGGGAGGGCAAGGTTCAAAGCACCAGGCTTGAGAGAGCAAGAGTTTCCTAAGCAGTGTGTATCTGTTCTTGTAGTACTTTTGTGATATTGAAAGATGAGTTCATAACATAAGGGGAAACCTAGGATGATGTGGTCACTGTTGAGGTCAGAGATGGGAAGTAGAGTTAGTACAGGATGCTGTTTCCAGTTTGATCGGTAGAAATTTTAACAGTGACTTCAGTCAGAGCAGAATTTGGCTATTATTTTGCAAGCTCTTATTGGAGCCCAGATGGAACAAGTGATTTTTTTTTTTTTTTTTTATTGGCACAGGCTTCCTAGAAATAACTAGACAAGTAAGAGAGAACCTTGTAACTTATAAATAGCATCACATAATGAAACTGACTCTTTGAGACTTGTTAGAGCCATAAAAAGGCACTTGAATATCTGCAGCAGAGAATGGAATAAGGGCCAGGAATTTCGTTTTCTCCCTGTCACGGAGAATGAGTAAGATATGACCTCCTCAGAGACAGGAGAGAATTGGTTCAGTTAAAGGGACTGCCTTGACAATCTTCTCTGTGAAGGAGTTATGCATTTACTGAGTCCCATGTACTCCTAAGGTGGAGGGGAAGGAAGGTCCTTGGCCCAGGAGGATTCTGTCCTACAGGAGCTGCCGGTGTGAGCCAGCCAGACCTAGGTACAGTGCTCTGTGTGGAACATCTCCTTTCAGGGCAGGTGCTGCAGAAGTCCATGGTGGTAGTGACTTGGGTGGCTCTGAGGATGTTCCACAGCAGCAAGCGTGGCCTCTCCTGAGGAAGCCAGTCTGCTGTAGACTTGTCTGTCTTCCCTCCTTTCTTCTGGCATGAGGGGAAGTTTTCTTGGGATGCAGATCTTTTTTTTTTATCAGAAAATGAAATGAATATTCTGTAGTGATTTATTGCTTGTTCCTTCTCATTTTGTATCCCTTGTCTCCCATTTGCTTTGTAAGAATTCTCTTAATATGTAATTCACAGGCTATAAAATACCTATTTATTGTTATCAGAATAACACGTGCTTTATGTGTTGTATGCACACAAACAAGCTGTCACGGTACTCTGTGCCTTCATTCCTTCCCACCTATAATTTGCCTATTTTGGTTTCATCTGACTATAAGAGACTGAGTTCTGCTCTTTGAAATGGCTCGGGCTGTGCTGGATCCAGGTTTCATGACTCACTGGCAGCTACAGCGGCGGAGTTGTACTAGTCCACATCTAGACAGGAGGAAACATCTCACCTCATGCACCGGCAGGGTGAGCAGCAGCCATGCAGTGTGGGACCATTTGCAAGCACAAGAGGAACTTCTGACTATCTGAGCTGTGTTTGCCATTCAAACAGCTGCTCTGTATCTTCTGGATCAGAAGAAAAAAAGCCACAGGCTGGGTGGAAACATCCTACAGACTGATCTGTGATGTGCTGCATGACATGATACAGATAGCTTAATGGAGCCCTGGGTCTCACTAGGCTCTCTGTGATCTGGCAATATACATAATGTTAATCAGGAAGGCTCTCATAGTGTTTTCCTAACAATTCTAATCTCATTTTCCATGACATAGGCCCACTTATATCCCTGAGAGATTATCTTACTTTTGTTCCCTGTCAGTTGAGGTCATCCAAAATCCTAAAATTCAATGCTTTATTTATTTTTGCCAATTGAGAAATCTATTTATTATGAGTCATAGAAGTGCAAAACAGATGATCAGAACTTCAGCACAGTTAGCCTCCACCCATGTACAGTCCTATAGTTAATAATGCTTACATTGTTATCCTTCTCACTCCCCTCCAGTTTGGGGAAATTGTAATGGTGGCCTGGAATTCTGCAGAAAAAGAAAAGATGGTTTCCATCCACCTTGGACTTTTCATTTCCATCTATACCCACTAGAACATCGCCTTCCTTTGGGGTAGGCAGGTCTAAAAGTATAGAGTGCTATCTAGTTTATCCTGGGGCTTGGGGCAGTGTCTTCAGCAGAGAATTACTCTGGATCTTTTGATGACTCCCTGGTAGTATAATACACCCTCTGATGGATCCAAGAAGACAGACCTCTGATCTGGTCTGATCTGGCTGCATGCCTAATATATCCATAGGTGTCTTATAACTTTCAGGTTTTAAGCCCAGGAGGGAGGCTTAATAGAAAAATGAGGAGATGGATTGTTAGGGATGCTGTGGTAAACAGAGTTAGCATTTTCTGGGTTTGCAATGCTGATTCTGCCAAACCATGTGAAATGATACATACTGGTTTTACAGAGGAGACTTTGGTTTACTAGGTACTAAGATAAAATCATTAAATCATTCAACATGGAATATGAGCTGATATCTCAGAAATTAGCCAGTAAGGAAAGAAAGGATGTGCTTATTATTTATGACATTTTAGACTTAGCGGAAACATTCTTTGTTTTGTGTTTCTTTTTAACATCAAAAGTTGCCTCTGTGGAAGGGCAGTTTGATTGGGGAGCGTGTAATGGAACAGAAATGGTTTTAATTTTAATTCAGATTGAATCCAACCCAAGTGATCAGTATCTTACCAGGATGATGAATATCTGACATTTAGAGTTGGTAGTTTATGTGACAGAAGTCGATGATTTAGTTCAGTTCTCAATGGACTAATTTTAGATAAAATAGTATTTTCACTAATTGATTCATTTCAGAGAAGTGAAAAAACATGGTAAATTGGCCTTATTAACCCAAGTGAAGCTGATTTACCCTGGATATATATATAACTGTGAGATTTACACTAGTAGCATGGCAAAGAAAGCCCATGACATGCTGGTTTCAACAGTATCTAGTTTTCCAGACAAATATTTAATGAAAAAATTAATCCTGCATATTGTTTAGCCTGGTTTTAAGGAAATGAGACTTAGGTCATTGTGCTCACTGGTGTTGCTCTGGTAACTTTTGAACCTATTGTGCGGTTTCTAGGTCAAACTTAATGAAGGGCTGGAATTTTCCAAAATGATTACAACTGGCCTTAGTAAGGAGGAGTGTTCCCTTGGTGGTTACCTGTTCTGCTGGGAGCACGTGCACCTGCAGACCTGGCTACATCATGTCTGGATCTTAAGCAAGATATACAGCAGGTTATAGGGACAGTCTAAGTGGAAGGCTATTTACGGGACATGGAGATCAGTTTTAGGTGCCATGGGATGGCGTGTGATCCTGCGGGGTGGGTGAAGGAGCTGCACTTCTCACAGAAACAGGGCAGGCACGTGAAGTTGTAGGACACATGTATTTAAGGCTTCTTCAGTCTTCTACTCATGCAGCAACTTCTGTCACTCTATAGTACAGGCATTTAGAGAAATGCAAAGAAAAATTTGCTAAGTATTTTCTGCTTTACTGTGCACAGCTGAATTGTTAAGCAATGTGGAAACAAAAGTCATATAAAAAAAGGTATTTACTTGCTAGTGCAGCTGGAAGTACACCTTTTTCATGTCCTTTTTTACAGGTACTTTTTCTTAATAAGGATGATAAATGTCATAACAGTATTTCACAAATAAAAACGAAGTACTTTTAATGTATCATGCTCTTAGAGGTTCTGTTCAGTGCCATGTACAATACCTAAAGACTAACATCCAAATCCTTCCTTTTTTTTTTAAAGTAATTTTATTGCATACCATTTAAACAGTAGTGCATTTACTCCTGAGGCTTGATACTTGGCGGTTAGCAGTACTTGGAATATCCCATCTGATTTTGCCAGAGAAACAAATTAGTACCTTGAGGACTGCAGAATTATTAGTGATTTTTCTTCTCATCTTCTAGTTTGAGTTCTCAGACTGAATAAGCTATATATCATCCTGCTACCTGGCAGAAAGTTTTAAGGCAATCCTACTCCATTTATATCCAGGGCACGACTAAAAATTGTTTGGTTGTTCCCAAGGAGCAGATATAATGTGCTTCCTCATTTCTTAAGAAGAGCTAAATCCAGATCTCTTTTAAGTTCTTGGGCATGCACTGACTAGCTGAAAGTCCTGTAATGAAGAATCACATCATTCGTTTAATTGCTGTTCTGCATGATAGAAACAAGGGCAGATGCAACTCCTTGCTCTCCCCAGTAAATCCAGGCCTGTGGAACATACTTTGAAGCGGTGACAGTTTTATGTTCTCTGAAGTAGAAATGTATTGCTCTTTCTAGACCAGATGAATTAGAGTTTAGAAGGTAATGCAGGCTGCCTCTTAAGCCCAGAAGTCAGCAATCAGAAAACTTAAATGATGTAGAACTCGTAATTTTCTGCAATCTTTCTTTCTATTGATGCCACTGATAATTAAATCTGAACCTTTTGGCAGTTCTCGGAACATTTTTATCAAATTCTACAGTGATGGCTTGAAGGTCTCCATGTCCAGAGGTGAACAGGGTTTTTATCATAACTCTGCTTGAGCAAGTTGAATACACTTTGCTAACATTATTCTCTAGGTTAAAAGATGATTTCTTTCTTTTACTAACAGAAATATTTACAGGTCTTTGACAAACCTGAACTTGGAGGCCCTTGATAAATCGTCTGAGCTTGGTCCACTCTGGCAAACCTTTTTGATTTGATACTTTTTTTTTAATGCTTCTATTGTAGCCATTTTTTCAGTTAAATTATCTTTCTGAGCAAATGTAGTAGTGTTACAATACATGAGAATGAGGGAATCAGTAAAAATTTGATTTTTCTCCATTTCCTGACATGTTTTGTCTGAAATAGGAAAGCACATTTTTTGTTTAGCCTTAACTGAGGTAGCAATTGCTCAGTCAACGGTGAAGAACATCCTTTATAATGAATACTGGGAATACCACCCTCAGCTACAATAATGGTACCTCACCACCTAGTTCTTTATTGATGTACACTTACAACAACATAGTATACAAGCTGTTGTCACTTATCTGGCTGTTGCTGCTTATGTGAATGAAATCCATTTGTTCACACAAGTCTGAGTCATTTGAGGTTGGGACCAAATGCAGATAGAGCTAGAACAGGGACACCCCACATGATTTGCTGTATCTAATGCTCAAAGTATAGGCAAAATCTGTGTGATGTCCAGACGTGCTCCCTGGATCACTGAAATCCAGTAACTAATGATCTAGTTTTGTTCTTTGGTGAACAGGCAGTTTAAAGATGCACAAATGTCAATAAAGTCAGAGCTTGAAAAAAGCACTTAGCTATGAATGGCATAGAGGGAACTTCCTGATCTTGAGTGTGGAATAAAAAATACTAATTCCTTCAAAATATTGGTTGCCATTTAAATATCCCCATCTTTTTAGAGAAGCTTATTTAATTGCCAGTCAACAAATGGTATGCGGGTGGTGAGGGTAGCTATGAAATAAATTATTTTCATGGTTTTCTGATGTTTGGTTGACATTAAGGTAATGTAGAAATGAGGGAGTTACAGTTTAGAGTGCTGCTAACCTGGTCTCTGGTAAGACATTTGCTGGAATACTACCTCTCACACACACAGGCAGTAACAGGCAGTTTTATGTTTTCTAGTGCTATAGTGTGTGGTAGGATGGTGACTTACTTAGCTAAAATGTATGTTTTCACATGGTTTCTGGAGCAACACTAGCAAAACCAACTTGAAGATTTTCTAGAGCAAAGGGTGGTTACTCAAAAAGATGAAACTTTTCCTTTGTGTCATCTTTGTCAAATAGCAAGCATCTTTGTTTTTCCTTTTTTTAACCTTTTTTATTTTTTTTTTTACATTTATAGCAACAGAAATTCATACATATACTTAGCTTGCCACAGGCAGATCTTTTTGGCCTTGCCAGAATTGATTTCTCTTTTGCATCAAGAGTGGTTTAAGGGGGTTTTGAACAGAATTTCATACTCTCTGCCGGGTAACGTCATTGCCTGATAGCGGCAAGCTAGAGATTTCCTAATACGTGGAGAGGATCTCCTGCTGTGTTTTTCGGACTAGACAATATGCTGTTCAAATGCAAACTGTGTATATTATTTTAATAATTATAATATTTTAATATATTGGAAATCCTCTTAGCAACACTACAGCTAAATTAATGGTGGAACAGTGATATAAAATTAATGACTTGCTATTGGAAGTGGAAGCATTATCTACGTTCTGTTCCTATAGGCTCAATTTCTGAAGAAAGACTAAGTACAATCCCAATCCTACAGGATTATTTCTGTGAATAGAGTTCCTTATATGTAAATCTTTTCAGGATAAGAGCCTTTGTAATTTCTAGGGCAGGAGCCATATCTGTCTGTCTGCTTTGTGATGCACCTCCAGTATGAATGCATAGCTAATAATACTCAATTTTAATGCCTTGCCAAGGCAGTGACTCCAGCTTCAGCCATGATTTAAATCCAGAATAAATGGGGAGCAAGCACAGAGGAGGCTCTTAGCACATTGATTGTATTCTCTTTTGCACTGTGAAGTTGCCTTGTTTACAGCCTGGGTTTGCAACCGACATGCCTGAAGAAAGGCAAGAGCTTGGATCTTCACTGCTCACAGATGTAGTTCCCCCTGTTTGCAGACCTCCGTATCTAATGAAACAGCCTGCAGCTAGCAGAAGGTGATGAGATGTTGACGTGATCAACCGAAGCAATTTTGAAAATTGCTTAACCTCATAGCTCAGTGGTGGCAGGTAGAAGTGTGGTTTTTTTCTGTGATGAATGCAGGGCTCTGGTGCTGCTCCCGGGGCTGCAGGTATTGTGCTTCTCTTACAAGGAGAGGGAGGTAGTAGTAAGTGATATGTGGAGCTAAAAGTTTATTTTTAGCCTAACTAAAGTCTTTTACTCAAAATACAGCTGTTGTGTTAGCCCAGCTCCATCACTGCGGTTAATAATACAGTTAAGATAGGGACTTTCTAGTACCTGTTCCCATCTCTGGTGTTATGCTCACCCTTCCAACATCCTCTGGGTCCCCAAACTGGTGGTGTCAATACTTTTCAAAGAGAATTGAGGGGGCAGATGACTGAGGTTATGGTGAGTCATTAGCATGGTGGCACTAGGAGGAATTTCATCCTAGCAGTGGGGGGACTCTTACTGCCTCCTCCTAAGTCCCCTTGAAGATGTTTTTACAGGTTTGCTACCACATTTGGCTTACTTGCTGTACTTAATTGATTCCCAGTTCCATGTTACGCTTGTTTTTCTGTTTCCTACTACTAAAACTGGTTTTACCTGACTCACTCCTTTACACTTTTATTTGTATTTACAGGCTGATTCCTCTGGTATTTTCCTGTGCTTTGCTGCACTTCGGTTTTATTCTAGGGTTATAGATAATTTTGCGGGTTTTTTTTTGTGATCCTACAGTTAATAGTCTATGTGAAAGTTCAGGTTTTGTTTTCCTTGGAAATAGGAAAGAGATATGGTGTGAAATATTTAGCTTGCATCTGATTAACTGTTGTGGTTTTTTTAATGTTAGTGCAGGCTTTTATGCGAATGCAGCTTTTTTCAAATGAATCTAAGCCTGGCTTTCAGCAAATGAGTTTAGCTAGGTTAACATCTCAGCTTAAGGAAAGCTGGTGTGACTTTTACAATAGCTCCAGCCTGAAAGAGACTTGATAGTGAGGTCTACCTGCCCAGCAGGCATACCAAAATAATTTTTGTAAGAGGATTTTGAACAAAATCCCTTCTCCTCTGTGTAGCTGTGGCAATCTGCAGAGCCAGGAAAGGTGAATGCACCAGATGTTTTGGGAGTCCCTCCTGGTGATGGTCTGTGTTTTACAGTAAGTGTCAGGGAGCCAGTATCCAGTCTTCTCTGTCATCTTAAGGATCCAACCAAACTAGGGCATGTCCATGGTAAACAGATTCAAGTCAGACAGGTGCTCTGAGAGTTACAGACGTTTCCTGGGGGAAGGTGAGGTGGGCACCCTCAACTCTGTGCCTGCATCACAAACCTTAGCAGAAGATATTGAACTTATACCCTGGTTTTTTTCTTGTTGCCATGTGGCACTGATGTAAAGCTCTTTCTGGAGTACAGAATCAAAATAACACCCTGGTTTCCAGAGTTGAAAGATGACAACTTAAATCTCACATTTGTTCACTTTTACTGCTGATCATTTTAGTCAAGACATTCACTGGGAGGTTCTACCTTGTTAGAGATGAATACTATATGGGTGGTAGCTGGAAAATGCTTACTAAGGTGAGCAGTCTATTCCTTTGCTTATGCAAATTTACCCCAGTAAGATAATAAAGTATATGTTAAAATTTCAGTGATTGCCCTTCTAAAAATGTCTTTGCAAAAATGAACTCTCTGATGATTAACATGAACAATAGGTTTAATAAATCATATTTTGTCTGTCAGGTTGTATTTCTAGATTTAGTAAGTTTATTCTTGCATTATTTGCACAGGTTTTTTTGTTTATTTTTTATTTTTTTTACTTTCTGGGTGCTGGTTCTTAAAGTTTCTCTCTTCAATAGTAATTGCACAAAAATTCTAGATTTTACTCATGAAAGGAAGGTAATTTGGGTCAGCATACTTCAGACAATATTTATAGCTCAACTTAAAGTTTCTTAAAGAAATACTGTTTTTGAAATGATGATCGGTGAAATGGAAATAATTTCAATATTCTCAGAAATGTATATGCCAGTTGACCAGCCTGTTTCTTTTTCTCGGTGTGCATTTTTTTTCTTCATAACAATTTTGCATCTCTTGGTCCTCCTGTCCCTTGTCACAGAGTAAAGAAACCCTGATCACAGTGTGACTGTAAGCTAGCAAAAATATATAGGTATGGGAGTAACATGTTAGGCATATGTGTGCGACTCCTAGCTGCTTCAAGATTTCTGTTTTGAAGTAATACACCCTTTAATCAAGACAGATTATGCCAAGGCCTCTTAAACCAGGGTTAAATTTGAGGAGCTGATTTTTGAACCTTCCAGGAAAAGTATTTTGAATGAACGAAGTTCATCCTTTTTTTTTTTTTTTCAGTCAGTGTACAAGAACACATTTATTGTAAATGAGTGAGGGATTCAGTATGAGGGATTGCATAAATTGGACTTGTGCATATGAAATATACTATCAAAATGCTATTTCAGACATTTTAGAGGATCATGTGGGTATTAAAAGGTTGAAGAGAAGATTTTCTAAGAAACAGAAGTTTCTAGAACTTCCTGGAAAATGTGAATGAGGTCTTTGGAAGCCGACTTGGTCAAATTTCCAACTTTGCTGACCTCTCTGACTTGCCTGTTTTTCTGGAAGAGTAACCGCTTGCTTGTTCCAGACAAAACCTCCATACAAGAAGTCCTGCCATCAGTGAAACCATTTGCTGATTTCCTTTGGCAGGGCCAAGAGACTCTTCTCATGTTGCTGTTCCTGTTGCTCCTCAGCAAATTCTGAAACTGCCCTTTAAGACACACAGCCTCCATGGAGCAGTTATTGCAAAAGGTTGCTTTGACTTTTTATGACAGGTGGGTGTATTACTGTTATAAATTCACTAGCCTTCAGTAAATTCAGATAGAAAAAATTAACATATGATAAATTGCTTGCAAAAACACTATGTTAGAAGAAGGTAATTTAGGCAGCAGAGCAAGGCACTTAGGAAGCATCCTTTGTGGTTGCCCGTGCAATGAGGGTGAGTAGACAGAACAGTTGTTCTTTGAGGGGCTGGGGCTCTGCTCCTCTGCAGAAGCTATTCCTCCTTCCCCTGGAAAGTCGGAGAATGTCTCCCATGGGGGGTTATGCTGGGAAAGGAGGAGGGAGGAAGTGGCACAGTGTTTGGGGTGATGGTTTGGGCAAGGTGTGCCTTCTTGGGTCACTCTGTCTCCAGCCCCAGCCCTTCCAGGCTGCTGCCTGTCGCTCCTGCTTCTGGAGCTGGGTTTGGGCTGCGAGAGTGCACTGATGGGTCTGCGGGCTCCCAGCCTGGTGGGGAAACCTACTTTGGGTTTTCCAGTGCTACCTCTGTAGCATTCCCGGAAAGATCACAGACAGTTGGAATCTTGTGTTCTATATTTTGTGATTTTTTTTTCTTTTATATGAGGAAAACATTTGCTTCTGACATCCAAATTTAAAAAAAAAAAAAAAGGAAAAGAGAAAGAGAAAGAAGAAGAAGAAGAAGAGAATAAGCTCTGGGCATGCATTACAAATTGCTAAGGATGGGAACTAAAGCTAGACAGCTGATGTAAAATTCAATTAGCATCTAAACCAACCGTTTAATTTATAATTTTCCAACAGTGTGAGGTGAATTTATGTGTGCTTTGGCTGACTGTCTTTTTTATGGCACCTATGATTTTTCAGGTATATCTTTGACATTACTACCCACACTGTAACTTAAGAGGACAAAAAGGAGGATTTCTTAAATACTATTCTCTTTTCAAGCCACAAAGCTGGATCTCTCATCTAGTGTTTCGTACCTTTTTTGTGTTGGTTGTATCTCCTGTATTTTGCTGGAGTTACATTCTTGCTGGCACTATGAGACTATATTCTTGCTTACTGTTTGTATAGGTCAAGGAGTACTCATTCTGGCTTCTGTTCTTGACTAAGGTATAGACAGGGCAAGAATTTGCTTTACCTTTTTTTTTTTGAAAGGTATGGAAGAACTTTTATACATTTTTAATACAGTTTCTCGTTCACTGTAATTTTTGAGCTTTTTGTTCGCTTCATTTTCTATTGTAAGCGGTAAGAGCAATTTGAACTTTCTAGCTATTATAACAGACTACATAAAAAGCTAAGCTACATAATCTTGCCATTTGCAAGTATTTGGGTGGCTTTTTTTTTTTTGTGAAGGACTTGTGGGGAAGGCCATATGCATTCAAACATGAAAACAGATACTTAAAAGGATTAGGTGAAAATGCAGAGGAAGGCTTTATGGAAAGGAGGCAAATTATCACTAACAGCTTTGACAAAAGCTACTAGAAAAATGCCAGAGGTCCATACTGTTCTGAGTCAGAGCTTAAATCTGAATGCAATTTATGCCTTTAGAAATGCTTTGTCTAATAGATGGTACTAAGGTCACTTTTTTAGTGTGACAAACTAGCATATTGATTTTCAATTGAACCTTAATATCTCTAGATAGATAACAGCTTTTTATCTCTTTGGAGCTTGGAAAATCTAAGCTCCTTGACATGCACAAAAAGCATTGCGTTTTGTATTTATGCAGGACTCTGAATACTGTATTCTCATCCAGAAGCCATTCCGAAGTAGATAATAGTATCTTTCTGATATGAACAAATTAATCATCTTTCAGTTTGGTAAACTGAATTTTCTCCATGTTTCTTTTCCATGGGTGATGTTTTACATGACATTCTTCCTAGAGTGTACTCTGCAATGAATTCATATATATATATAATAAGTATTACAAAAAAGCTTTTTTCTGAGCAGAGGTTTATTTATAATGACCCTTTTTTGCCATTGCTGTGCATGTCTAGTGCCTGGTGCTAAACTGATGGGTCCTTCCGATAAGCAAAATATGAAAGTGGCTTTTACGAGAGCTACTCACGATG
Organism: Limosa lapponica baueri; assembly: GCA_002844005.1. Classification (NCBI taxonomy): domain Eukaryota; kingdom Metazoa; phylum Chordata; class Aves; order Charadriiformes; family Scolopacidae; genus Limosa; species Limosa lapponica. The sequence continues at coordinate 669,934 of KZ505720.1, forward strand.
ACTAAGGCATTATTGAGTTCAGCAGTAATATTCGTCCATCGCAGCCCTCTCTCTTGCCTCACACTGTGGTGGAGGCTGAAGGAGGCTGAAGAAGTGAATTTAGATCTGCAAAGATGATCTAAATTTCTGTGTGGTTGTCTATAAATTTTCATGTATGGAGATTCAAGCAAATCACTTCATTACCGTTTACAGCCCACTGTGAATGGAAAAAGTGGGATAAAATTGAAAAAAAAAAATCTTCTGCCTGTCTTCATTATGTTGTGAGCTGAAATAATCAAATCACGTTTTCATAACACCTGATGCAATATTGTCTCATAAAATGGAAAAATCAGGTGGAAGTACCATGTCTTTCCCAGCTGACTCAGTGGCTTAATTCAGGTACGAATACATATGAATAATGATACTTCCAGTGTCATTGCTTAAATATGAAAGAGGAGTATACTGTGAAGTTTCTCAGAGTTGTCTGTGGAAGATGGCTTATTTTGTCATCAAGTAGAGAATCCTGCTGGAGCATCTCCTGCCATCTGCTGTGCCTGTGGCAGCACAGAGGTCTGAGCAGTGTGACTTGCACACAGAGGCCAGACAGGGCATCCCCTGGGACATCACTGGTCTTCAGGCCTGGGTATTGTCTGAGCACATTCAAACTGCCAGCACTTGCCTGATTTGCTGAAAGGGATTTTTAATAGGTATCAACAAATTATCTTTCTGGAGAGTAAAAGACAGAAAAATACTCAAGTTTCTAGGCCTGTGTCCCTTATATTTGTGGGCTACAGGCCTACAGAGCTCTTTCACTTTTAGACCTCTCTGAATCTGTGTTTGGTTTTACTGGTGTGGTTTTTTTTCTCTCATTTAAGTCATGTAGAGTACAACAGAGCAAGAATCCTTCATCCCATTTCCTGTGTTCTGTCCATAAGCATCCGGTGCTCGCCATTGTCCAGGTCAATATCCCAAGCTAGAAGGACCCCTCCTCTCACCCTCTGTCTGTGTACTGTATTCTTCAGCAGATCAGTTTAAAAATTATGATGGTCCTACACTAACTATGTAAGCAAGAAAGATTTATATTGTGTTCTAAACTTGAAAGGATAAACATTTTTAATTTGCAGTTTCCCAGACTATTCCTGGATCCAGTAACAGCTCCATTCTAGATACTCTGTGTTTTGTTTTAAATCTAAACAGCACAATACTCTACCACACTCTATAGTGTTTCTGTAGTCCCTCTGCATTTCACACCTGTAAGATGCATTTCTAGTTCCCTAATGTCCGTAGTCTGTCTTTTTATTTTAGCAACTGCCTTGGTTTGACAAGCTTTTCCATAATTCGTAGTTTACTAAAGGAAAAATTAAAACTTCAGAGGTGCAATACTCACAAATGATGGAATAATAATATCCAGAGTTACTAATGAAAGGGAAGGAAGGTGTTAACAGCTACCACAATTTACCTCTAACCAAGTGTTGCCCTATTGGGGGCAAAATTAATGTTTGTTGATTTCTTTAACCTTTTTTTGCTTCCTACATGTCACAGCAATTGTAAGCTTCAGTTGAAAGAAATGAATGTAAAGCTATTAACAACAAGTGTAGACTTTGGTGAAACACAAATGGATCTTGGAAAATAATATCTAGAAAATTATAGAAAGACTATTGTATGGTTGTTAGGGTGTTGTGCTGAATATGATGGGGATAGTTCTCAAGCCTTTACTTTAGAAAAATACATTGTTAACTGACGGAACTTCAACGAGAAATTGACATTCTTTAAATTCTTGTCATTTCAGAAAACCATCCAGAACCTTGAGGTTGTTTTTTCTCTGTTCTAGTTTATTTTCCACCCCAGCTAATAAATGATGAAGTAAACATATAAATCTTTGTATTAAGTGTTGGAAAAAATGACAGAATATGTTGCATTGTCCTGATGATGTACTCAATAACTTGTTACCCCAAGAACTTCCTACTTGAGATAAGTATGTTGGTTGAAAACCAGTTTTCAGAGTTACTAAGACTTATGACCATGCAAATACGTACTCAGCAAGGGGGAGAATGAAGACTAAATTTAGGTGTGACAAAGTGGGTCTTTTTGGGTATATGGCTCTGTAAGATTAGTCAGAATTATTTTTGTCCATGGAATCTCAGGAGTAGTTTACAAGGACATAGAAATAATAGAACTGTTCCTTATAGATAGGGAATATTCTGATATTCTCGGCAGGTCAGCAGCAGCAGAAGGATTAAACCCCAATGTCTTAACCATGTACACTTACTTTATAAGAGGGAGAAGAGATGAGCCTGGAAGTACAGCCATCGTCTTTCTCCTCTCAGCACAGTGAAAAGACTGGGACATTAAACTTAGGGAGATAAGGTGCCAACAGAAAGTTATATCTCTTTACATAGACATGCAGCATGTGGAAAGAAATAGAATTCTGAGAAATTATTACATTCCAATCTTGTAAACGGTCATCAAAACACTGAAGGGTTTTGCATGGCAGTAAATCAGAGCACAAGAAAAACAGCAGTGAGCATACCTTGACTAAGCTACTGACAGAGTAGTATAGTTTTGGAGTCTGAGCGCTTGGGTCTTTTATGTCACCCATGGAATTAGCAATTGGACCTTATGCATCTAAAAAATTCCTTATCTCGCATTCACATCCTTAAATCATTGTCCATTTAGCTATTAACACAACTTTAAAGTTCTTTGTATAATAAGGATGAACTACAGTTACAAAAGGAAATACAGGCATGGGAGTGAGCTGGAAATCTGTTAGTTTATGTAGCCAACTTCTGAAGTGAGTACTCTGTATCGTATGATGTGTTTGGGTTGCGATAGATCTTGGAAGCATTTGAAAAATTGCAAGTAGTGACAGTGTAGTCAACTGTAATCCAAGTTCCTGCCTTGGATGCACTGATCCAGATGTATAGTGTGTATTATACCCAAACGCTAAGAGAGGAAATGGAGATTTGGAGGTAGTTTGACAGTATCTGCGGCTGTGAATCGGAGGTGGTCTGGGAAGAATAAATCAAGCTGAAATTGAGTAAAGATTTTTTTAATCATTGTGGAAGGGCATGCCAAAATTTGCTGGATGGAGTCAAATATAAGGAGAGATCATAAGAGATACTATAAAGGGAAGAATGAAATGTGTTAGAGAAAGTAGGAATTTGGTGATGGTATATCAGCATGTATCTGAGCAGGCATCTCAGTGTAATTTACTGCAGGAGACAGCTCTAGGATCAAGTTTTTGTGATAAGGTATTAATGACTTTAAAAATAGCTAAATGTGTGCCCAAGCTTATTTTTAAAGGCAGTCTTTAATAGCTTGTATAACAAGTAATCAGGAAAATTAAAACCACACAAGCTTACTCTGCTTTTAAAGTTTAATTATGGTAGGATTTCATTAACATGTCTTATCTTTATGCAAGAAGGTGACTACCTGGAAATCCACGTTTATGAATTTCAGGAAACATCTGGGAAAAGCTGATTATAAAAGAATGTTACGAAAATATGCATAACAATTTCTAACAGAACTGGTAATTGAAAAATTGAGAGTTGAGCAAACAACTGAACCCTGTCTTTTTTGAATTCTAGATACTGCCTCTGGATCTGCATTGAAAAAGACTTCACCTTATGAGAGGTTGGTGACTTTCTTTTTTTGAGTTCTTACATCCAGTTTTAAAATAATTATTTATTACCAGGTTAAAGTAATGAAGTGAAAGATATGTGCTTCATATTAGCAAATGATTAGTCCCAGTGCAATGGAAAAAGTGGTAAACATTGTTAATTCAGAAATTTTTGCTGAGCTAATGCAGAGAAGCAGTGTTGTGCTTTTGACCTCATCAGCATGGTTAGTTTTAAAATGTAAGCTATATTGAAATACAAGATTTTAGCATTAGGTCTACTGGCAAGGTTTTTTTGATTCAAATGCTTCTCTGGTTTGAATTGATGTTTCATATGTATATCCGTCAGTTCCTTTTTGAAGGTTGGAGCAGTCTGTACTTCTGAGATGGTATCCGCCATGAAAGCTATGCCAAATGAACTTTTTATATATGTAATATAGAAGCATAGGACCTGATCTGTATTTTGGTTGACTATTCAGAAGTGACCTACTGTGTTCTACAATGTACATGTGTTTGAAACATGGAAGGTGGTACCTGCTGATCAGGATAGAGCAGGCTAAAGCCCATCCTGACTTGGCTCTATATGTACATGTTGCTGGGCAATTGGAAGCCCATAGCTCAATGATGACTGTATTCACTATATGAAGGTGGACTAAGTTTGGGTTACCTATGAAGTCATGTTAACACTGCAGTATGCAACGCAACAGGCCTCTGATGAAGCATCTGGTAGAACAGTGGCAGCTCAGCTCTGTGTAGTGATTTATAAGCCATCTAGGTGCATATAGGAGTATGCTCGCATTTTCATTAGGGGTATGCAGGCATTATTTTCCCCTCTGCAAAGATCTCTTAAAGATTGCAGTAAGTTAATGTATGTTAAGAGTATCATTCAAGTAAGAACATCAACAAGAGACATTGTAATACAATTTTGGAAATGTTTTCAGTATATGGTTTGAAATGCCTGAAGTGAAATCCACTATTCTGTTGTAGAACGGGACCAGAGGAAGTCACGGCTCCTAGTGGCAAAACATGGTTCCTTGGCTTAAAGTTATTTAGCACTGACATGTTTAGATTCTGTGTCTTTTACTTCCTATAACTTCATTAATTCTGCTGCTAGATGAGGAAGGCACCAGTAGTGCTATAGTAAATCCTGTAGGTATCTACTTTTAGCCCACATCCTTCTGGGAGGCTGAACTTTGGTGTCTTTGAATGATATATTGACTAACTGTTTTGTTGAATATTTGTGTAGTACTGAACCCAAGGGATCTGTACATTATAAGCAAATAAGAATAATTCTTCTTATGCATTGTGGATTTTCTGTGAAGTACCTCCTTGCATTTATGTTTTGCGTAATGCTTCAGTTAATTTAATGAACAAATTAATGTCAATCAGACTTAATTTTGTAGTGTTAGCTAACCTGTCTGAACAATAGTCCAAATTTCTGTTTTTACTGTTTAATTAATTCTTATAGAGTAAAATATTTGACTGTTTTGTCTGTTTACAAATTGCAATGTAATGACTTTTTGTGTACTGTATTGTTCCATGATAGTGAAACAGCATATGTTGTAGGCATGATTTTAGTCCAAATATTTTCTACCCCTAGAAATACGGTTTTTCAGATCGTGTCTTTGGACCTTGATTTATCACATAATCTCTGGACAGAGCTAACTCTTCTGTTCAGCTGGTTTTGTTTATGTACTAGAAAGCTGATTTCACACTAACAAAGATGTAGTGCAGATTATTATTAGTTATTTGTTATTCCAGTTGCCTGATGAGAATTCCTGGATGTCAGTGGGTGTCTTTCCATAAGGATGACGAGTATGGGATAAAGCTCACCACTTACTGAGTATGGGATACTGTTGCACTGTGCTTAGCATCATGCCAGACTGTAAGAGTTTTGGTCCTTACAGAAACTGTGCTTAGGCTCTTCATTTGATTTACAGGTATAAGTGAAGCTTTTTACTAGTCAGATCTGACAGAGCCAGTAGCCATCCTTGTGTGGCAATGTGGGAGGAGAGTGTGCTTCTCAACCTGTCGCAATGCATGCTGCTGCAAGCAGACTTTCACAGTGGATCTGTTCTCTGTGCTTATAAATACGACCTACTACGTCTTCTTTTTTCTTGAGACACGCGTTCATGAGAGAGATCTTTTATTCCTGAAACCTGGTTTGTGTCTGATGATGAGTTCCATCAAATGCGTATTTTCTGTTTGAGAAAAATTTTATCCACCTTTGTTGCACTGTTCCTCATGCACAATTTTCCATGTACGTGTCATCATACTTTCCTTACCAATATGCCCATAACTAGCATGGTACATGCTGTTACTCTCTTATTAAAGAACAACTATTTTCCTGCTTATTGTTCTGTACAAATGAGCTTGTGATCCCAGGAGCAGCTGGATATACCTGATGCTTTTTGTCTTCATTTGAAATGGCCACAGTCTCCTGCTGTTTCTAATTTATAACTTCCATCAGTAAAGATGAATATTACTTTTATTCTTTGGCTGAAAAAACCAAAAAAGGCACAATGAAGGACAAAGGTCCTTAGGGAGGAGTGGGAGGTGGAAGTGCAGGAGTCTGCCCTTCCCTGCAGTGGCAGATAGCATTGCTTGTTCTCCTGCTGGGACCGGCACCTGTCTTCCAGCCCATCAGGTAGGGCTGTGGCTCTCTGCAGCTGCAGCAAGCCCGCGGGTCAGGTGTGATGTCTTCTGTGCAATTCCCCAGCCAGTACTTTTCCCCGGGGAAGGAAGCAGCTGGGGGTAAGCTGCCTATCTCCTGCATGGCTCTCTTCTGAGCTCCTGGGATGCGGAGAGGGAGCAGGCTGCGTTCTAAGCATATAGTTCTGATCACCGTCTTATGACAGTGCCTGTCATGTAAAATGACAGGCTGGGGGGAAGGCGGTGCAGCTGTAATGCGACATTGCAGCCTCCCTTTTACTCTCTGACCGAATGGGATTAGACAGCCTCCTGTAGGATCTGCCGGTTGTTCGTGTCTGGTTCGGAACGAGGAGAGATGCTGAACCGTGCTGAGCTGCAGCAGAGGAGAGCTCTCTGGTACTGAGAAGGACACCATTTGGCTGCAGGCAAGTGGCACCAAGTGCCCATTGTGTGCCTCTCCCACGTATGATTCAAAGACATGATTCTGTGATATGACCAGGCATGACGACTGTCATCTATTCAGAGAGAAAGTTGAGAGGCAAGTATATTTTCTGGTGGGTATTCAGCAGGAGCAATGGTGGTGTGTAGTGTTAATTATCACATTAGTTGTAGCATCTCATCTAACAGAGTTTTCTGAAGTATGCTATGAGTTAATTAAATATCCAGACATTCAAAAGAAATGCTTTCCATATATTGTTGTATTTCTACAATACAATGCAGACCCTTCCCATTTAAATTAAGCATTGCAAGGCCCCAAAGCATGAAAGAGTTGGATCTGTGTTTGCATGTAACCAGAGTTTCAGACTAAATGCTTCTCAACAGTCTTGCAGAATTCAATTTGAATATGTTTGAATGAGCAGAAACAGTTGAAATCAACATTTTCCTGGAAAGGCCTTCATTGGATACATTCTCCTTATTATGCATTAATTTCTATAACTATGCAGCTGCCTTTTATATCAGAGGCATTATTTTTGAATTACTGAAGTATTTTTAAGAGCAGTGCTATTGGTAAAGGCCTAAACAAAGTACAAAGGCCAGTCTGTTTTCCACATAGTAGGTTGTTGTTGAAGAGTTTGTGCCAGCCAGTACAGAGCCTTATTCCTCTCAAGAGGGATGAATTACTCAACTGCCTCAGCTCCTGCTGCTCCACATACTTATTCTTGAGCTGTATTGTTGGAGTGGTCTGCTCCTCTTCACGGAGCAGCCAGTGTAACTGGCAGAAATGCAAATGTACAGCATTGTCTTCGTGAAAGGTCTTCACCTGTGAGCTGTTCTGGATACGCACCAGCTTTCATAACAGTGTAGTTTATTGTGCTTTTGATATTTTTTTTTTTTAAAGAAAACCAAAAGGGTTTTTTTTTTTTCAAACAATAGCACTATCACAGCAGTATCTGTTAAAACTGTTGCAAATTTGCAGAGACTGTGTTATTGATTGATACACTGATACATTGCAACAGCCCATGTAATTTATCTTGCTGTTTTTCTGTTTAGAAACTTTGGTTCAAGGTTGTCATTTCTTCTGGTGGTTGACACACTAGGGACTGTGAAAAGACAAGGTACGTCCAACTAAGATGACCTGAGTCAAGTGTATTTCTATCTTCAGCTCATTTTACTGTGAGTAGGTAGCACTGTAAATCTTTCTTTTAACTCTAAATCAGCAGTTAATCTTTCTTTTTATAGTTTGTCTTTGCAGCTATGTACATGTTTTAATGTGGTTACCACTGAAGTTTCTTAACACGCCTCCGTACTGTTACACCCTTCCTGGGGTTAAAATGTGACTGGTATGCTACACCTCCTGAGGGCCACTGGTGAAAAAACCCTTTGAGTTTGCTAGGGACAACATTGAAGCATATACGTAGCTGTTGTGAAGTATTGGATAGGATCATTATCAAATCAGTAGCAAATACTGAGGGCAAGCACAGTCATTTCCAAATCGGGGGTGTGCAAAGAAGTCTTTGCTAGACTGGGTCATGAAAGCTAGTAGCGTTGGAGGAAACACAGGAACTAGAGTGACAGAGAGTGTGTATCCAAGTCCCCAGAATAACCCATAGCCCTTCATTTGTGAAGGAAGTGAAGCTGGTATTTTGCTCAAAAGAGGTACTTGTTGCATAAAGAACATAATTTATTGCAGATTAGGAGCGGGATCCCTGCAGATGTTCAGAACATTTTCCATGTTCCCCTGTTAGCACTCTTATCCAGATGTTTGTTCAGCTGACTGCTGGTATTGATGCTGGGGTCATCACAGTTACCACCTCTTTTTCTTGAGGAAGGAAGGGTCTGTATCAGGCACTTACATCGCATGTGTGCTGAAAGCTATTTGAAGCAAGGCAAGATATTAAAGCACTTATGTGTTGCTGGCTTTCACAAGTAAATAAGAGTTTCATATGGCTGAAAACAGACAGTGTGTATCAAATGGCCCTGAAATGGACTGACATCTTGGATATGTGACTTTTCACCTTGCATCAAGAACTGTGTGTGTTTTTCATTTAAAAGAAACTAACTCTGCAAAAAAAATTGCTTACTGGAGCTTCCAAGACTGATGCAAAGCAATAGTTATTCATAGATTTTAAGACACAAAAGGAATCCCTAGACAATGCAAACCACAGAACCTTCCTCTGATAAAGACATTAATTTAAACTGCATGGGAGTTTTTTTAGACATCTCAGTAAGATACTCCAGTTGTTTATATTTGCACTATTAAAAATGCTCATTAACTATGAAGGAACACCAGATGACGAGATTAGAGATTAATATTTATACTACAGACTTTTTTAATGACAGGCTGGATGAATCCCGCCCTGTGTTAAAATATATTTAAAAGTAAAATAAATTAAACATTAAAACATTGTAGATAGTATGAAGTCAGTTATTGTCTGCTGATATTTGTGGAATGTGCTCTTTCATCTTAGCTTTCTTTTGGATAAACAAGGTAGGCTGAAGTTCTTTAGGTCTTGCCTGAGGCACATTTCACAAATTTGACTATATAAGATGTCTAGAATTTTTCTTTTAGTCTTTAACATCCTTTTGAGGTGTTGGTTCAAGGACTAAATGCAGAATACTAGTAATGACTTCGCTAACATCATGTACTGGTCCTAATTATACCAAATACAGAAGCATAACTTACATATTAATTCTAAGGATAATTATGTATTAGTACATAATTCTCTTGCTTATCTCTTCAGGGATGGCTAAAACTTAACACTAGAAGTGCACGTTCAGCTGTTTTCCTGGGTTGCTGAGTTCGCTTCAGAGCTTTTTGGGATACAGCTTCATTTTATAAATAAGATTTCATGCTAATTCTTTAAAATAACACCAATCAAAAATTGAAAAAGGATAGCAGAAACATATTTCTTTGTAACTGAGAGCTGGATAAAAGTTTGATCCAAATACAAATTATAAAAGATTCACTAGTGCCTGCCTGATTTTGCAGGTGGGGTATAACAAATTGCTGAGTTACATGTGCTGTACTAGTCCTGAATCATGGTCATTTAAACAGCAGTATTGCTAACTGTTCCTTATGTCTTTTTTCTGTCATCTGCATACATCTACATGTCTATATACACATGTATTCATGCATATACATGAGCAAGGTACATTTACTTGTATTGGTCTCTTCTAGTGATACCCGTTTTAGTTACTCTAGTGAATAAAATAGGTTTGGTGATTTTTTTTTTTTTTCTTCTGTCCAGAATAATCTTCAGAGATCCTCAATAATCTCCTGTAAAGTATTTGGCTAATGTGCAGTGTATGTTGACTACTGTTGTAACCTTTGAAAGTTTCTCAAAAAGTCATTAGCATCTCCCTTTAAGTGCAGAGCATTGCAAATGCTGTGAAAACGGTCAGTGCGAAAACAACGTTAAGATTTCAGTGATGACTTCCACAAATTAGATTAGGAATCACCGTGCTGCTGCTGAAGTAACACAGAAAAATCTAATATTAGTTTGAATAATGGTGTTACAAGTTCAGTTTCTGGATGCCCATTGGGTGTGGACAGGATAGAGGCCATCTATTGTCTACTCTGCGCTAGTCTCTGGGTGAGAAGAACTGTGCTGGCAGCAGGTTGGGTGCTTGTTTTCCCAGGAAATCAGCTATGACGTAGTTAATGGATCAGAAAGGTGGCTTCCACAGCTGTAGACGAGACTTGCGTTAGCTGGATCATCTGATGTTCTTGATAGACTTGAGTTTGCCATCACCAGATACTCTACCTGCAGAGCATTTCTGGAGAGCTGGACACATTTTTCATCTGAGTAACAGCAAAGGAAATCTGCTTGGCCAAAGAAATGTTGTTAAAAGTGGTCTTTTCTCTGCAGAAGCATGAGGGGTGGTGGCCTGTAGGGACTGCTTGTTTTTACTAGTGATAACTTAATTTCGAAACTTAAATTTATTTCTAGAGCTCTGTCAAAAATAGATATTCAAAGTATGAAATTGTGCAACATGATGTATGTATACTGCTATGGGATACAAACTGATCTAGATGGTACAGGTGTTTCTTATCTCTTTTTCTGTTGGGATTTTTTGTTTCATTCTCATCCTTTCCATAATCCCCTATTTTTCTTTGCTTTATTTTCCTCTCTCACGCTGTTTCCTTCCTTCTGGAGTAATTGCTTCCACTGAAATCCAGTGCTGATTAACCTGACATTAGAAACAGGATTTTAGGCAGAATCTTTCTTGTCCCTCCCACCAGCAGTTTTTCTCGTCTTAGGCTTGCCTAAGAAGGCGAATATGAAGGTGTGAGCTCTTTCACCACATCTGTGCCTTACAGTTCTTATGGGTTCCTACCAGCCTGTTCAAAAACCTAGCAAAAAAATGCCTAATATAGTGATCTTATAAGCAGTGAGTAATTTTCCTGTGTAAAAAATCACAGGCGTGAAGCACTGATGAGACAGGCCCATCAGCTATCCCATCGCTCTACCAGGTCAGCACAGGGAAAAGGGAAAATGGCAGCAGATGCCAGCATGTTGCTTTATGGCCACAGACCAGATTGTATCTTGAAAATGTTTCTTCTGTTTCATGATGGACCTTGAAGAAGAAAATATTATTCCAACTGAAGATAATCTTCTATAGCTACAACATGCATTGGAGTTAATAAAGGATTTAATCTTAAATTAAAAAGTAGTAGAAAACTGAAACAATGGTGGATTTATGGTGGTTAAGGAGATTTAGCTTTATTTGTCTTTCAAATATGTTTTGAAGTTCAAACTCAGGTGAAAGTGTGGCTTATAATTGAAGTCTGCCTCTTGCTTAGAGTATTGAACCCTGCTCCCTTTTGTGGCTGTCTGCATGTTTTCTGTATGTTCTGGGTGTGTATGTATGTGTATGCATTTTTGTGCCTATAGCACTATTTATCTCCTGGACTTTACAGAATTTCATCAGTTCTTGTCGTGAAATTCATCCAAGCAGTATTGAACCAATGGGTTGCATTCTTATGTGGAAAAGTCCTTGAAGAGTAGTATGTATGGTATTGAGATTTCAGGCCTATTGTTAAAAAAAAAAATCAAGTATTAATGTAACACATCAACTTAGGTGCTTTAGTAGACCACGTGTGAGTTATTAAAGATGACGTTACTGAGCTGCCTTACCTTGCTGTCAGTTACTTCCCTCCTGATAACCACTTATTGCAAAAACTGTTTTGAATATTATATTTAAGTTGTGGGAAGCAGCCTGTGTAATTCTGAGCTCTCTTCCCCTTGTTTCATAGAACAATGGAAGACCATACTTTTCAAAGTGGGTGATGTTTGTGCAGGTTGAATTCGTGTCTGTTCTGTGAGCAGCATCTTTATCACAACCTCTGTTTTGACAGGAGGCTTTCATTTAGCTTTGTATATTCATTTCATAAGAAGCATTTGCATGTAATAGCCAAACTGCATCTGGGAAATTGTGACAGGAGCAATCACACTGTGGATGACTTTACAGGTAAAACAAGCAGCTGGTTGCCAGCAATAGTGCTCAACTCTGAACGACGCTGCTCAGAGCGGGGCTGGGAAGGGGAACATGGAAATTCCTCACAAGGAGAGCAGGGACCAGGAGGGTGCCAGAAGGTTTTTCAGAGGTTTTGCCTGAAAAGTGAAGCAAACAAGGAGAGTTGTCTCTCCAAAGTGCTCAAACCAAACCCTGGACTAGTTATTCCTCAGTGGTCTAACTAAGAAAGGAATAAACAGTCATGTGAGTTTTAGAAATAAAATATTTAAGCATCTCTGGGTCTTAAAGAGCAGGATTTCAGAGGCTTGCGATTTAGGTCAAAGCCAGCTCACCCCTGGGGAAGGCATGGGAGAGACTGCAGTATGGTGGGTGAGACAAGAATCTCATTTGGCCTTTTCTTTCAGTACAGAGTAAAACTATAGTTTGTTTATATTCATGATAAAATTTAAGAAAAAAGTAAAACCCAAGAAGAGATGCATTACTGAGTAGCTAATAGCATGGCTCTTGCAGCTGGCTTGCTAACCACTCCAGCTCTTCGCTCTGCATGGTTTAGGCAGAGTGCTGGGGCTGTGGTCAGATGTAGCTGTGGTAGAAACCACTGTCAGTTCATACTCAAACTGCCCAGCCTTGGAGGTGTGCAAGGATCAGAAGTATCTCATCACCTGTTTAGATTGGTTTCTATTTTGATGAGGGCCTACAGTTAAAAATACCAATTAAAATCAATACAGTTCAAAGATGTTTTGGATTTTATTTCAGACTTCACGTATAGTTACATACGCTTATACATATTTTATATGAAAACTATAGTGTGTAGAATATGTATAAAATTCAAAATACACATTTAAAAATATGCTTTTAATGTATATTTAACTATATTGTGCCAGGCATTTATATTACATACCTCAATAAATTTAATAAGCTGCTGAAATTTTCATAGAGCTTGTGTTGTCAGCACCACTAATGTAATGGAGCTTTAATGTGGTGTAGTGTTTTACTGTTTCCTAAGGAAACAAGGATTGTGCAATCACTTTCTGTCTGTCAGCCTTATGCATCAGGTTTTGAACTGCTTATCTAGCTCCCGCAAGTCTTCTGTGAGTCCTTAAGATAATTAAGTTCTTACAAGTTTCATGGTGGCCATGGCTCAGTAAAGAGGAAAAACCCAAATCAGTGCCCTACTGACTGGAAAACTGTTATATATTCTCCTTGGCAGCAATCAACATATACATACCTCCAGGCTAAGCACAGCAGGTGCTGTCTCCTGCCCAGAAGAGATGTCAGGAAGTACATGAGGTAGGAGAGAAGCTGAATTTATTTTGGTTAAGGGATGTGTGAGAAGTAGGACTCAATCTGTAGGAAAACGTGTTTCATTACATCTGTTGGTCACAGAACGACCCATTATGGTTTTTTTTTTTTTCATTTCACCATTCATATTTCAGTTTTCAAGTAATGTAATTACTGAATTCACCAAATACGCAGTTTTAGAGATAAGATGCCTCTGAGATGAGAATAAGTGGGAAATTGAGAGTCTTTGCACATTATGCTTAATGCAGCTAAAGCTATTTTGCTTCTTACTTTATCTTCAGAATTATTAGCTATGAGCCATTTTTTGGTTTTGTTCTCTGACAGTAGTCTGACTTGCAGCTTCAGAAATCTTTTTTGATGGTCTTTGAAGAGATTTGCATTAGTGTGCACTAAGTTATGATAAGCATGTAACTCCAGAAGACCATTTAAAAAAAATCAGATTTCATTATGGACTCACAATGAATTTAAATACTTAGTTACTAGTATTACTCTGAGAGATAGTAATTTATGTTCTTATTTTCATTAATATTAATGTATTTACTTACTATATTGTGACAAAAGGATTTGAGTACTATAAATAATTTCTAAAAACAAAGCATAAAATTAGTTCAGAAGTCTTGCTTTTATGAAACCTTGAATGGCCTTGGGCATCAAATTAACCAGAACAAAGAAAGGAAAAAATAATATGCCTTCTGCAGGCTGAGTGAACAAAACAGCCTTTCAGAGTCCTTTAAAGTTTGCTAAATTTGGCTTCTGACAGGCAGTCAGAGATGCAGGTTCCCACCATGGGGAGACATGACTGCCACTGGCCTGCTCTTTCAGTCACCAGTGTGCCAGACAGCTCAGCAGACGGCTTGTGGTAAGGTCTGGGATGCAGAGAAACTGGTATTACACCTACACTGAAATTAGCTTGAATAAAGGAGTAGAGCAATGATTATGACCTAGGAGCAAAAGCAAAGGTAAATGATTTGGTAGCCTAAAGGCAGTCAAATTTGAGCATTGTCAAGTGGAAGGGAAGATACAATGGGAATCTTAAGATTAATTTGACTATTAGTGTGCATTGCTTTCTTTCAGTAGCAATCACTGCAGAGAGCTGGAGATCGTGTTAGACAACTGAGGAAAAATATTTGTTCAATAGACAGTAAAAAATAAACATTTCAGTCCTATAAAGAGTGGAACAGGTTAGACAATACCTTCTTCTTATTTGTGTTTAGTTCTTAAAAAATATGAATGGGTAGACACTTGTTTTGTGTGAAATGTTTTGACACACTGGTTAATTATTTTACAAAGTAATTGGTTGATTGGGATAGTTAATTTTGCAGATGAAATACTTCCAAGGAAGGTATAACTGGAGAACTACAGTATGGCCAATAAAAGTTGACTGTATGTACATAAAGTTCCACTTATTCTTTCAAATAATACTAAAAAAGAAATGACATAGTAATAGCATTATAAAAAATGGTGATTTAAAATTAATAAAAGGAAACATATTTAACTTAATAAATTATTGATTGAAGTCATCACCACAGTATATTGTATCTAAAGAGGTTAATAAAATCCCAAAAAACAGTCAAGGATTATTCTCTGAGAGAGTAAGAGGGATACATCTGGTGTTTAAGGACATAAGTTTAGAAAGGTTGAGGACAAAAGTGTTCATTAAGAGAATCCAAACATTTTTCTCTTTAGTCTCCTACTTGCTGCTCTTGAATAGAATATTAGAGTAGATGAAGCTAAGCTCTGGATGCCTGCTGTGCATGTGCCATCTGTGGTACACCCCAAAATCCTGATCTTGGGATGCATGCACACTCCAACAGCGCTCATCTCCTTGTCTTTCACGTTAAAGGATCTCCTTAAATACAGCTTCTTTCCAGGCTTCATTTGAAAGGAAACTGGTGCACCTTGAAAGAAGAGGGTGAGAAGAAAAGGCAGTAAAGAGGAGTTAGCATTTGGGTCTCATCTCAAATCAAGACATAGCTGGGGTGTGGCATATAATGTCAACATAGTCATGAAATATGGAAAATCCCACGTGTGATCAAATTGCTGCAACACTTGCCTTTTGTAACATCCGCTCCGTCCTCAGTTCTTGCTGTTCTGCTCTGTTCCTTTATAGCTTGTGTTGTACAAGCCAGCCTATGCAATGCCATGGCATGTCTGATACATTTGTGCCATCAGTAGAGGTTTGGGAAGGACTGTTACGTGTAATTGCAGTGCAGCAGCCACAGCAGGTACTGCTTTCTCCCAGGGTGCTGGGGATAGCTCTTCTGCTGCAGCTTCCAGAGCTAGCTGAGTATCTCCACATGATCCTGCACCTCATGGCATATAGACAGTCACCTTATTTTCCTTTGTAAAGCATATTTCTCAAATTTGGGAGGTATGTAGAAATGCATGTAGTTAATGAAATGTTCTTCACTGGCATTGTGGGGATTTTTTTTTGCTCATTATTCCATTTGGTTTCTGAAACCTGTAGGATTAACCTTTAGCCTGAATGAGTCATGCAATCCATTTATGTTCCACCAGCAGTGCACTGTCTTTTCAGTAACTCAAATATAATTTAATACAGTTAATGATATTTGCAATCGTATTTTCTCATCCTGAGCTATATTTAATAGAGTTGAAATGTCATGTAAATTGGAAACGGTAAAATGGCCTATACATCCTTTATCAATTTCTTGACTTCTGCGTATGATGCCCTTTTGTTGTGGTTGTTTTGCATGCTTCATGTAGACAGGAGGAGGTGTTATGATTTGAGATTAAAGACTGTAAGTATGCAGTTTTGAAACCCATAGACATTACTTTAGGAACACTAATAATCTAAGCATAAACATGCAGTGGACGGAAAGTCTCTCTGAATGTGAAATGGGTGTCTCTGAACCCTGTGTGCGCTGGAGTAGAGCCTTGTGTTTGCTGGATGCTCAGGAAGAGGAGAAGAGAGGTAGGAACACAGTGAAAATTTGGTAGCTTACAATATAAGTGTGTCTGGAATGCGGACAGAGAATCTGCAGTGTGATTTTATGTGAAACTCCTCATCTTATGCTTCATTCCACATTGTGCTGAATTCACGTAGAAGGAGAAATCTCTCTCTCACATAGGGCAAGTGACAGCCAGGAGGTCTGGTCAGAGGTTTTGTTTTCAGATACTGGTAATGAATTTGTTGGACTCTGTACATAAAATGAAGTAATTTATGTACAGAGAATAATATTGGTCTGCAATAAGAGCAAAAATAAAAAAGGAGAGTATGATGAGATGCTGTAGAATAAAAAGACAGCAATTGATTCATGTTCTCAAAATCTGCTGAAGATCTATTTATTTGGGTTCTTCATAATTCGTTCTGCTGCTGCTAAATCCAGTTTAAATTATATTACAGAAATTCAAAGACGCTCTTTAACTACTACAGTTTTCATGATTGGTGGAAAAAAAAGAAAAATACATACTTCCAAAAAGCCTTGTCTGCATTTCAGGATGTTTGTTTGTTTTGTTTTTTTTAAAATTTTCAGTGTGCTGAAGACAGTCGTTGGTCAAAAGAGAACAAATTTCCATAGGGGACTCTGAAAAGGTGCACTGCTTCTTTTAAGCAGATGGGTAGATGGCTTCTGGGAGTCTTGACAAGCTGTGACAAACTCACAGCCTTACAGCCAGCCTCTCTGCATCAGGTAAGATTAAAAGGGACTGGAGCCAGGTGCAGAGAGGATCCTTTCCAGAAAGATTACAGAGGCTTGGGAGTTTGTTTGTCCGTATCTATGTGATCAGCTTCTATCCACTCCAAAGGCAAACATCACCAAGATGTTTAATAAAATATGTTCCTTTTCTTCTACAAATTGCAACTGAACACCCAGATAACCATCCCATGTCTTTATCTCCGAAGGAGCTTGTGCAACTGCTTATTGAAAAATGTGTGTAAAGAAGAAAACACGTCTTAAAATCAGATGTGGAAGACCTGGTTCAGGGTTTGGGTTCAGGTCAGACACTTGAATCTTAGCCTTATGTACCAGATATGGACTTTGTGGTCATCTAGCTATTTGTTATGTATTCATTTTAAGTGTGCTTGAGTCCGCAATGGATTTTTTTCCCCAAATTAGTTCCTATAAAAGTTCTTCATTTTACTTGGTAGTCTCCCAGAAGAAAGTAGCCCCTTGGAGAATGTATGATAATGGTGTAATATTGAGGCAAAGTTCTGGCAGGATTTCATGGATTACTTTTATAATACTTCTACTTGATTTTCCCATTATAGACTTAACAAAGCCAAGATTATCTTAACCTAAGCGTGTCAGTCCTGTTCAAATCCAGTTCGTTATTTTCATGATGAAAATTAACATTTTTAAGTGCTTTGCTGGATCAGGGCCCAGATGATTGTTACCTCTTTCAAATGAGTGTTTTAAAGCTTCCTTGATCATCATAATAATGGAATTACACCGATAATTATTAATGAATAGTATTACTCTGTAAATTCCCCTATGAATCTAACTGCGAAGAGGAATTAGAGCCTCAGTTCCAGTATTTCATAAATGTGCCTTAGCAATCTTAATGCAATTTATTTACTTCCTTGCCTACTGATAATACATTGATTACTCTTTCTGGTAAAGAGATACCCTTTGTGATTTGAAGGTGAACTGTTTTGATCGCACAGGATTAGATAATGAATCTTCAAAACTGCCTGTGTTGTGGAAACAAAACAGTCTGAGTTGATTTTTAAAAATTACCCTTTGAAAGGTAAAATCTCTTCCTTTTCAAATCTAGAACGAAAAGCAGCAGAAAGCGAGAAGTTAGGGACCTGACTAAGGACCTTGGATCTAGGTCTTTGTTTCACTAAAAATGAGAGGTTGAGAATAAGAATGACTTTAGTAAGTAAAAAAACAAGTCCTGGTCATTTTGACAAGCTTTTCTTACTTTTCTGTGACCATTCTCACAGCTCCTAGAGGTGAATGTTGAAGAAAAATTGTAGCACTAATGCCTTTGATGCTTCCTGGTTACTTATGCATCGTTGATTCTTGCATCTCTGCTGTGATGAATGTGCTGGGGAAGAGCCTCAGCAGAGATACTGCAGGCGTCCATTGCTGTCAGTGGTGATTTTGAATGCTGAAGCAATCCCAGACAGGTCTTGTTCTCCTTGTGTACAGCTGCATGTATGTATTTATATGTGTATAATGAAATGCTACTTGGTAGTGGTTTTTTAAATTTTATTTTAACTAACTCAGTGTTAGGAGGATTGCAGTGAAACTTATGCGTGTCAGCTCGCAGGGCAACTCATCTCTTTTCCTTATCCAGTTGGGTGACATGGAGTTGAAGCCCTTTCTCCTGGCAGCACCTTCCGATAAAGCCCAAGGCTTGGGTGCCTGCTCTGTCTGACCACAAGCCCTACTCCTTATCTTTCTGTACCGGCACTGCTCCCAGCTCAGGGTTCGTCGGTGTCCCAGAGGACAAGATTGATGCCATGGCTGAAGGGAAGCCAGAAAAGACATGGAGAACATGACTGGAGTCACATGTGAGGTAAATGGCTGTGTTGTAGGACCATGCATAGACTACAAATAGGGAACCTTGAAAGGCAGAGATGCTACAAGATTTATTTCTTTTTTTTTGCATAAGAATGGTAGGAGTCTGAACTTTCAAAGGAAAACCCAGGAAAGTGATGTGGTTTGGTTGAAGGGCGAAAGCTAGGCAGAGCACTTGATACTGTTTATTGGTTTCCTATACTACCAGTTTCATGCTTCTTTTCTTGGATTAGAATATGTATCAAACTAAACAGGCCATCAAGTGTACTTATGTCTTGAGGAGCGTTCCTTGGTAACAAAAAGATGAACTGAGAAGTCAGAGGGTTTTTTGTAATCCATGTATGTGACGAGCTTGTGTTTGTTTGGAGAGCTGAGGTAACAGCTCTATCTTTTTCCTGTCTGACGACCTACTCAAATACACCAAATGGGATTCATTAGGACACAAATTAATAAACTGAAACAAGTATCTCATTAAATAGGAAAAACACATTAAAATAAAAGTCTTTGAAAACCGGTCACTCCCTCTGTGTTCTTGCAGAGCTGGCTTTTTCCCGCAGTACGGTGGAGCTAACAGTAGGCTGTCCCCTCCAGTTTTTTGTAACCACTGAGGGTTGGCTGCAGATCTGCTCCTTACTGCAGGGAAGTCCCAGATTCTCTCAGGTATCTCCTGCTTGTTTTGGGCTACATCATCCCAGCTTGCTGTGGCTCCCCCCCCCGCCTCCAGTGACTAACCCCACACTGTCTGGCAGGCCACTTCTGAGTGGGTAACATCCTGGGAGAGAGACTTCCCTGGGAAGGCAGAGGATACTGTGTGAGCTTGCCCAGCTTGGGGAGCAAAGCCCATGGAGAAGTCATACTCTTTCCCTGCCTCTGAAGGTTTTCAGTCCCAGACTCCACATGCCAGGGCAGCACAGGCATCTGACTCAACTATCTCCTGCCCTCCTATACAAAATATACCGTGCACATTGTTTTTACTGAAAACATACAAATTAAAGCAGCATGCTATCTGTCCTTCGAGGTACACATACATCACTGAGGAACTAGAGGTGGAGATAGTGGAGACAGTGAAACCTCAGTCATCAGAGATTATATAGGGTTTGTTTTTCACAAACTGTGTTGTCCTTCATGCAGAGTGTCCCTTACACAGATTTTTGTCAGAACAGAAGAGTCACTGCCCATGATGCCGTACAGTAATATACTGCTTGTTGGTGCAAACCCACCTCCTCCATCCCGTCTTAGGTAGGTGTGAGCAACAAGTATTTTTGTGTTCGATTCGGTAGCCACAATTAAAGTCATACTGTTTCTTTTAAAGCAACAGTGGCATTCATTGATATCTCAGTGTGTTCTTATGGTGATAGCAGATGTCTTTGTAGGTCTTTGTGATAAACACAACTAATTACTAAGAAACAAACATTTCCCACACTTGAACAATCTTGTGGTCCTTCTGAAGTTAATAGAAATTGCCTGTAGCTCTATGGAAGAATTGGAGACTGTAGGTTAAAAAAAAAGATTTTTCAAACCCTGACCACAATTTACAAGCTTGCATAGGTCATTTAAATGTCACTAATCTGTGCTCCATGTTTTGTGCAGCACAGCAACAATTTATTTTTTTTTATATATTAGCAAGTGAGAGAAAGACTGGTAAGAGACATTTGGCAAATTCAGTGTTCCTATCACAAAAAGATTGCCAGCTTTTTAAGAGATGGTAACATATCAGTAGTCTGAAAATACCCTAGTAAGATCATAATTGAATTGTCCAGAAGATTCCTCTCCTTCTTTGTTGTCTGGTTATCTCGGGACATGACTCAGTCTGATAGGGACAAAACTTTTTACATGCTTTTTGGCAGAAGGTACGCTGGAAACAAGGTGAAGGGATGGAATATGGCCAATTCCACTCTTAAGTTCAAGGTTAACTTACTTAATTCTTTCCTCTTTAAAAAGCACTAAATACATGTATATTTCATTCTGTAATGGATAAATTCTGTTATTTATTTTTAAAGTTGTATGCCTGCAGTTCTCTTATTTTAGATCATTCTCAAGCTTGAACAGATAAATACTTTCTATGTGAAATTTGGTGAAACTTCTATATAATGAAACTGTTCTAGAACGGTTTCAATCACATTTAGTCAAATCTTAAGTGATAGATGGTATATTTACAATTGTATTTCAAGATTTGACCACAGATTCATTATTTGTCAGTACCCTTAGTTTGTACTGCTCTTGTAAGTAAAAGCTCTCTGTACAGAACAGAGTTCATCACTTTTTGTAAACCCTAAATATTATCACCCTCAAGCATACAATTAAGCTAACGTATAATATCTTCTCATATTCCGCAGAAGTTAAGATCTTCACCTGGGATAACTAGGAGGCTTGGATATTTGGTATTTTGGTACAGATTGTGCTTTTTATGAATGTTGCTGCTTACCTTCACAGACACAGTATGGTGGGTTACTGTAGATGTCCATTAAGCTATTCACCACAACTTCCTTTCCTTTGAAATACATTCTGTGTTTTTCTGTCAAAGAATTAGTCTCTGTTGCTGGTTAATACTTCAATGGTAAAATAAATAAATAAAGGTTAACTTCTATAAACTCAAAGTCCCAGACAGTTAATTTTCAATTATTTAACTAACTCTAGTTACCTGGAGAGCTATCGAAAGGCAGTATTGCAAGTGCTACTTTTTGCTGTCGTTTAGCTGACGAATCCCATAAGGCACAGTATTTAGTCTTTTAGTTTATATAGAACATATTTCCAATATTTGTCAAGGAGCTACTGATAGGTTTTGCAGACCTCAGTAATTCAAAGAAGCACTTTCTGGAAGTTTTCTTCATAGGACTACCCACGCTGTAGTGAAGCTATATCAATGTTTCTGCAAGCAGTGGGAGAATGTTGCAGTCCTTCAGCCATCCCATCATATGGTTGGACTCGATGATCTTAAAGGTCCTTTCCAAACTAGACAATTCTATGATCATCTGCCTAAAAAAAAGTTTGGTCTTGGAACTATGGCAGAAAAAAAGAATTATCCAATGACTAGAAATATTTAATCTACATTAAATTGCTTAGATTTTTTATATATATGTATCTGTGAAATAGCTTAATTTTTGTGTGTTAAAAAATATGTATGATATGTGTCCATAAGATGTATGTATGATACTATCATCTCATTTAGATTTATTTTTCTGCTTATTTTTGTTTGGTTTTGATTTCTACTACTAAAATCAAGTAAACTGTGCAACATTAGTCATTTGACCAAAAAGTATTTTTGTTTCAGAAATAGGTAACACCCATTCAAAGGTTTCCTTCATTTGTTCTTTATATACTTAGTATTTACTCATTCCAAGACAATATTCACGCAGTATATCCCTTACATGACAACATTTCACTTTGGGACTTGAAATTGGGCTCCTACTTCCTCAAAGACAACTATGTTTTGTCCCAGTTAAGAATCTGGTTTTAGTAACATTGTTTTTGTTTCTTTTAAAACAAGCAAAACAACTTGCATACCCTGTGTAATGTTTCCAGCCCTTCATGTTTTGTAGTTCATATCATATGTTGCATTTCTCATGAAGTGCTGACTGCTATTCCTTTAGCTGTTCAGAGAGAGTTTTCAACATTAGTCTATTCATTCAAGTTCCAGTCTATTCATTTCCAGTTCTCAATGGAAATAGCCTGTTCTCTACATTTTGGTGAAATTTGCCTTTTGCTGAAAAAAAAAAAAAGATCACATGAAAACCCAAAAAGTTTATGCAGCTTACAGTTTGCGGGGTAATCCTAAAAATCATGTAAACTGATTACATTGCTATAGGTTAGAAAATAAAAATTAGAGGGAAGAGAGCTTCTCATTTCAAATTTTAAGGGATTGACAATCCTGGTTTGGCTTCGTTTGGGTTTTCACCCAAAGTGGTGAAATTTACAGATTTAATTAAGTTTCCCACTAAATTCTCACTGAATTTAGAAAACTCAAGAGTTTTCTACTTCCATTAGTGGCTAGGCTCTTTCCCCTGCAATGTATGATGCATATGATAGCACTGCTCATCTTATATTATATATGTGTTTGCAGTTAGTAATTTCTCACAGAACTTCTAAGGAGAGAGCAGATGATTGAAACACCATTGCTCTTGGAGCTGGGAATGGATATTACTGCGGGCAAAGATCCTTCCTGGGAGAACCTGAATGTCTGATTTGGTTTTTATTTGGAGGAACGCAGTTGTTTGCAAGCTTAAAAAAAATGCTTTTGCCATTTGTATTTGTATGTTTATTTTCTCTCTGGTCAGATAGGACTAATGGTGTGTGTTGTGTGGTGGAGCATCTGCTGATTCAGAGAACTGTGAACAAATGGCAATGACAAAGTCAAAAGCCATGCTCTGGCAAAGAGGAGACAGGGCTGTGTGCCAGTGGTGAGTAGCAGAGGATGATTGTCACTGACAACGTAGGCTGTTGGTGGCAGGAAAGTAGGAGGCTTTCTGTTTATTTTATGTCACTTTTGCTTCTTTACTGGCAAGCTACTGATCTAAGTTGACCTGCACTTGAAAACACTGGGTGGTGCTGACTGGCAAGTATATTTGACATGAGGATGAAAATTAAATACTGGCCTCCCACCTCAGTTTTCCTGTGATTTGCATGCAGCCAAATGCTATCCCATGCTGCTTATCAGGGAACACACTGACATTTTCTTCATTCAGAAGTGCAGCATGACATGCAGAGCTAGCAGGGTATGGAGTAAAATCAATCAAGCAAATAATGTATTTCTAGTGTTCAGTGGGTCAATGTGGGAGAAGGCACCCTCGTTTCCTCCTGAGCAGTTTGCAGACTGAGTAGGAAACAGATAAAAATCCAAATGTGCAGATTACAAAGTGAGCAGGAGAAAAACTCTTCTGAGTGTTGTGTACTTTGTTATGAGTATTAATTTGCTGCAGACAATGTAAATTGGTATCTTTGTGGTTTGGCAACTGAAACACTTTTTCAGGGCACTAGGTTATTACCTGGGACTGTTAAGATCTTGCTGAATGGGGACCAGGCTGTTCACCAGATTTCTGGAGTTGTCTGGGTACACTTCAGTAGAGTGTCCTGCTGTAGTGGGCAGAGGGTCAGAGCAGGCACGCCAGCACCATCCGTGATTTCAGTCTCTCCCTTCTGACACGTGCTACGCTCTGGGAATGACAAGAGCGTTTTACAGATAGAAAAAATCACCACCACAATTGCCTGAAAACAGGAGGGAAAAGAAAATAAACTGTGCGATGGTCAGTGCTGCTGCCTCAAATCCTTCTTGCTCCTTGCTGTAGCCTTGACCACCCTGTTGGCTCTCAGTCCATTGAGCTACATCCAGGCTGACATTAATTCTCTCTCGTTGTTCATCTCCACCCAGTTTTCTCACATCTGCCTACCCATGTTTGCATTCTCCAACTTGTCCTTGCCTGCGTGGTGGCCTTCCTCTCACCGTTCTGCTGATGTTGTTGACATTTTTGCTTGGCTTTTTGATTTCACACTCTTTCCATAGCTTCTGTTACCATAGTTTCCATATCCAAACCAATATCTCTTTTGCATATTTCTTTTTATTGCTCCGTCACCTCGCAAGTCTTTCTGAAAAATCTCATCATTTTTCATTCAAAGGGTGATGGCTTTAAACTAAAAGAGGGGACATTTAGACTAGATATAAGGAAGATACTTTTTACAATGGGGGTGGTGGAACACTGGAACAGGTTGCCCAGAGAGGTGGTAGATACCCCATTCCTGGAAACATTCAAGGTGAGATTGGACAGGGCTCTGAGCAACCTGATCAAGTTGAAGATGCTCATTGCAGGGGAGGTCGGACTGAATGACCTTTAAAGGTCCCTTCCAACGCAAACTATTCTATGGTTCTATGATTCCTGCTCATAGCAGATGTCAGGATCCTGAGAGCACCAGCCCACTGTGCAGCTCCTTCCTGCTCTGAGGATTTATCTCCCAGTGTTCAACCCAACTCTGAAATGGTGGAGCTGTGTAACCTGGGATCAGATTTGTAAGAAAGTTTCTCACCCTGTCCTCTCAGGGCTGCTTGTAGGGCTGGCCTTCCCTGGGTACTTGCCTGAGATGTGTTTCAGCTGTGCTTGTTCCTGGCTGGGCATCTTGCTGCCCCTGCTCCTGGCCTGCCACTTTCCCATCTTGGCAGGACCTCAGATCTGCCCTGTCGCAATGTCCTTGTCCAGTGATCCCGATCCATGGCTGCCCCAGTTGCAATCAGCCCAGCCCCACGCTGCTTGTTCAGAGGCCACGGGCTTGTGCCCCAGGGGTGAGGGGCTGCCTGTGGACCCTGGCTGCCTGCAGCCCTGCCCTCACCCAGGAGCCCCCTCCCGCCAAACCCTTTTCAGAGTGACCCCAGCAAGATATTTGAATGCAGCAGTTTGTCTCTTGTTTGTATGGTAAACGGCTTGTAGTTAAAGCTTTTCAATCAACTGGAAACATTCATTGGCTTGAACTGCACACTTAAAGAGCTGGCAGCCCTGATCTTGTTGCTATGCTCTGCACAGACAGTGGCCTTGAATTTCTGCTCAGGGGAATGGATATTTGGGCTTATTCCATTTTTCACCAAAACACATAATTCAGTTGATTCCTGTGGTGTTCCCAGAATTTTTGTGGGTCTTTGGATGAGGATATCAGAAGGGTCTGGCTTTAAAGTCAGGCAACCCAATGGGGAATTGCTGCTGGGTCAGGTATAAGAACTTGTTTTGTTTATCCAGTGATGCAAGTTGTTAATGTGATGAATGAGGACCAGTAAACCGAATGAAGAGAGTTCTTAACTAATGATGGATAGAAAAATCAATCCAGAGGTCAGAAACATCATAGAGGAAGCACGCACAGTAGAGTGCAAAACCAGCAGTAATGAGGATATAGGAAAAGATCATATCAAACAGATTTTTTGCTAAGCACAAGAGCTCAAAATGCATGCAGAGGTTCAGTGTGGTTGTGGGCGTGGGCTGTCGACCCGAGGAGAGTGATGTGACCAGAAAACCAGGTGAAGAGAAGACCTGAAGAACAGAATTTTCCCATCAGTATTACAGACAGTCTGTAGAGTATCAGTAGATATGCTGCAGCAAGTCATGCTGCACTTCGTGCTAGTTTTGGAGCAGCAGCGATTTGAAGTAAATCACTCTGTAAGTGTGGGAAAGCGTTTGGAGGGAAGTTTTCTGTGTTATCTTGGATACAGCTTTTGTTGCTGTTTGAAACCAAAGGCATAGGAGAACATGAAAGTAGTACTTTCTCCAGCTCTGTATGTATGGCTAGCTTTAATGATGCTTTGCGTAAAACCTGCCTCATATTGAGGGCCTCTACAGAAAGGGAAGAAAGGCTTAGACTTCAAATAAAACGTGTGAACATACAGAGGGGCATTTTTCTCAGCGTATACGGAATCACTTTTATACCTGAAATATGGCAGATACAGATACAGTAGTCTGTAGTCTACTGTAATAATAACTATAGTTATTATATTATTTTATAACTACAGAATGTGTAGCATGATATTTTAAACCTGTGCTATATAACAGAATACAGTGTAATATATGTAGTAGGGACAATTATATTGGCATACAATTTATATAATTGTATTAAATATTTTGATTGTTTCAGAACAATGATTAAAGACAGCGTTTTCATATAATTAATTAGTATCTTTGATATCTTAGAACACTGACTTAAACAGTAAAGCACAACAAGCAGTTGTTCAGCCTTGTACAAGTCCTCTGTAGGAACTGTGAGCCAGCACAGATTCTACTCCTGAGTCCCCAGGTTCTATTAGATAACCCCTGTTAGATTCCCAATCTCCTATGCCCTCTGGTGCTGTTGATGACTGTAATACTTAAAAGCCCCTTTGAACAAACAAAATAAAAAGTCTGTCCCTCTTGCAGTGACAACTACTTACAAGTAATGAGGAGTGGAAATATAGCATAAAAGGCAAAGACAGATGTGGAATTGCAAAGAAGCAGTGAAAGAAAATCAGCCATGAGGGTAGACAGTGGTCTAATCTTTCCTGAGCAGCCTACATGCTGTCAATTTCTTTATAATTATCATAGCAAACAAGATTTAAGAAAGGATTTGAAGGAGGGCAATGCAGTGACTTTGCAGGTGTTGCAGAGAGTTCTTCCAAAGCATGAAGTGTAATGGGAGGAAGCACAGGAGTGCTTGACTGAAAGTTTAACAAGAGGCTAATGAAAAATAACTTACAGACTAATTGTAAGTTGGCTGTTCAGTACCAAGTGAGAATAATAATGAGAATGATCCATGGAAGGGAACATGAAGTTGCGTGTGTTTGAGGTAACAAAGAAGGGAGTGGAGGGATGAAGGAGAGATGTCACACAGTCAGAGTGATGCACTTTGGTCTTTGCAGCAGCACTCTGATTAGATGCTGTGTTTGTACAGACCAGAGGACAAAATTTTTTATTAATTTAGTCCTAAGATGATGAGGATCTGGACAAGGTTATTAATTAAGTGCATATTAAAAGATTGCATATGAGCAATATTTGAAGAAAGATTCTGCAAGACTTGGTCTGGATTTGATGACCTAAGGATGATCTGCGTTGGAGATAACATTCAGATAGGTGTCTAGCCCTAGGTGGTGGGCTAGATGGTGCCACTGTACACAGTGATTCAGGAAGGATCTGGCAGGATGGGTTTGTGGGGTAATAAACCCCCTAATTTGGCTGTGTTGAGCTTAAGCTGATGTCTGAATTTACAATGTCAGAAATATTGGTATGAATGACATCCAGAGCAACAGTTTGAGAGAGCAGGGTAAGACTCTTGTCAAGAAAGCCAAAACTTCAGAAGTAAAAACTCCTAGCTGCGGAAAACTGTTGGCATGTCACGAAGAACGAAAAATGAGCCCAGCTCCTGAGGTCTGGGTAACTTGAAATGCTAGAGATTTCAAGAGCTGCTACGTTTGAATGCAAAAGGTAAAAGCCAGCAGGAAAGGAAGAAAGGAATTTCATGCAGTAGTTTTAAAGCTATATAGAGTTGGAAGGAAGCAGGAAGATGTAATGGTGGCTGCAGAAGCAAATGAGGCTGAGGGAAACACTAGAGAGTTTTTTTTCTTTGTGAAAGGAAAAAATGGTGAGAATGGGAAGAGAATGAAAGCAGGCAGGGATGGGGAAATGAGAGTTTCTGAAGGAAATAATGAAACTATGTGAGAGTGCTGTGGCTCTAAGGAGGGTGGAATGTGTAGCAGGACTGAGCACAGGCATTTTCTCTGCTTCAAGGATGAGGTAGGGAAAGGAAGGGAAAGCAAAGGAAAAAAAAAATCAAGTTGCTGTTTTGTCAGATTTCTGTTGGAGAAATATGCATGTGGAAAGAGAAGTAGAGACAGGAGAGACAATTTGAGAATTGGAGTCGAGGATGTGACAGTCATTGTGGATGTGATAAATGGTAGAGTAAGAGTTTTCTACCTAGAAAAAGTAAAGGAGAACAGAATTAATTTGTTGTGGAACAATAGTGGTTTTACTCAGTGTAAGAAGAGGAGCAGAAGAGGAAGATGATGATGAGGATAGATGGTGCTTAGGGTCATGGTTTAGTGGAGGGCTTGGTAGTGTTAGGTTAACGGTTGGACTCAAGGATATTAAGGGTCTTTTACAACCTAAATGATTTTATGATTCTATGAACCAAGGCTGGGTTAGACTACAGTAAGGGAGAATAAAGAAAGAATAATAGAAAGAGGAACATGAAACAGTGGGATTATAACAACTAGTTACTGAAATAAAATGAAGATTTGTAAGATGTCTGCAAGAGCTGTCTGCATTAAATGGCTTTGTGCTCTCCAAATATACTCTGCTAGAAGTGGGATCCTGTGACTGAGAGTACCTGTCAGTCCACTGTGCAGCATATCTTAAAACCTTTCAGACCCATGAGCACTTTCCCATTTCAGATGAGGTAGAAGGTTCCCAAGTCTGGAGTTTCTGCTTTGAAAGGGTAATGTGCCAGGAGGGCTGGTAGCCTATGTGTATTGTACTCAAACTCATATTTATGATGAAGGATAAATCTTTGTGTTTATGCCTGTGAGCTTCTGATTTCTACCTAGACATAGTAATAATGTTAATGCCTGATATGGTGTGGAACTGGCGTAATAAAGCAAGGAGAGCGGGGCATTTTCATTACATGTTTTTCATGACTGGCAAATCAGGGAGTTCTAAAAAATACAAATAAATATGCGGACAAGGCTAATGTTCTGTCAGCACGGATTGTCATATTTCTTTGGGATACGTATCTAACACAGTGAAATACATGGGCAGTACTTCAATGTAATGAAATGCATCTGTAACAAACACTCATATTTGTGTTTGCTGACACCAGTAACTTCAACAAAATACTGATTGGGCCATTTTCTAGACCTTACCCCTTTGAATAGTGACCTTTTCTTATCTTTGTGATCTTCCAAGAAAGTGGCACCATTTTCTCTCTTTATTGTTTGTGCTTCCTATGAAGTTCTCTGATGGAGGGAAGATTTACTTTCTTCCCCAGACCTTCTAGTCTTCCTTTGAGGAACCCATCAGATTACATACAAATTCCAAAATACCTGGCAAAGATTGCAGAAATTCTAAGAATGCTTTTTTTTCTACAAAAAATGTTTATTTAACTGATTTATTACAATACCAATCACATCCACATGGAGATGTTTTCCATTTCAAATTTCAAGTAGGAATATCAACTCAAAATTCAATGTGTAATTCACCTTTGGCTCCTCATAAAATGTAGAAAGTTAGTTTCTGTCTGAGTTATCAAAATGCATTTTCTGAGTCTCATAAATCAAAATTCATTTTCTGGACAGAGCTGTCCAAAATGGCACTTGTGTCATGGCATTTACATATGACATCAGTTTTAAGCAATTGCTCAAAGGCTTTATGTAATCCCAAACATAGCTTGAGTAGGGAGCGTAGGAGATGTCAAAGTGTACCTCTGCCCAAAATTACCATGTCTCCTGCCCTGTGCCAGGAAAATACTCTGTTAAACCACAGGTAGGGTGGATACAGTGACAGACTGAGATATCTAGATTGGGTGTTCTATGTGGTGGTATCTACATGTGATTCACATGTCTGCAGTCTGATCATAATCGGCAGAAACCTAGTCAATACAGTCAATGGAAATGGGAATGATTG
The DNA here is from genome assembly GCA_002844005.1 of Limosa lapponica baueri. Classification (NCBI taxonomy): domain Eukaryota; kingdom Metazoa; phylum Chordata; class Aves; order Charadriiformes; family Scolopacidae; genus Limosa; species Limosa lapponica. Next base: position 700,002 of record KZ505720.1, read on the forward strand.
AACTCACCCTTAAGCAGACTGCAGGAGCTGGAGAGCCAAACAGCTTCTAACAATCTTTGACAGGGGATGGGCATCTTCCTCATGTGTAGGCATGCACTGCTAGCTATCCAAATTTAGACATCTTTATCTGGAGCACAATCCCAACATAGCAAGATGTGGCAGATGTCCACTGTAATGGTAAGCGTAGGATGAGCTAGTCTGCAGTGCCTACATGAGCATTTTTTCCCCAGTAAGCTTCCCACTTATAACTGACTGGAGTAAGAGGAGAGTGAGTTTGTGGGGATTGCGTGACCTGGGGCATGAATCTCGTCTCTGTGAGGTTTCTTCCCATTCTAATCTGATTAACTAAGTAGGTTCATAAAATCACGTTGTCTCATATGGCTTCTAAGTTACAGTTCAATGCTTTTCAGAGATGATTGTGGCCCAGCACTCAGGCTATAGTAATGGATAAAGAATTTGACAACCTAAACTGTTGTTTTTATGTATCACAAAGTAGAGACTAACTGCTGTTACATTAGAGCCCTGGTAGCTGTTGAGAAAGGACATACCAGAACGGCACATGGTAATTTCTTTGTGACACCTTTTCCAGCTTACTAAAATGTATGGGTGTGCTTTAGCATAAGGGAAAACAGTAGATACTGGAGAGTTGCTTTAGGTAGATAGCAACTGGTGGTTGCTTTCACGAGAGACAAACCAAGCAAAACTTCTTCCCAATTTTCCTCTGAAAAAGCCTTTATTCATTCTAGTTTCCAGACTGTATGCCAAATCCTGCTTGCTCCAGACAGTTTTCCATTAACTTAACCTGGGAGGACTCTGAATGTGTACAATTGCAGGAGAGTCGATAATTTAGCCCAGATTCAGGTTTTTCTCAGTATTAGGAGTGTCTCCGTTCATGCTGCAGTCCCATCAAGATTTTTTGTTTTAGCCAATTTTACCTTCTTCGATCTCAGGAAGAAATACTTACTAGCCTCTTGAATTTCTTTTCAAAGAAACCTCAATAACAGTTCTTTATTAAAATAAATGACAATGTGTTTTAGTGATAAAAGATCAGACCCAAGCTCCATCAAGACTAAGGAATAATTCCATGGATGCCAGGAAGCTACAGGTCTGTGTGGTTCACACTCTGGTGACTATGCTGTTTGGCAGCACGAGGGTAAACAAAGATGCCTGTTCCTTTATTTTCAAGTATTGCTTTGGAGTTTCACCTCAGTCATGGCTCCAGTGTTTTCCTCTTGTCTGTCTTCCTTCTCTCATTGTTTTCTTCTGAAATGATGGCAGCGGTGGTTTTCCTGTGTATGGAGGGAGAAGCACGTGGCAGTCAAAGGGTGGGGTTGCCAAGATGCTGCTAGAGACAGGGGCTGAAGTCAGGGCTGGAAAACTGTCGATGAGGCTTGTTTAAATGAAGGGGGTGTAAGAAGTGGGAGTGTGTTGCAAAGGCTGGAAGATGTTCAGATCTGTGGGAAGAAGGAGAAACTTTGGGACTGGTTTTAATTGATCTGGCAGTTACAAATTATGTGAGTTGTGCTAGACAAAAATGATGCATCTGTGCATCTCTATTCAGATAGAATGTAATATATGCATTGTAATGAAAGGATTCAAGTGAGACTGGTTTAGTCTCCGGGTACAAACAAGGTGCAGGTGTATATGGGGCAAAGAACGTGTCATGGGGTAGAAAGCTCTTATATCTCTACTTTTGGAGGTTTGCTGTACTTTGAACATGGGGTTAGAAAACCATAGTTGCTTCTCATGCTCTGTGGAGTTAAGAGGAGAAACAGGCTGCAGGGAATACAAACTTCAAATAAAAGGTTGAGATCATGCAGCATTTTTCGAAGGTCAAAGAAATGCAGAGTCCAGATTAAACACTCTGCAATATGTAAATGCCACACCATGTATGTTGGAGTTAGGCTTGAGTGCTGCAGGGGGGAGCCCGTGTCTGCATCCTATTTTGGATGGAATATTGTTTGTTGCAGCAAAGCAATTGCCCAGCCCCAATTGTTTTAGCGATGAGCTGATCAATATCCCATTACTGGCTGTAACAGTTGCTGCAGGAAGTGTACAGAAGATTTTAATGCATGAATTATGCATGCTGTGCTCATTCTTTAGTCTCAGAGCAGAGTGACAGAGATTGTAAAGATGACTGGGGTAGTTTCTTGCATAAAGTGACTGCAGTGAAATGCTTCATATTTTCATGCACACAAGCAGCATTGAGTGGGACGGCCTATTTAAGAAGATATAAATCCCCGAGCTTACAGCACAGAATGCTTAATTTGAAAGCGTTGCAGCCATGTACAGAGCCAGTTTTCCTGCTGTCTAACCTGCTTTCTGCTGAAGGTTGGCTGAGGGATGCTAACGGCTGTGCTTTGCTCTGAGGTCACAGTTTGAAGTCGTTTTTTTTTTTTTTTTTTTTATTTTGTTTTCTGCCGCAGGAGAGGATCTGTGAAGTTTATTGGTGCAACCCTCCTTGTATTTTTCAAAGGTACAAACTTGGAATAGTTATTATGACAAAAGGACGAGCAGGAATTCACCATCGAAGGTAAAAAAGGAGTATGTTTTTATTTGTCGATTTGAGTGCAGAAGAGGGAATATGCTGAGGCAGGATTATGATGATGCAGTGTGGTTACATTGACTCAGATATCTGCGCTGGAATGCAGAGTCAGGATTCTCGGGTGGATATGGCTGCACAGATCCTACTAGTCTGATTGTTTTTAAATGGTTGTTTAAATATTGCTGAGAGTAAATACTCTTACACTTTTTGAATCCTGCAGTTTGTTCAAGAGTGTGCATTTCTGATCAAATTTTATCTGCTATAGATGACTGCATTGTGGGGAGGGGCAGGACAGTCACGGACGTGATCAATATAATACCATGATCTATTTCGTTAGGGGTCCTAACTGAATAATGACAATGAAATTTCATTGACTTTTTTTTTTCCCTATATCTGTACATTTTCTGTAACCTTTGCAAGCTAGAGTAAAATATGTTTCAGGAAGACGAGTCCCAGAATCTATTGCTTGGCTGTCCTGTAAATAACTAGGATGATCAAACTGTTACATTTTGGATAAAACTCTGGGCTGTAATTCAGTGAATAGACAAGCCCGTCCTTATTGTCCTTCAGAAAAACTACGTACTGTTGGAGATTTTACGTACAAAGACAGCTATTTCTAATTATGTAATTTTCTGGAAATAATAAAAAAAATATTTTTTAAGCAATCTACATTATTTTAATTGCACATTTGACTATTTAGGATATATTCAAGAAAACTGTCTAACCAATCTAGATGTACAGTACAGATATCACCTTTTAAAAGAAGATAAGTTAAATTACATTATTCTTGCCTATTAAGTGTTTTACCATAATAAGTGCTTACAAATTTATGTCGTTAATATTTTGTGCATTTGTAGATTTTAATATTTTGGAAAACAGATACAAATGCTTTAGTTTCTGCTTTCAGTAACTTGAAGATGTACCTATACTTTCAAAGAGACATATTGTCACAGAGTACTGAGAAAGAGCTAGTTTAATAAATCTGAAAGCTGTTTGCTGTGTGAGCTGAAGGAGCAAGGTAGTGCCAGTAAAGCATTACAGGCAGTCACAGCAGAATGCTACCATTCCTTGGGTAAATGCCTTTTTATTTTGAGTTTACATTGTTGTTTTTCATTTACATTTAATAACACCTGATGGGCCAGTTTTGGATCCCTGAGACCTTATGCCACACTGCACAGAAACACATGGACCCCTCCCTCTGTGAACAGTGTGTGTTTGGTTGTTAATTACCTAATAATCAGCTGGAAAAAAATGCTGTACCAGGCATCAGGCATTGTTAATATTGCTCGGCTGAAAAACGTGTCAAGCAGTCATCGGGCTGAAGTGGCATTTTTGAACCCACCGTTCTTTGTGGGAGTGGATGCCTTGTACAACCCCGCAGGTTAGCGGATGCCCCGCCGCCTTGGCAAGCTGCATCCCACCTGCACTTGCCAGGGGGTACATCCTTTCATCACCCTTGCTTCCTGCACTGGGGGAAGCTGTCTGTGTCTGCGGGATAAGGAATATGCTCCACCGGTGGGGAGAGGTAGTGCCGGTTTCTGGAATCCTGAAGGCTTGTTGGATGCTGAGTCACAGAGCAGGTCCGGGAGGTGCTTGCTGGCCCCCTGGCTGTAGCCACATCAGCTCTTGCAGTGAGATGAAGCCTGGGGAAGAAAAACATAGGGGATAGGAGCATTTAGAGGGAAAAGACGGAGGGAGAGCATGCCGTTAAAAATCCTGCCTGGCAAACACTGTATCTCGCGTGTGGTGAGTGCAAACACACTTCTGGGCGTGTGAAATCCAGGCTGGGAACCTGGTGGGGGGATGGCAGTGACATCAGGGAAGAGCTCACACAGTAGTAACAGGAAAGATGTATACTATAGCTGGCTGCTTGCAAATGTGCTACTTATTCTTCATTCGCCACAGGGAATTGGTTGTATTTTCTCTGCTTCTGCCATTAAATATCACCTGAAATGCATAATTTTTAGATTGAGCAGGCTTTCAACCATGAAAATAGATATAAAAAAGAGAATAACTAACAGCAGAAAAAAACCTTCCTAAACTCTTCTCATTTGGCTAATTAGAGAATACCTAACTTTGCATATCACAGGAACTAAGTAAAATAATGGAAACCTATTTCTGTGAGAGAGAATGACACATGTATACAATTAAGGGTTGCACATTCAAATGCTGAATTCAGAGCATACGTGGTTTACTGAAATGTGGCTCAGCTGTTTCAGTGCTTTGCTACTATTTCCAGGTGTATTAGTGAATAAACATTACTTACATGCTTTGACTATCATAAATAAAAAAGCATCACAACTGCACTTACTTTGATGCGAATGGATGTTAATCTTATAAGAACATCCTCATCCTTCTTTTTTTCCCTGTTGAAACTGAGGTACTTAAATTACCTGTGTTTAATGAGGAAACAGATATACTAATAAATAGTAAAGAAGTAGAAATGCTATTTTTCTCTAAGAAATAATGGCTAGGATTTTCCAAGGCATGTGAGAGAGGAATCCAGGGTCTATTGAAATTCACTGGGGACCGTGATCTTTAGTCTCTTTGGCTGAGATTTTCAGAGGAGCACATATAAATATTTTAGTCACTACAGAGAAAACAGCTTGAATGAAAAGCAAGGAAAACAAAGGCAGCCCAGCAACTATTTGTGGTTAATATAGGTAATTAGAGGAAGAGCAGAATTGGTTGTTGTTGTTGTTCTTCTCCCCAGTCTCCTCAGATAACTGGGTAATTATATAATTTAAAATACCAAGAATAATCCAGGGTACTATACAGAGAGAAGGGTTAAGAAGGAACGATCTTGCAAGCATCTTATTAGTAAGGGATATTGCGGACTCGATGATCTCAAAGGTCCCTTCCAACCATGAACATTCTGTGATTGTTAGAAAAAGCAGCT